>JAMPIV010011555.1:0-327917 GCA_024509875.1 Oreohelix idahoensis
GTTGTAGTGAGGGAGGATGGGGTTGGTTGGTTTTTTGGGGGTGGTGTGGGAATAGGTAGAGAGGGTAGGTTTTGGAGAGGGTGGATGAGAGTGAGTAAATAGGAGTTGTTGTTTGTATATTGGGTGGGGGTCTATCTGAGTCTACACACACAATGTTGGGTAATTTAACTAGGTGAAAGGGTATCTATGTGTGTGGTTGTGTGGTTGTGTGGGAAATAGGTGTTATTGTGTGGTGGGGGTGACACACAGGTGGCGGGGTGGGAGGTTGGTTTGGAGGAGTGGGGTTGGATATGGGGAATTGAGGTTTGGAGGTACATGGTTGGTCGTGGAGTGTGAAGGAGGATTTTACTGTAATTTTGGGGTTAACTGGTGGGTGGTTGGGGGTGGTATGGGGGGAATATATTGGTGATGTGGTGGTGGGGGGTGTGGGGGTTTGTGGGGGTCAGGAGGGGAATGGGATTGGTTATCTTTCTTATTTGGTTGGTGTGTTGTGATGCATGTGTATGGTGTAGTGACATTTTATTATAGTTTTTAATAATTTTTATAATTGTGTTTGAGAGGTGGTTTTAAGGAGTGTGTTTGGTTTGGAGGGTTGTGCTGGCGGGTCGTGGGGGGTGGTAGGGGGTTGGGTGCGGGTGTTGGTGGTATGGCCCGGTGTTGTATGTATGTAGTGGGGTGTGGAGGGCGGTGGGGGTTGGCGTTGTGGGGGGGGGGGGTGGGGGTGGGGGGGGGGATTGAGAGGTGGGGGTGGGGGGGGGGGATGAAGGGAAGGGTTTTGTGTATAAGCGGAGAAGGCGTGTATGTATTGGAATATGGAGATGTTAGACTGAGATAACAGACGAGAGCAGAGAATAGAAGAGAGATACTCGGGATTTATATGTTGATCTGTCCCTTGGGGGGCGATAGGTTCTTGTCCATCTAAACTGGGATCCATTGTCCGTCAATATCTGGTGAGGAAATCCTAACCGGGTAAATATTGCGAGAAGTGCCTCCGCCACATGCTTGGAATTAATAGAAAACATAGCTACTGCCTCTCCCCACATCGAACATGTGTTTTAAAAACTAAGGTCAAATAAAAAATCAGAAAACTAAAAAAAAAAAAATACTTTTTTATTCTTTGTTCTGGTGAGGGGTTCCACAATATCCACTGCAACACGTTCAAAGGGTGTTCCCATGATAGGCATCTCTCCCAGTGTTGCTGGTGCAGTCCTATGTTTAAGAGCTACTCTTTGGCATTCTGGGTAGGATCTCACATATCTCTTTATATCTTCCGTGATTCCTGGCCAGAAGTAGTGACAGGCTATCCTTTGTCCAGTGGCACCTATCCCCATATGTGCACTGAATGGTACAGCGTGTCCTAGCTCCATAACCTTCTCCCTATATAAAGTGGGTACATCTAGCTGTCCATGTCCTTGTGGTCCAATTCCAGCTTTTCTGTATAACAGCCCATTCTTCACGTAAAAGTCTCCCTTGACTGGAGGGTTATGAGCTTTTGGCAGTTTGCCAAAACAAGGCTTCAATGTGCTGTCAGCTGCTTGAGCCTTTTTCATCTCTTCCGGATGAGTATTTATAGGATTTTCCTCCATTTTCTTGGAGCTTGACCTGGTCTGGACTGTTGCCATAATTACAGGTTTTACTGGTTCTCCTAAGAAAACATACCTACATCCCAGGATTATTGGGTAAATAGGATCATCCATCACCGCTGCTTTGATCTCTCCTTCCACATAGCGAGACCTAACATTGATTCTGGCTATGGGCAATGTCATGGTTCCTGCTCCTTTTACTGGTCCTTGGATTTCCACTGTTTCTGTGGTTATCTGTTCATGGCTCTCGTTCGTTCGTTCGTTCGTTCACCAGAGAAGAACACACGACCGAGTCAAAGTCCAAGCCTGTGTCATATAAGCACCGTACTTGAGTGCCATTCACGGTCACTTTCTCACAGGCAGGGGGATGATGGTCATTCTGACTCACTGCCAGTTCCTTCCTTCCCTTGTTCTCTGCCGCAAGACATGCAGCGTGATGAGGAGGGTATTTCCTTCTGCATTCTGCAGTCCAAAGGGTAATACATTAAATTCATAATGCCCGTCGGACGTACTGAATGCCAACATGTGCTCATTTTACAAGTCTTACACCACTTATCTTCCTTTCTTGAAGGTCTCTTGTCTGATCTTAAAGAGGTTCTTTCCTTGTAGTCTCATCTGGGCCTATTCTTGAATGCGTGGTCCTGGTTGTGGCCACTTCCTTCAGACATTGTGTAGTTTTGTGGTTTCTTAAATACTTCTACATGTTTCTTCTTAGCTCCTTGATTCATGGACTGAGCCAGGTGGTGGCTTTCTGCATAGGTGATTATATCATCTAACCTATCTCTTTTATTCTCTATCAGGAACTTTTTAGTTTCAGGGGCTATGGAATCTAGTAGTTGTTCTATCAACATCATCTCCTTTAGCCCCTCGAAATCTGGAGAAAAGTTTCCTAACTTACACCACCTTAGTAGGTAAGTCTCCAATCGTGTCGTAAATTGCTGATAAGTCTCTCCAGCCTCCTTCTTAGCAGTTCGGAATTTTTTTCGATAAGCCTCGGAGTTCTGTTCATAACGAACAAGCAATGCCTGCTTCAGGGCTTCAAAATCTTCTTGATCTTCCTTTTGTAGTTTCAAGAATACTTCATAAGAAACTCCTCTCAATCCTTGAGATAGCTTCAAATTCCACTTTTCCTTTTCTAAACCCTAAGTTGTGGCCAGCCGTTCTAATCTGTCTATATAAGTTTCTATGAAGTCCTCCTTCTCAACAAATGGGTCCATATGAAAGTTCATGGCTCAATTTGAAATACTTTGGTTGGAGTTACTGTTGTCGGAGTGAGGTGAGGTGCTCCCACTGGAACTAGCAACCGATTGAAGTTCCAGCTGCATCATCCTCAGCTTATGTCCTCTCTCAGCCTCCAACCTCCTAGCTTCAGCCTCAACCTCTAACCTCCTAGTTTCAGCTTCCAACTGTAGCCTCTTAAATTCTTTTTCCGCTTCTGCTTGCAACCGCCTTTCTTCAGCCTCTAATTTCTTTGCTTCTGTATCAGCCTCTAATTTCTTTGCTTCAGTCTCTAATTACAACTTTCTTTCTACCCTGTCCATATGCTTATCCACTTCCGTAGTAACATACTGGATGAGAGCTTCACCTGACAAACCAAGTTCCTTACCCATCTGCATGATTGCAGTTTTGAACTTTACGAAGTCAGCCATGGCGTTACGTTGAAAGGAGTATCTAATGTTACAACTACTTAATTACATAAGTTAACTTAATTAAAGAAGTACAATATTCCTTCAACCAATGTGAGAGACCACTGTTTAACTTGAGTACTACAATGGTACTTTTCAAAGAAATTTATAATTTACTTTTCTCAACAACAAAAAATTACTATTACCAAGACTTCCTATGAGAAGGAGATACAAGAAAGATAGATACTGGCTCAGGATAATAAGATTATCCCGCGAACAGCCCCAAAATGTGACGTAATGAGTTAATAAAAGTGGCAGATGTTGATAGAGTAGAAGACTAGACACGTAAATTTAGTCTAGACAGGTATATCCCAGTCTCGGAGAAGAGCACTGGTGTAAGGATGGCACAGGTAAAGCTGTAAAGAGCACACGTCTGGATGGAATTAGTATGGATCAAGAGCTCTAGAGTGCTACCGTCCCCTAACTATACTGTGACAACAATAATACAGCAAAATATAACTGTCAACAATAAGAAATTGACAAGTCATAAAATTACAATTTACTGAATAATTTATTAATGTACATCTAGTTTCTTATTTCTCTTTTGAAAATCGGAAGATCTCAATTTAAAATGAAAAATACAAAAATCAACAATATTTATAACTTTTTACATAAAGTTCATGTCTACGTTAATCCTAAAGTCTTTTGCCTGCACTGGGTTAACACAGATTGCACTTTTCATCACTACACGGTCTCTTTTGGGATCTCACAGAAGGTTTTGGAATATTAACACTTAGGACTTAGCTTTACAGTCCTGGACAATGTCTGGTAATACACGAGTGTAGTTGGAATACAGCTTCTTGGATCTTATGTTTGGCTAGCCAAGGAATGATGGAGCCAAAACACTTGAACTCCGTCACACACAGTATACGTTGAGTGGATGGTAGTTTCAGATCAGACTGTTCCAAACTAGACCAGTAAACCCCTTTTAGGATAAATCAGAAGTAGAACTGACTGAAGGTTTGGCAAAAGTTCAAACTGCCCGGCATACCAAATAGGAATGATCTTGCGCGGGTGTTGATTTTTCTCTCTCTCTCTGCCTTCAAATTCGTCTCTCTTCCGAGGTTTTAATTTTGCGTGTATACACTGTCTGCCACGGTTCCTCTCTATTTATACACAGACAGCGAGCGAGCGAGAAAGCATCTCACGCCTGCGGCTAAAATGTTCGTTCTAACCGGCTCGCGCCGCGGTTTTGTGTTTTTTAATTTCTTCTTCCTTTTCGTTCCTTTTATCTTTTGTATGGATCACGTTTGTTGATACCTTACTGTCATGGTACCATCAACAGCTTCTTTCCCTCCAATAATTTCCTCTATTGGGTTGGTCTTAGAATTTATATAATTTTGCAAAGGGGCTTAACTTGACAAAATATGATGAAGTGGTCTGTTATCAAGCTTCTATCTTCTTTTTGCAACAACGGTGTAATTAGTTGTTTGAAACGAAATAAATGTGGCCTTCTCCGCTCCTAACGGTACTATTATCAACTCTTTCTGATCATCCCTTCTTTTTTATATGAATTTTATTCGTTAGCCATCAAAAACAAATATCGCTTCGTTTATGTAGCCAGTACACAGTGCTAGAAAATGATAGAGAGAGGCACTCGCGTCGGCTCGGTTTAAAAGTATCACCAACCAAGAATTTGTCTTGCGTATTTTTTTCTCACCACGCGACAGGCACACTAGGGGTGATGTGGTGAGCATCACTGTCATGAAATATTCTAATCCACATATATAAATTATTAGGTAAATATGAAGCCTAACAAATAAAATTAATAAAGAGAAGAGCAATGGTAAAATGACAGTGCTGTCACAAGGAATGTACTCGAAATCCCCCTTGTTTTCTGCTTCGTCTGCAAATTGTAACGCTTTCACGTTGATATAAAAGCTTACTGTATTATTACCCGCTTTCTTCAATGAAACGTGTGCTGTATTTCTTGGAAAAGCATTGAGAGGCCCTGCGTAATGACCTAAATTAATCCTAACATTAATTATATTACGTTACCAAAACGAACGAACAGATGGACAAAAGGATAGCGAGAAGGGAGAGGCAGAAAGCCGAACATTAAACACGCGTCGCGCGATACACAATTACTACTATCACGCGTGTTAGGCTACAAGCACTAACTTTTTTTTTCAGACGGACAGTGATAAAATACACTACCCTTCCCCAGAGTTAGGTTTATAAATCATAAAAAACTCTTATTAGAAAAGATAACATTAGATGGGTTTACGGTTGAGAACATAACAGTACCCAGACAGCACATCTTCGAAACAGGAGGTAGAAAATACATATTTTGAACGCAGCCACGTAGCTCCTTTAAATTAGTATTTTTGGGTTCCTTAGGGCTTGCTGACAAATAATATGTAAAACGTTACGCAAATAGTCCAGGAATTAATAAATTATACCCAAAATAAAATATTGAGGGTGCCTGACAGCATAAAATCATTTCTGCTCATAAGATTTTTTTTTTAACGTGTTTGAAAAAAATTTACGTTACAGAAATAGCCTACCATGTAAACTCCAAATTGATTGGAGCGCAACAAATGAAAGCCTAACCACGATTGGTCGGGCTATAAATACTATCTTGGTTGTTAGGGGAGACGGGAAAAGATAACATTTTTTCAAACACTTGTCGAAACGTGGCTCATTGGCCAGTCTCGCTGATATACACACTTGGGAGCGTTAGTTCGAGACCACTTGTTTAAATGATCTTGATAAAGCATCAGTGCGTTGAAGCCAGCTAAAATTTTGCTCAATAAAAGCCTGGAAGATAAGCAGATGGAAATTTGTGCCAGTTTGTGCCAGAATTCATTGCTAATCAACGTATCTGTGTTATTCGTATGAATTGTGGTAAGCTTGAACCATTAATATCTTTTAATGAAAATTGAATGTGAATTGTTGATTTATGCCTGTATATATATGTGTAGTTCAGTGGCAAACGTGAGGTAAAGCCTAAAATGCTCCAGCCTGAACAGAGGGTGTCGGAGAGAAGTAAAACGGCATGGAATGGCCAAACAGTACACTGACACCTGGATGATTGACTAGAAAGAAATAATGCTGGAAGTGCAGAGGCGTAGTAACCATTAGGAAGGGTAATACTGGAATAAAGTATTTCAGATGAAGCTGACTGTTGGCCTAACGCTCTGAACGCAATGTTTGTGATGTATTGTGATCAGTGTAAAAAGAAAATATAAATTAGTTATGAAGTAGAAGGTACATCCTTCTTGATTTCAGGGACAGTGGTCTTGATGGTACTGAGCAGCACCTGGTCAGAGCTTTGCTGAATCCAGAGTCGGACAGCATACTCCTTGGTCTTTTTAGCTATCAGTGAGGTGTCTCCTGAGCCCAGAGGAGAATTCGAGCAGAGGAGTCCTTTCCTGCCGCCATCACGCCAGATAAGCGAATTGGCCAGCTGAGCTCAACATTATGTCCCCTCATCTTGAACTGACTTTTTAAAATTAACATTAGAGGGGAATTTACTTGTCTTAAAATCAGGAACTGTGAACATCTCCAATACTAGTCCCTAAAGACAAACTATTGAAGTCATGATGACAAATACCAACAGAGCTTGAACAAAACAAAACCAGTATTACCTCATTTTACTACTACACAACTGACACACATAGAACATTTGTAATAATATATGTCACTACAATATTCATATTAAATACATTCTGTACATAACTTGTAATTTAAATTGATTGTGATTCCTGGTTCCCTTGTAGTTGAATCAGGACACATATTCATTCATGCCAGTAATGAATACATATTGTTTATTTGAAAGTTTATCAGTGACTCTTTTAAGATATCTTTGTAGAGTGTTATATGTATGTGAGTGTCACAGTGTTGTCAAGAGTAGTGGATTAAATTAAATTGTTTATCTGTCTGTTGTTGTGACTTACACTTCACCATACTCATACCCTAGACACATAACGTAGCATCACACTATTTCAGAATAATTCTGACTGAGATATATAGATATGTGGTAGCAAGTAAGGTTATCTATAATACACTACTCTTAATAGATATAGATACCTTCACAGCTGATCTCAGTCAGTACACTAAGTTCCCTATAAGTATTTATAACATCCCACTTCACCACATATATTGGGGGCTCGTCCGGGATTTTGAATCTTTCCCTATTAAAAATATTGGGGTAATTCACTTCAGGGAATATAAGAATTAAAAGGTATCCTTGGGTGGAATTAAATAAGGTTGAGCTCACGGTGCCTGTGTTGTCCATTAGATATATAGTTAGAAATTGAATTGTTGGTTAGACATTGTATAAATTTACATAATAGACAATGGCGGACCTGGCCAAATTTCGATCTGCTGCGGTTCAGACTGCAAAAGAGTTAGGATTAGATGGGCAAGTTATGGTTGCCTATGTCACGACGGAATGTGACAAATTTATTGAACGTGAAGAAAGAAGGTTTGAAGCCGAAAGAAAGTTAGAGGCTGACAAGGAAATTAAGAGGTTGCAGATTGAGGCTGAGGCTAAGAAATTGGAGGCAGAAAGAGAAGACAAAAGATTAGCTGCAGAAAGGGAAGAGAGGAGATTAGCTGCAGAAGAGAAGAAATTAGCTGCAGAAAGGGAAGAGAGGAGATTAGCTGCAGAGAGGGAAGCAGAAAAGGAGGAGAAAAGATTACAAAGGGAACATGAATTACGACTAAGGGAGTTTGAGTTTCAAGGCCATGCTCCTGAAAATGGTGCCAGTCCCTTTGCCTCTGATGCTACGGTTACTCAAGGAGCCTCAACCTCAGCTATGAATTTTCATTTAGATCATTTTGTTGAGAAAGACGATGATATTGAGAGCTACCTAAATAGGTATGAACTATTAGCTACCACGTATGGGTTAGAGAGAGAAAGGTGGAGCTTAAAGTTATCTCAGGGACTTCGTGGGGCAGCTTATGAAGTTTTTGCAAAAATGAGCAGAGGTGATCAGGAAAATTATGACATGCTAAAGCAGGCTCTCTTGTTAAGATATGAAAAGAATGCAGAGTTTTACAGGAAAAAATTTAGGAATGCTAAACTACTGTCAGGTGAAACCTATCACCAGTTCTCTGCACGCATAGAGACATACTTGGAGAAATGGACTTCTCTGGGGAAAACCCAAGATCTTAAGGAAATGGTCCTTATAGAGCAACTAAGAGAGTCCATGGCTCCAGACATGAGAAAGTTTCTCATGGAACAAGGTGCAGAGAGGCTGGGTGAGTTGCTAAATGTTGCTGAAAGGTATCAAGCAGCTCAAGCAGAGGTAACAGGTAATAAAAAGAAACAGGTGGATAACTTTAGGGCACCACAGAACTTTAATAAATTTGATCCTAGGGATCAAAATAAAGGTAAGCACCAATTTGATAGGCCACGGTATGAAAATAAAAATAAATTCCCACAATTCGATGAAAGGAAATATGATGAAAGAAAATCTTTCAACCAAGGAAAAAGGTGGTGTAAGAATTGTCAGATGGACAATCATGACACTGACCGTTGCAGAAGGAAACCTGTGTATAGGGCAACCCTTCAGGTCAGGTCGACCTCAAGACAGGAGGAGGATATTATGTTAGATACCACTCCAGAAGAGATGAGGAAGGCACAGGCTGGGGATAAAACACTCAAGCCTTGTTTCAGAAAATTGTCAACTTGTCATACCACTCCAGGCAAGGGAGATTTTTACATGAAAAACAAGTTGATGTATAGGAAGACTGGAGCTAGATCCAATGGTCACGGACAGCTGGTTCTTCCAAAAAGATACAGGACAGAATTAATAAGGAGCCTACATGTGAAACCAGATGGGGACCATGAGAAGATAGGTACCATTATTCAAAAGGTGGCTCACAATTATTATTGGCCCAAAGCAAGATGGGACATTGAAAATTTTGTAGAAAGGTGTAGCATAGCACATGAGGGAACACCCACAAGTGGGAACATGGATCAGGACCTGGACACGCCCCGGAGCAAAATTAGGCCTGATAATAAAAAGAAAAATAGATTTGATAAGGTGGACCAAATGGAATGGGAAGCCCCTTTTCACGGACAAGCTTCACTTAACTGTTTTACAATGGCCACTATGCGGAGAGTGCAAAAAGATGTCTTACCCCAGGATAAGCCGACAATCCCTCAATCGGACTTAAACAAACTGGAGGAAGAGGATGTAGGGAGGAAATCTCTCATCAAGAATTTTAAGAGGGGAGAAAGCCCCAAAAGAAAAATTGGTAGCGGTCGTTTTGTGAATGATAATTCTGGGAGGAAAAATCATCACTATAAAGCTTCAAGTGGAAGAGACCATACCGGTGCATGGACAAATAGGTCCACACAATTAAAGGTCCATATGTAGCTTTGTTAAGAACGTGGACTGATGAAAAGGCAGAGGAAAACATTACATCTTCATACCAATATGTGAATGAGCTGACCACTCGGTTAAAAACTGGCTGGAAACTTGCCAATGAAAATTTGAAACAAGCCAGGAAGAAACATGCTGCCTATTATAACAGGAAGGCGAAAGACAGAGATTTGGCTGTGGGAGAAGGTACTGCTTCTTTTGCCCGGGAGTCAGAATAAGTTACAAATTGGATGGCAGGGTCCATATACAGTTCTAGAGAAGGTGTCTAGAACAAATTATAAGATAGATAAGAAGGGGAAAGAAAAAATCTATCATGTGAATCTCCTGAAGAAATATTTGGAAAGAGAACATCAGGAAGGGACACACTTGTTGACCTTGTCCATCGCCATGGAGATGAAAAAGGAACCACTTTCATCATTTGAATATCCATTACACCCCTGTGAGACAGCAGCACAGGTGAAAATCAGTACACATTTAACGAAAACTCAGAAAGAGAGAGTGCAACAGGTTCTAAATAATCATGCAGAGGTGTTAACAGACCGACCAGGGCATACAAACCTATTGGAATATGATATGAAACTGATAGACCCCACACCTGTCTGTATGAAACCATATTCGATTCCGTTTGCTAAGGAGAAAGCTTTGAAGGAAGAGATAGACTATCTGTTGAAGGAAGGAATTATTTCGCACAGTGAGTCTTCGTATAGTTCCGGGTTGTACTTTAAGGAAGCCCTCTGGAGAACATAGACTCTGTATAGATTACAGGAGACTGAATGCTATTACAGAAGGACAGGTGGATCCATTGCCGGATACAAATCAGCTGTTTGCCAGACTAAATAAAGCTAAATATTTCTCAAAAGTGGATCTGAGTAAAGGATACTATCAGATTCCAGTAAAGCCTGAGGTTAGACCATACCTAGCTTTTAGTACCTCAGAAGGACACTATGAGTTTAATAGATTGCCATTTGGATTGAAGAATGCGCCTAGTGTCTTCTCTAGAATGATGAGAAAATTATTGGATCCTCTGAATAATCCCTGTATAACAAATTTTATGGATGATATCCTTATAGCAACAGAAACATTTGAGGAACACATTGACTCTCTGAACATGCTGTTTACTCGACTTAGGGAGGCAAATTTAACAGCCCGACCAACCAAATGTTGCGTTGGATGTAAAGAATTGGAATTTTTGGGACACACAGTTTATCAGGGAAACATGACCCCTGACCCAAAGAACTTAGAGAAACTACAGAAAGCCCCGAGACCACAAACCAAGAAGGACGTGAGATCCTTTGTCTCATTATGTGGTTTCTACCAGAAGTATATCAAAAACTTTAATTCCATATGTGCACCGTTAACTGAATTGACACGTAAAGGACATCCAGATCGCATTACATGGACTCCACAATGTGAAATGACTTACCAAGAATTGAAGGAAAAGCTCACAAGTAAACCCATTTTGAAATTACCTGACTTAAGTCAAGAATTCATAGTAAGGACGGATGCAAGTAATATTGGGTTAGGTGCAACTTTACTACAGAAATCAGATGCATTGGATGGGGAATTAAGCCCAGTGGCATATGCTAGCAGAAAGTTGAATAAAGCTGAAATCAACTACTCAACTAGCGAAAAAGAATGTCTTGCAGTAATATGGGCAATAAAGAAATTCAATATTTATCTATATGGGAAGGCATTTAAGTTGCAAACTGACCACAAACCTTTATCGTTTTTAGCACAGGCTAAGCATGAGAACTCTAGGTTACTCCGATGGTCTTTGCTTCTGGCTCCATATAATTTTAGCATTGAATATATATCTGGAAAAACCAATCTGGGAGCGGATTTTTTAAGCCGCCATCCGTGTGATGAGAATCACCGTAAACCCCAGAAATAATAATAAATTTCTCTATGTGTATATAGAATAAAGGACTGACATATAATGTCTGTTTTAAGAGGGGAGGTGTCATGAAATATTCTAATCCACATATATAAATTATTAGATAAATATGAAGCCTAACAAATAAAATTAATAAAGAGAAGAGCAATGGTAAAATGACAGTGCTGTCACAAGGAATGTACTCGAAATCCCCCTTGTTTTCTGCTTCGTCTGCAAATTGTAACGCTTTCACGTTGATATAAAAGCTTACTGTATTATTACCCGCTTTCTTCAATGAAACGTGTGCTGTATTTCTTGGAAAAGCATTGAGAGGCCCTGCGTAATGACCTAAATTAATCCTAACATTAATTATATTACGTTACCAAAACGAACGAACAGATGGACAAAAGGATAGCGAGAAGGGAGAGGCAGAAAGCCGAACATTAAACACGCGTCGCGCGATACACAATTACTACTATCACGCGTGTTAGGCTACAAGCACTAACTTTTTTTTTTCAGACGGACAGTGATAAAATACACTACCCTTCCCCAGAGTTAGGTTTTAAAATCATAAAAAACGCTTATTAGGAAAGATAACATTAGATGGGTTTACGGTTGAGAACATAACAGTACCCAGACAGCATATCTTCGAAACAGGAGGTAGAAAATACATATTTTGAACGCAGCCACGTAGCTCTTTTAAAGTGGGAAAATTGGGTTCCTTAGGGCTTGCTGACAAATAATATGTAAAACGTTACGCAAATAGTCCAGGAATTAATAAATTATACCCAAAATAAAATAGTGAGGCTGCCTGACAGCATAAAATCATTTCTGCTCATAAGATTTTTTTTTTAACGTGTTTGAAAAAAATTTACGTTACAGAAATAGCCTACCATGTAAACTCCAAATTGATTGGAGCGCAACAAATGAAAGCCTAACCACGATTGGTCGGGCTATAAATACTATCTTGGTTGTTAGGGGAGACGGGAAAAGATAACATTTTTTCAAACACTTGTCGAAACGTGGCTCATTGGCCAGTCTCGCTGATATACACACTTGGGAGCGTTAGTTCGAGACCACTTGTTTAAATGATCTTGATAAAGCATCAGTGCGTTGAAGCCAGCTAAAATTTTGCTCAATAAAAGCCTGGAAGATAAGCAGATGGAAATTTGTGCCAGTTTGTGCCAGAATTCATTGCTAATCAACGTATCTGTGTTATTCGTATGAATTGTGGTAAGCTTGAACCATTTAATATCTTTTAATGAAAATTGAATGTGAATTGTTGATTTATGCCTGTATATATATGTGTAGTTCAGTGGCAAACGTGAGGTAAAGCCTAAAATGCTCCAGCCTGAACAGAGGGTGTCGGAGAGAAGTAAAACGGCATGGAATGGCCAAACAGTACACTGACACCTGGATGATTGACTAGAAAGAAATAATGCTGGAAGTGCAGAGGCGTAGTAACCATTAGGAAGGGTAATACTGGAATAAAGTATTTCAGATGAAGCTGACTGTTGGCCTAACGCTCTGAACGCAATGTTTGTGATGTATTGTGATCAGTGTAAAAAGAAAATATAAATTAGTTATGAAGTAGAAGGTACATCCTTCTTGATTTCAGGGACAGTGGTCTTGATGGTACTGAGCAGCACCTGGTCAGAGCTTTGCTGAATCCAGAGTTGGACAGCATACTCCTTGGTCTTTTTAGCTATCAGTGAGGTGTCTCCTGAGCCCAGAGGAGAATTCGAGCAGAGGAGTCCTTTCCTGCCGCCATCACGCCAGATAAGCGAATTGGCCAGCTGAGCTCAACATTATGTCCCCTCATCTTGAACTGACTTTTAAAATTAGGGGGGGGGGGGGGTGGGGGGGGGGGGGGGGGGGGGGGGGGGGGGGGGGGGGGGGGGACATTAAGAGGGGAATTTACTTGTCTTAAAATCAGGAACTGTGAACATCTCCAATACTAGTCCCTAAAGACAAACTATTGAAGTCATGATGACAAATACCAACAGAGCTTGAACAAAACAAAACCAGTATTACCTCATTTTACTACTACACAACTGACACACATAGAACATTTGTAATAATATATGTCACTACAATATTCATATTAAATACATTCTGTACATAACTTGTAATTTAAATTGATTGTGATTCCTGGTTCCCTTGTAGTTGAATCAGGACACATATTCATTCATGCCAGTAATGAATACATATTGTTATTTGAAAGTTTATCAGTGACTCTTTTAAGATATCTTTGTAGAGTGTTATATGTATGTGAGTGTCACAGTGTTGTCAAGAGTAGTGGATTAAATTAAATTGTTTATCTGTCTGTTGTTGTGACTTACACTTCACCATACTCATACCCTAGACACATAACGTAGCATCACACTATTTCAGAATAATTCTGACTGAGATATATAGATATGTGGTAGCAAGTAAGGTTATCTATAATACACTACTCTTAATAGATATAGATACCTTCACAGCTGATCTCAGTCAGTACACTAAGTTCCCTATAAGTATTTATAACATCCCACTTCACCACAATCACACCGGCCGCCTTAACCTTCCCAGAAGTTCTCTGGTACCCAATTGGGGCTGGGTCGTCCCAGAAGCCGTTTGTGGCCTAAACAAATCCCACCTCATCAGGGGATCGAACCATGGACCAGTGAGCAAGGAAGCCAGTACACTAACCACTATGCTAACGCGATTCCTTATATTGAACTGTCAGTACTTGAGATATTCTATATTGAACTGTCAGTACTTGGGACATTCTGTATTGAACTGTCAGTACTTGGGATATTCTATATTGAACTTTCAGTACTTGGGATATTCTATATTGAACTGTCAGTACGTGGGATATTCTATATTGAAATGTCAGTACTTGGGATATTATAGATTGAACTGTCAGTACTTGGGATATTCTAGATTGAACTGTCAGTACTTGGAACATTCAGTATTGAACTGTCAATACTTGGAGCATTCTATATTGAACTGTCAGTACTTGGGATATTCTATATTGAATTGTCAGTACTTGGTGTCGTGGATTTTCGATAGGGGAATTAAGACATAGATTGGTCCCTTCTGAATAGATTAGAACAGGTGATAGCTCAGTGAGAGGTAATGTAAAGACAATAGATTTTTACGAGTAATATGGTGGAAACTAATTAGAGTCTGTCCCTGAACGCGAGAAGCTTCTCTCGGTCAGCCTATCTTCTACAACAGAACTAGTTAGTCAGACAGTCTATTAGAACATATATATTAATATATATATATATATAGCACCACTCACATACACACATAAGTGACGACAATTAGACGCACAGACGTGAAAAACTATAACAATGGAATCTAGATATTTTGGAACGAGCTGACCGACACACTTGAATAAAGTTTATGTAACGTTTATTTATCATAAGAAAATTCAACACAACAATAAATTAGAATATCAAGCACATATAAATACACATAAGTTAATTGAATTACTAAAAGACTAATAATAGACTCATAGGTGTAATCCTTTCCCCCTCTGTTTAGCACACGATCCTGTTAGAAGAAAAGTTATAACCCCAAAGAGTCACAGATTTATACGCTATGGTCTAAGATTTCCCTCTATAGTTAAGAACAGAGTTGATATATTAATCTATCCTAAGAGGAAATCAGCATTTGCAACAACAATTGCATAAAGAAATTTCAAAGTGGGTGCATGAATATAAAAAATGAAAGAATCACTCGTTCTGCTTTCTCTCTGTTCATTCAGCAGGGGCCCCTGACATACTTTTTTACCTACACACTTGGTGTTTCTGGCCGTCTGGCGCAAACTTCAGGACACTTCTCTGCAGTGAATCTGTATTCTTTTGATAAAGAGAATCCCAGCTCTGCAGATACAGGTTTCTTCCAATGTTCCGGGGAGCATTCACTTCACAATTATATTTTAAGATTACTGTTAAGGTCACTTGAATCAGTTTGAGTAAGAACGTTTAAACGGGCTCACAGTGTCAGAATCACGAGGTTTCAACTACTTAGGAAAATGACAGGTTGGTAACTTCTCTCAAATGTAAAATTCTTGGTCACACCACAATTAGTCAAAACGTCGGAAATGTTACTGTTTGTAATTTCTCTCGCCACAGGGGCTGAATATACAATGAGAATGATGGGAAGAATTATAATCTGGCTCGATAGGTCCAGTTATTGCATTTAGTATTAAAGTTCGTGAGATGAGTACGCTGTCTTTTTCTGGATGCAAACACAATGCCAGACAGGTTGTAACTTGGAAACTAACTTATTTAAATTACAAAAATGTTTCTTCTAGGTTCTTCTCATATACTGAAAAACCGCTGGTAGATGTTGGGCTTTACCCAGAATATTGTATAAAGAAAAAGAAACATACAGAATACTTAAACATAATATTATACACATCCTATCCTACCCTCGCGTAAAATATAATATTCACTTCGGTTATTAACTTTAAGTTAGAGACTATAAGCTTAGCGCTTGTCTCATCGTTTAAAACTCCCGTGAAATAAATTCTAGTCATTAAAAGAATCAATCATCATGAATTAGAAATACATAAGTATCTCGTCAATACTCAATGATGAATCAGTGCATTAATTTAGTTAGTTAAAATATTCTCTGACTGGTTACTAGCAATTTAATTAAATTTATTTATAGCTGTATGAGTTTTAGCTAGAAATTTTAATTTTTTTTTGCTATCCTCTGTAACACAGTAACTTAAAGAATATAACTGACTTATCATTTAATCACTCTGCACAGAAATTAAGCTATGTAAAAATGAAATATGCGATCTACCACTAATATATATCTACCATTAGTGCAGAAGTAAAACGATCTCCAATCGACCAACTCAATGATGCTTCTATTAACAGAGATCTTAGGAATCGAAAGCTAGATGGTTCTAGTCTTTCTGGCTGTACTGGATGAATTAAGTTAGAATTCTGGAGTATATATCTCTCCGAAATCAGGGGAAGGTTACGTCTATAACCCAACCCGACTCATTTGCCAGATGTTAGCACCTACGTCCAGATTTACATATTTCCTTGCTCATTCTACGCATGAAACGAATTCTACACACCCTTACCGAGACCAGGTTTAACATCTACAGTACATTCTCTCAATCTGATCAGACAACGGCAATAAAACTCACAGTGTGTGTTTTACACGTTCTGCTTCATATGGCCGTTCCCAGCGATCAATGTCTTTCATCTCAAATCTTTCTTACTTACTTACTTAGTCGTTCCCCTTCTACCGTGAGGTGTAGAGGTTTGGAAGAGAGAGCGCCAGACTATCCTATCGGCTGTCTTCCTCCTGGCCTGGTTCCATTCTAGTCCTCGATCCTTCAAAGATTGTCTAATGTTGTCCTCCCAGCGGACTCTGGGCCGTCCTCGGGGTCTGGATCCTTGGCTCTTTGTTTCCCATGCTTGTCGTGGTATCCGATCTTCTCCCATTCTGCAGACATGGCCAAACCATCTTAATTGGGACTGTTCTACTTGGGTCTGCAGGGGGTAGGATTTAAGGCCTTGACGTATCGTCTGGTTGCGTACCATGTCTCTTCTTGTTACTTCAACCACCTTCCTCAGATACCTCATTTCTGAGGTTTGGATCTGGCTTTTATGGGTTGTAGTCATTGCCCATGACTCGCATCCGTATGTCAAGACTGGGACATAGGTGGAGCGGTATACAGCCATCTTCGTTTTCTTACCAACCTCTCTCTTGCTGAGGAATCCTCGATTTATGGCCTGAAAAAGTCTCCCAGCTGCTGCTTTTCGAGTGGCCAGCTCTTCTTTGATGCCTCCCTTTCGGTCTATAATAGCTCCGAGGTATTTAAAGTGGTCGACCTGCTCCAGGACCTGTTCTCCCAACTTAATCTGATGTTTTCTTTCTTCTCGTGATATCACCATGGATTTTGTTTTAGAGCTGCTTATGACCATCCCTCTCTTCTCCAGCTCTTCCTTCCAGACTTGCAGGTTGGATTGGAGATGTGCCTCTGATTTAGCAATCAGGGCAACATCATCAGCAAATGCCAGCTCCGAAATATAGACCTGTCTCATCTTCCAGTACCCCACTGAATACTTTCTTGTTCTCTCCTTACATGCGTTGATAACATCGTCCATAAGGAGTATGAAGAGGTAAGGTGATAGGATATCACCTTGTCTTAACCAGTGGTGGTCCTGAACTCTTCTGACTTATGGTTTGCTGTCCTCACATAATTTCAGCAAGACTTGTAGAAGCTCTGTATAGCATGAATCAGAGGTGCTGGAATATTCTTCCTTGCCAAACAGTCCCAAAGTTTGCTCCAGGGGACCCTGTCAAACGCCTTTTCCAGATCTATGAAACAAAGATGCATCTCACTCTTATACTCAAGGGCTTTTTCACTCAGCTGTCTGAGTGTGAAGATTAGGTCTTGAGTACTTCGGTTTGCTCGGAATCCGCACTGGACCTCATCCAATTGTGGCTCAGCTAGGCGTCGGAGTCTCTGCTCTAGGATTCTAGAGTCTCAAATCTTTCACCGAGAATAATTAACTATAGGTGGACAGATCCAAGAAAAATAATAGACGATAGTCTTACTTCTTATCCCTGTCGAGAACGAATTAACACGATTCGGTCTCATCAAAGAACTTAGCTTAACAGCAATAAAATGCGTTGCTAGATTAGAAAGGAAAAAGACAAAGGTATGAATGGGAGAGTATATCTTAACAATCGAGCGTATGCGAAAAAGAAGGGTAAAAGAGCGAAAGAAAGGTACAAGACAAGTGCAGAATAAAGAATAAATATCTGAAATTTATTAATCATAATATCTCTGCCACACTTGGGATATTCTATATTGAACTGTCAGTACTTGGGATATTCTGTATTGAACTGTTAGTGCTTGGAACATTCTGTACTCTGCTATCGTCATCATCATCATCATCATCATCGTTACCTTCCGGCTGTGGTTCAATCGTTCAAAGTATTTCCGTGTCTTCTTTATCGCTTTCATGTTTCCAGTTCCGGTGTGCGCGTGTTTTAAAGTCTACATCCATCTCTGTTACCCAGGTAACTCTAGAACAAGGATCGCCTTGTAGTGTTATGAGGAGGTTTCTTCAGTTTATGTCATGTCCAACTCCAGAGTTTCTCCTTACCCCATGTTCCACTGGCACGTGACCGGTTCCCGAGGCCTCAGTTTTATATTAATGATCTCGTCATACCACTTTAACTCTCCTATTCTATTCAAGCACCCACTTATGAAAGCCTGTAATTTCTTGATGTTGTTTTTGTAGGTCTCCATGTTTCTGAGATGTATAATAGGACTGACTGTACACATGAGTTGAAGATTATAATTTTTGTGTTGAACTTGATTTATTGTGGTTACCGCCACAACAAGGAAAGCTTATCTTGCCATTTATATTGTTATTTTTGTACCACTGTCAGTTTCTCCAGCTGTCCCTACTTGAGATCATTTGTATTGAGAGTACTAGCGATAATCTGTATTGCCCTGTCCTCACTTATTGTTCCGTCATGGGAGTTAAGGACACTCATGCAAGGCCTACATGAATTTCTCTTGAGTAATTCTAAATTTTTTACTTTGTGAGAATTAATGGTTTTACGCAAACGAATAATACAATTCTAGATACAGCAACCAAATAAAAAGTGTTTGAAATCTTAGCTGTATCGGGTTCATGTTAAGTATGAACATTACACGTGATACTAGTTTCCTTTCTCTGAGGTTTTTAGTGTGGATTATTGTCACGTGACACGTTTACTGAAAAAATGGTAATGTGGTCAGTGGAAGAAGTTAAGCTATTCAAAGTAGCATTAGATTGTCTATGTGCCTGTCACGTGAATTATTTTAAAGATTAATACCACATATTGCTTGAACGACTGACAGACACCACATACTGTAAAGAAATACTTGAAAGACTGACAGACACAACATACTGTAAGGATATACTTGAAAGACTGGCAGACACCACATACTGTACAAGAATTGCTTGATAGACTGAGAGATACTGAATACAGTATTGTACAAGAATTGCTTGACTAAGAGATACCACATATTGTACAGGAATTACTTGTCTTTCGACTGACACCAAATATTGTACAAGTATTTCTTGAAAGATTCAGCGAAACCACATATTGTAGAAGAATTGCGTGAAAATCTGTCAGATTCCACTTATTGTGCAAGAATAGCGTGAAAGTGACGTATACCACATAATGTACGGTTCGACGAATAATTTGATTTTGTATAATTTATTTCATCAGCAGAACCATGCTGCCGCGGAGCATACGTCGCCAGGCCTGGAGGCTTCCATCCTTGTTCTTTTGGAGAACACGTTTGAGGCGTCAGTTATTGTCCTTGATGCGTCTTCTTGTCCTGGCCGTCATCTTTCTCTTCGTCATAGCTTTTGTGACACCAGCCCGGAACTTTGTGGGGCATTACTTCATTCCGTCATCATGGCTTGAGTTGAGTTCTGGAAGGATCATTCACATGTTCTACATCGAAGAACAAAGGTTTCCTGTGGAGTCAGGAGAAGGAATCAGTTGCACTGAAATAGAGGTATTGCATGATTGTATTCACGACACATAATATTTGATTGCTTAAAGTAAAGTTTAAAAAAAAAAAAAAAAAGGAAAAACTGACATTTATACCATTGTGTTAGGCTGGGATAAAATGTGTGTTGAGGTGTGTGATCAGAAGGGATAGGATTTTAATGATTTTGATTTTTGGCTTAACCAATTTAACCAAGTTGTTCAATTGAATATAAATTTGTTTTTAAAAAAAAAGCTAAGCTCATTTAAGAGCCTTTGTTAAGGCATTATTTTGCATTTTTTGGCTTGTTGAGCATTTTTTGAGATTTTTCGGTCATGTTACAGCATTTTGTTTTCCAGTCATTATTTTACATATTTTAGCTTTTTCAACAAAAATAAGCATGTTTTAGTGTTTTCTTACTTATTATTATTATTATTATTATTATTTTTTGCGAATTACTTCACCATTTATCCCACGCTATTTAATAATTTTCCCTACATCCCTGACAACAAATGTTGGTTGTAAAGTATCTTACATCATTTCAAATTTTGGATTTCTGCCTGGTGCCATTACTTCCTTAGAGAAGTCAGCGGTTAGTGGATCGTAGATTTAATGAAGAAATTGTGAGTGACTTGACTGTGTGAGTGGAGACGTGGGAAAGGCTGCGCCAAAGATAGTTGAGCAAGTTTTAAGAAATGTGGGAAATGAAAAGTTGTGCTTAATCTCACACTTTTCACTTGGTGAATTGTCAGCGGACTTAGAAACAACTGACGTAGCTTATTTCAAGTATGCTCCTGTGACGTCAGTAGTAATGGAATGGAGCTTTTCAGTGTTTAAAGTTTTGTTGGCAGGCAAATAGAACGTTATTCTCTTTTGAGAATCTGTTAACCAGACCACAAGATCTTTTATTTTGAATATGCACCCTAATATAACCGATTGACCGTGTGTCTAGGTTGACGGTGCTGGCCTCGCCAAAACGAAGCAAAATTTTATTTAAATAAAAATAATTATTTTTTTTAATTTTGAACATCTGCACATGGTTACCATTGTGCATTGTAATATACTTAATTCATTAAATTTAAAAAAAATCAGTTTACCATAGAAACTAAAAATATTCAGTTGCTATTTTTTGTCTTTTGTTAATAAACATAAAATGTTAAGTTTGGCACTGTAATTGTGAAATTATCAATAAATACAGCCCATACAGCGACACAAACCAAACAAACTAACTAACGAAAAAACGGAACACCCAGCCAATGCTCGTGTGTTAACGTGTCCACATATCTTCATGTTACCCTTCTACCGAAACTGTGTGCATAGTGTTACTTCTTGTTTCTGCAGCCGCTCTATGTCATGGAAAGAGTGAAGCTTGAATACTCTGTAAAAACAGGCAAGTTTGGTGCAAAAGAGGTCATTTTCATTATCATCATAAGGGGCATAACTCCTGGTCATAGTGGCACTACAGTCGATGTACACCCAGGTCGATGAGCGCGTGACTAAAGCTGCCACTCTTGTTTATTAATTATTACTATTTTGCTGAGTTTCGTTGTGTTCTTTGGTGTAAATCCTTTTCTTTTGTTGTCTGTCATGTCTTCTTGTGCCTATAAATAAATAATACACACAGGTATGTTTCAAGGCACACGAGAGAAATAAAGAAGTAGAAAACTAGATAACAGAAAAACAACAGACGTGATGGTGTCACGGTTCCCCCCCCCCCCCCCCCGTCCCCCCCGCTCTGCAGTAGTGGTCCAACAGTGGCCAAAACTCAAGAGTAACTAGTGTGGGTCTTCACAGGTGTCTACCTTCGCACAAGATTACTCTTGACAGTGTTGTAGATAGAAGGATAATGATGCTTCTACCTTAAGGTAGTGTACACAAGATACTCAGAAGAGTGAGAACAATGCTACATTGGCTGAGCACGTTAACTCTAGTTTCTGCCGTCAACTTTTGTAGGATTATGTAATATAATTTTAGCTCATACAAGTCACCAGTTGAGTTAATTCACCGAATTTTCTCTTATTTTTATTTAGCTCTGTTTACGTGTATTTAAGAAATTGCATGAGACATACGGTTGTAGTACATTCCAAATGATTATATCAACTTTAGATTTGTCTTTATACAAGTAATAAATTTAATAATCAATTATGTCTTAAAAGTTATAACAATGAATAATTGTTTAGAAAAAATATTCATCACAGTGTGATGTTATGGTTTTCACAAATGGACAGTTCACTTGGCAGCTTTTAAGTGTTACTTAGCTGCCAATAGTTGTTTCTGCTCCCACCGATGTTTGGGTCGTTGCAGACAGATGACTGGATTGCTCATGTCCCTGGTCAAGATTAAGAGTTGCATCACGTTCGAGTAGAATCAGGGAGTAACTGCAAAGCTGGCCCCGCGTCTCTAAGACCTGTCTGATGATGGTGTCTAGCGTCGACTTCATGCCACTTACACCCTCACTTGTTCCAGAAATAGTACCCTCAACTGGTACTACCATCTAGTATGGCAAAAGAAGAGAACCAAATACCCTCTGAGGATTGAGTTTCCCGACACATGCGTATGTGCCCCCCTCTTTTCATTCCACCATCACATCTATCTCAGAACTGTTACCCTCTCTGATAATTAATCTTAATCCCAGAGGGCGAAAAATTATCTTTACATTTAAAATGAATGTTTTATATTTAACTTTAGTTGAAAATTTTAACAATATAGTTTGAATATGTTTACATTTACTTCGGTTGAAAAGGTTGAAACTTTCATTACGGTTAGAGTGAATATGTTTTACATTTACAGTGGTTGAAAATGTTGAAACTTTCATTACATTTAGAGTGAATATGTTTTACATTTACACTGGTTGACAAGGTTAATAATATAACAAGTATGTACATCATTTCTTTCACCATTCCATTCACCATTCCCTTCCTGCTTGGGACTACCTCTGCTTCTGGTATTTTATAAGAAACTCGCAATAAAGCAGTCACCAGCCCTGGCAATGGTGGTTCATGAAACATCATTCTCTATGCTGAAGTTGCCAGCCTCAAATGACTTGGACATCCACTAGCAATTTTCACATATTAATCTTCACATGTCAATACATAAGTATTAGTTCACATGTTAATAATGAAAAATATAGAATTCAAAATGTACTACGCCAATCTTTAGGCTCACAGACTGCTGGCTCAGAGAAATAAAGGCACTTGAAAAGGCCTCTTACACTTTGTCTGGAGTGGTGATACTTTAGCAATAAGTTCCCACTTTGACTCTGTGTTTCAGATTCCTCAGATTCCGGTTGTCCTTGCTAATAATGGTAGAGTTTTCCTGGGCTCTTAACTCCTCAAGATGCTCCAACAAAGTCCGGTTTGGTACTATTCTTAACTCTGGCAAGGTCTTGTTGTCTTCTTTTCACAGTATTTTAACCTGGCTAAAATGTCAGGTTATATTGCCTGTGTGAGGCAATATAAACATTTGTTTGTTACGATGTTAAGCAGGGCTCCAATCGGAAGGGGTGTTGTGCTTTCATTCAGAATGTCTGCCAATCGTTTCAAACATGCGTGTTTAGGATGGGGTAATTCAAAATATTTCCACTAGGAAATTTCTGTGCATCAATACAAAGGTCATGTCTTCCAAATATGGAATGAAAACACCCGATCACTCTCTCGGCAATGTTTACAAATAACTTCTTACTTTCATTTAAGGTAATGTCTTTGTAACAAGGTGTACCGGAAACGATTAAATCATTCTTGTCTGTCCAGAAATGTAAATAAATATTCATTCATTCATAACCCTCCACTCCCAAAGGAGCATAGGCCTTCAACAAACACATGCCACGTCCTCCTGTCACGTGCCTGTCTGTCCCTCCAACTTTGTCTATATTGATGCCAAGATATGTGTACGATTCTACATCTTGTATTGGTGTTTCTTCAAGTTCAACCCTGTTGTCATTACTTGCATTTATTCTCATTATTTTTGTCTTTTCTCTGTGTATTTTCAGACCCAATTGCTGTGACCTCTCATCGAGTGTTTTCAATTTGTCCTGCATCTGATTACGGTTATGGGACAGAACAGCCAAGTCATCTGCAAAATCCAGATAATCCAACTGCTTAGTCAGAGTCCGATGGATTCCATTTCTGTTGTGTGTTGTCGATGATCTCATAACCCAGTCCATTGCTAGTAAGAAAAGAAATGGAGACAAGAGGCATCCCTGTCGCACTCCTGTTCTTATCCAAAACGGTTCTGTAAGCTGTCCTCTATGAAGAACTCTGCATGTCATGTCTTCATATGTTTTCTTTACTAAATTAATGAATGATCTTCAGGGGAACTCCATAATGCCTCATCAATTTCCAAAGTGATTCTCTGTCTACACTGTCAAATGCCTTTTCGTAGTCCACAAATCCGATGTATAGTGGTGAATTCCATTCCAGACTTTGTTCAATCATTATTCTCAAAGTGGCTATCTGGTCTGTACATGATCTGTTTTGTCGAAAACCTGCTTGTTCATCTCTCAGTTTCTTGTCTATGGATTCTTTTAATCTCTCAAGGATAATCCTCCCTGCCATCTAGGCATCACCACAAAATGATGCTTCGATGACGGGTCGTTAGTGCGAACCGCAAGACTGGTCCTGGGTATAGGTCATATACTGTATAATAGGGGAACAACAGAAGTGATTGTGTCATTAATAGGCTGGACTGCCTATGGTGCATTTCCAGTGTTAGGTCTAGCGGTTCGCACTAATGACTCGTCATCAAAGCATCATTTTTGGTGATGCCTAGATGGCAGGAAGGATAGTGTGATTTGCTTGCATAGCTAGGCGGGGTTGTCGCACTGAAGGTCCTGGGTTCGAGTCCTGGGTAAGCCACTCACGTCTGTTTTTCTGTTGTCAAGTGTTCTACTTCTTTATTTCTTACGAATGCAGGAAAACATACCTTTATGTTTGTCTAATATTTATTTACTGTTTACAGGCCTCGGGTTTCCCTTCCTTATGTGTTATAAATGTCCAGAAATGTGTCGCGCAGGCGAGTAATCTAACTACCCGTCGGTTGATCAAACAAAATTCTTCGTTTATCCATCTGGTCGAGGAAGGCACATCAGCCTTATCAGCGATTACACAAATTCGCTGGGCGATTTTAGTGCTAATCCGTAGCCTGATAACGGGCACACCCGAAATTTTCCAACATGATTGTCGGTTAATATCTCATCCGTCTCCTTTTCCAGCAGGGATGAACGGGTAAACAAACAGACATGACGACGTATCACCGAGAGGAGTGTAAGATGATTTGAAAATACAAAATATCTGATTGATAGCAGGGAAAGACAATGTGCCTACCACAGAAAAGCACGTAATTTAATCCATTAAAAAATGTAACTAAATACTTCCGGAGAGGAAAAGAGATCGACATAATAACTCTGTGATAGATTGGCTTACCGGGAATCGAACCCAGGACCTTCCGAACGACACCACCTCCTAGCTACGGGAGTGAATCGTTACTATCCTCTCTGCCAACTAGGGACCACTTCTTGTGTCTGGTAGTGTGCTAGAAATGACATTGTTTAGTATTCTATGTGATCTTTGTACGAGGCACTACAACGTCAGCTTTCGCCATTTTAATCCTGTGCCTTTCTATAAATATATAAACTGGCATTTATGTTTATTAATGAGGTGGTCTTCATATGATCCTATTACATTTCTGATTATGTCTTGTTTGTGCATTTGTCACGTGATCGTTATGGAAAAAACTTGACTTGGAAGGGATAAAAAACATTTAGATACGATACTGGTGATAAAACTCCATAATCGATACACGGAAACTGTGAGAGGAACACCATCGCCAATACCATTCGGGTTTATATTTGAGGAACAAGAAAATAAAATCATGGGCCGAAACACTTGTTCGACGGGGGGACCTCTTCTGATGATCAGATTGCCTCCTGTTGTATCGCTCTGTATAGTTTCCTATCATCATTGAGGAACAAGAAAATAAAACGAGACTACAGCACGACCTGACATGGACATATAAAATGTCATCACGAGACGGCTGTCGCTCAGACAATCTGGTTCTTCGATTTTTAAGGCACACTTTAAAAGAAAAAAAAGCTCCTAGCAGTGAAATGAGCTACTGTGGTATAAACAACTAGTACGTGTCCCCCGTTTTACGAATTATAAATCTACTGTTGTCCCTCGTTTTACGAACACAATATTTTTTGGGTTTTTTTTTTTTGCTCACACGTATACTGAGACTTTGTAAAAAAAAATGTTTTTTCATTTGGCTCACATGCGTATGCCCCCATTCAATGACTTGTACCAGTAATATAGATTTTTCTCAACCATTGTCCATTGCCAACTATCTCATAAGTATATGCCCCTATATGATATTTTGCTCCAGTATGAATGTTAGAGACTTGATATTTTTTAGTTGATAGGACGAAAACGTCTCCCCATGGGATACATTTTTTGGCCCCGGGACTTGTGTGACCGACTGGCCTACACTAGCATTTATACGTGCTATAATACTACATAGAATAAGAATGACAGATGTTAAAAGCAGATAGGGCGTTTTTGCACAAAACGCAGTATAATTTTAAGTTCAGATAGCAGTCACGATGGTGAGAGGCATTGTAGAGCTGTCTCAGAAAATAATAATGAATGCGTGTTATGCGTGGAAAGTGTGAAATGAATGTTGTGAATTCTCGGGTTTTTTCCATTGTTTAGAGAGAGAGAGAGAGAGAGAGAGAGAGAGAGAGAGAGAGAGAGAGAGAGAGAGAGAGAGAGAGAGAGAGAGAGAGAGAGAGAGAGAGGCGTGTGAAAAAAGTCGAAAAACAGCGAAACGTGTGCAAATGTAGATAAATGTAACGTTTGGAAAAAAGAGAGGCGTGCGGAAAAATGGCGGGAAAAAAGAAGAAGCTGTATAAAAAGGAGAGATGTGCGGGATTAAGACAGGATTTTACAGATTAGATAGACAGAAATGTTTGCAAGGCAGTTTTTATGGTGTTTATGTGAACTTCGTCTTTGAGATTATCAAGACCAGTTTATTTTTTTCTTCTGTTGGATATATTTTCATTTTGGATATACTCACTATTTTTTTAAGCGTAAGTAACACGTACTTCATCATTGTGTAAATACCAGTGCTGTCTTTATGACGTTCAATAAACTCTGGTTGAATTTTCTGCATTGCAGTTTTTATTGGAACGTTACAGTTGGATCATTTAACAAACCATTATAAGATATATTGCTTATCACTAAACCTAAAAGGGTAAGAACGAGCCTGCAAAAGAAACTAAACATCAGTCAAGAATCTCCATCTCAGGCGGAAGGCCTGTAACCACTTGAACAGAAACATATAAAGGATTAGCTCTCGTCAATATAACTACCTGCGCACAAGTAACTGACGCGGGCACATATTGTTATAGTTCCAATTTTTCTGAGTCTCTATTTGGTAGTGAAATTCAAAGCACATACGGTTTCACGGGTTGGTTTTATGCCCTGTTAATGTAGGCTTACCGATAAGTAGATTACTTGAATATCGACACCCCCCCCCCCCCCCCGTTTCCCCCAACGTATCTCTCTCCCGCACACTTAACTTCTTAAAAATTAAGCGCCGCTTTATTGCTGTACATACAGTGATAAACCTAAGACAGCTTTATTTGTCATGTTGTGTGTTATCGACAGTAAAGCGATGAAGGTAGTCCCATAGTAGATATTGCCCTAGTTAAGGTTTTAGAGACTTCACCTTTACTAGGTCTCAGCTTTATGAGGTGGGTGGCTACTTCAATTCCTCGCTGCCTTTACCCTTCCTAACTCAATGGCTGTCGCGTACCAGTTTCTACAGCTGGGTAGACGCGACCTGGTTTTTTTTTTTTACCTGTCCCCTTTGCCTTGAGAAGCAAGCGTTGTAACTACTATGCCCTACAGAATAGACAATATTTATATTAAAATTCAACGGAAGCAGAAAGCAGACTAAAGATGACTCCTGAAGGAACTAGAAATGAAAAGAGGTCATGAAAGAGGTCATGAAAGAGGTCAGAATTGTACAAATAAAGTATTATTAATAATATAAATTCCCCATTTAACGGCGTCTGAGGGTTCTTTAGTCGACATAGCGAATTTGCGCCCGCCGCTGACGCTGCAATAATCTTGTGAATGGTATTTTTACTTAACGTAGGAATAAATACAAGATTCCGTAACGTATGAAAAATTGTTCATATATTGAACACATAATAGCACAATTCAAGAAGAGAATTGGAAAAGCCACATATGCTTTCACAGTCTTGAGACAAACAAACAAAGTTAGTGAATTGCGTGAGTTTCTGAACTTGATGATGATGAAAGTCGGATAATAGAAGGATGCAGCGCACGTGACAGAAATAGAAGAAAACATACTGGTCTTGGTTTGGGCTTTTTTTTCTTCACTGCACACGGACAACTCCATCAGTGCTCCGATCTCCTCCCTTAGATCACACAAGGGGGATCTCAGCACAGTGCACGAACTCCGTAGCACCACGAGGATCCAATTGTGTGTATACAGGAATCACTTACTTACTTACTTAGTCGTTCCCCTTCTACCGTGAGGTGTAGAGGTTTGGAAGAGAGAGCGCCAGACTATCCTATCGGCTATCTTCCTCCTGGCCTGGTTCCATTCTAGTCCTCGGTCCTTCAAAGATTGTCTAATGTTGTCCTCCCAGCGGACTCTGGGTCGTCCTCGGGATCTGGATCCTTGGCTCTTTGTTTCCCATGCTTGTCGTGGTATCCGATCTTCTCCCATTCTGCAGACATGGCCAAACCATCTTAATTGGGACTGTTCTACTTGGGTCTGCAGGGGGTAGGATTTAAGGCCTTGACGTATCGTCTGGTTGCGTACCATGTCTCTTCTTGTTACTTCAACCACCTTCCTCAGATACCTCATTTCTGAGGTTTGGATCTGGCTTTTATGGGTTGTAGTCATTGCCCATGACTCGCATCCATATGTCAAGACTGGGACATAGGTGGAGCGGTATACAGCCATCTTCGTTTTCTTACCAACCTCTCTCTTGCTGAGGAATCCTCGATTTATGGCCTGAAAAAGTCTCCCAGCTGCTGCTTTTCGAGTGGCCAGCTCTTCTTTGATGCCTCCCTTTCGGTCTATAATAGCTCCGAGGTATTTAAAGTGGTCGACCTGCTCCAGGACCTGTTCTCCCAGCTTAATCTGATGTCTTCTTTTTTCTTATGATATCACCATGGATTTTGTCTTAGAGCTGCTTATGACCATCCCTCTCTTCTCCAGCTCTTCCTTCCAGACTTGCAGGTTGGATTGGAGATGTGCCTCTGATTTAGCAATCAGGGCAACATCATCAGCAAATACCAGCTCCGAAATATAGACCTGTCTCATCTTCCAGTACCCCACTGAATACTTTCTTGTTCTCTCCTTACATGCCAGGAATCACACATTCTATAAATATTTTTATGGTGGGTAGGGTTTCCTAATTTTTGTAAAATTTTCATTGGCAGCGGTCGTATGACCTACTCTTTACGATTTCCAATTGAAGAGTTATTTTTTAACGTGCACAACATGCACAAGTGACATCTCATTTTTTTCACCCTTATCCGAGAAGGCTAGGTGTCCGATCTCACTGCCCAAGAGATCAGGGGAGAGTATGACATCGTTAGAACCCACTGGTTCTGAAAAGGTGTTCATCAAATATATTCCCTGTACTGGGAACCAAGCCCGGTACCTTTAGAATTAGAAACGGACGCCATACCTATTAGCCATTCCGACAAAATATATTAAGTAGCAGAAAGCTAGGAATAAAAAAAAATATTATTGAGAGAGATTTAAATTAGACAAATAAAACATTCTGAGCATAAACAGTAATATCACACATTCTTAAAAACTACAGCAGACAGAAATATTAAAGACAAACGGGACAGAGGAACAAATCTCTATAAGTAGGCAAATAACTTAATAGATGAATATGAAACAGCATATCATAGTGTGTCAATAAAGGAAAAGATCAGAAACGTTGGAGATCCATCACATTAGACCTACCATTCGCAGTTCAATCTGATTTGATCTTCACGGTGTACACAAGAGCTAAGACGCAAAGCCAACAGAAAAATGTGTAACACAGCTGCCTGCGGGGGGGGGGGGGGGGCCCAGGGGGATATGGGGGGGGGGGGGGAGGGGGTAGCGAAAGCGAAGTCAGATCTGGCCCGGGATGAAAACAAATGTTTTTTTTAAACGGTTATTTGTAAAGTCATAGCAGTTGGCGGACGCTGTCTTTGAAGTCTGTGCGTGTTGTTCTCGACAACGGGCCCTCCCAGTTCAGGTAGGAGGCACTGGTTTCGTCTCATTTCGGCTCCTGGAAGGCTGCGCGTTGCGTTCCCGATAACGGGCACTCCCAGCTCAAACAACGAGTTTGTGATTTCGTGCCTGTGTCTGCGCAGTGTTCCTGGTGATTCCGCATCTGTTTGACTGTCTCTCTGGCCGCAAATTTTAATACTAATGGCGTAAGCTGCCACGCAGGGCTGCTTGAGGTGCTCCTGGCGACGGGCTCTCCCAGTCCTGTATCGAGGCAATGTCTCTCGCCAAGATTCCGTCTCGGATAGAGGACCATCCAATTCGCGGCATTGCATCACCTGTCAGTTTGCAGGTCTGGTATGTATTACCAGTGTTGAGCCTGATGAGTTGGAGAAGCCCTCTGAGTTTTCACGAAAGCGTATAACCCACCCCAAAATACTAAATAGAAAACTTCTATCCCTAGGGATCGGATGAAGATGACAAATACAAAGTCACGTCGACATTTGACATGACATATTTTTGTTAAACGTCTAATGACTTAAGCATCTCGGCCCATTTTTTTCCCCATAGTTCTGGACGGGAAAAATATCCGTAACCTTGTCAGAGGGCGTCAAAGTCCGGTACAGCTTTAATTTAAAAATGTACCGTAATTTAATACCAGGTCATGATTTCTTAAGAAGCGTCGGTATTCGGTAGTGTAACTGTCAGCTTAGTCCGCCTTCAAAGCAATGAATCTGTGTTCGATTTTCGGCAGAGACTTAAAAAAAAAAAAAATATTCAGCTATCAGTCTTTAGTTTTACCAGAAAGTAAAGAACATGAAAGCGGTATTGGGTGGCTCTTATATAATAAAAGTAAATTGTTACGCCGATTTCACAGTTTTAATCTATTTATAATTTAATTCTTGTGTATGTGTGTTTTTTTAACTTAATGTTTTCAGGTTTCTAATGTGTTGACGGGTGTACTTGCTCCGTGAGACTTCTATATTACCATCTTCACGATGTACGATAGAGTGTTTGCATAACACAGTATTTACTGCTGGGAATTTGTGTAAGCCTGACCTTCTCAATACTTTCACGTGCAGTCCCACGTGGAAAGGAAACAGACACTATGGTATCCTGGACAAAAGACAGATTGTAGACCTTATTTCATAATATCAATGTTCAAGCTTAACTTGAATGAACTCTTTCAGATATACCGGTACTTGACGTATTAGGAAAATATGTGGCATTTGTTTAAACTGGACGTCGGCAGCCGGTCGATCTGGACCGACCGTTAGATCTCAAAGGATGATTTGGTAGATTTTTAGCTGACAGACGGGAAAAATAAAATAATTTTTAAGTTAGAGAGATTTCGGTATGTCACATAATGGATTGGGGCGACCCCTTCTTCTTCCTAATCACTGTTTCACTACGGCAGTAATAGGTACATTTGTGGTACGGATTTTATTGCGTGCTTTCAATTGTCGCACTTTCTTTCTTTCTGTCTCTGCTAAGTAGCAGATATTTTGTATATACATTCTTACGCTACTTTCAGTATATCGTGTCTTGTCTGTTTATCTGACACTCCTTTTGGATGATACTACTAAACATTTGCAGGAGCGGCTGAGAGAACATTATCGACAACCAAGTTGGTTAATCGCAGACGCGGCCGATATCAGTACACAGATTAACACGTACCAAACCTAGCACTGATAAGGCATGGGTGCGTCTCTGCTAAGGTTGTAAAGAGACGGATTTTGTGTGTGCTCAAGCGTGATAAACGAGCGCCAAGGCCTTATAGCTCTATCTTTTCCTACATCTCTCGTATTTTATTTTCTCCCACATTTGTGCTCTTTCATCCCACATTTGCTATACCACATTTGCTATTTCATCGTTTTGATTACTCGCGACCGGTATCTAGAAAACCGCATTTGTTCTTTCATCGGTGGTAAAATAAAGTCTTTTGATTGAGTCCCCATACCTGACATCATCGTTTGAAGCCCACATTGCATCGGGATAAATCTAGTGAAAACACATCTGGTCATCCAAATCAGAAATCTGGGCATTATACAATTTCTGTGGACTCTTGTTATCTTTGTTGCTCGGCCAGGTCACCACATTGGACCCCAGCTTGGCCAGGTGAAAACGTCTCATGCTGATTAAACCAACCGGCATGTAAATCAATAGGCGGCGCCACAAAGAGGACATGTTAGCATGCTGGCGACAATGGGCGGAGGTAACAAAGAGTGTCGCCAACACACGGAACGATAAACAACCAGAGAATAATGTGACAGCCTTTTTGCATTGGCCAGCCAATTATCTCACTACCTGTTTGTCAAACAAGCCAGGCAACGAAAGTTGGTCGCGAATTACCACATCCACGTTTGGACTGACAGGGGACAAGAGCGATCCTGTGAATGAGTGACCAGAGGGGTTATTAAGGATTGGTTGTATGGGCGGAGCTGTACGTCACGGGTCTAAGAAACCCACATTGGACTTCCAGAAATATAATCTACCGCGTAGCTTGGTAGAGAGAGGAGTCCAGGTTTGACATTGTGAGGCAGAGATAAAATCCCTAAAACGCCTAGCCTAAATACACGTGTTTATTCAGAGTGGATAATAATTCATTTCTGTGGTGAATTGTGTTCGTAAAGGATTTTGCGAAGGGAAAATAAGGTTAGTAGATCTTATACAGATTATTACTACTTTTTCTTATTCTTTGTTTAGTTTAACCTCACAGCTAAATGTGCGAAAGATAGAGTTTCAATTAATTCTTTTCATAACTGATTAATAAAATCAGAAGATTTTCCTAGAAGATGATAGGATGATAGGAGGTAATTAATAGTTCATACTTCACCTTCATCATCATCACAGTCTCTCATGCACAAGATATTTAACATCATTAGAATCGAACTCAGAGAGAGATCAATAATGAGCAGTCAACCAGTGATGTTAAATGTGAAAAACTTAGGAAGACTTTTGTGTGTCTTCAGTTCATCAGAAGTCTGAGTCTACACGCAACGTGTCTGACGTCTAACCAGAAATAAGTTATCAAAAACGGACATTTGGCTAGCAGAATTCGCCATAGGACATCTTTCATTCCTCAATTAAAAAGGAATATTGTCTCACCCACAAGTCAGAAGGTGGACGCAGAATTTTTCGTCACCCATATACTGCTGGCTCACAAGTTCAATACAGAGTTATCACAAGTTCAATACAGAGTTATCACATGTTCAATACAGAGTTATCACAAATTCAATACAGAGTTATCACAAGTTCAAATCTCTCGAGATCTTTATTATCTGAAGTCAAGCAAAAGAGCTCAAAAGTGGAATCTCATATTTATACCAAGTGCAACACACTCTTAAGCGCATTCTATGAAGCAGACTCTAAAGTATATTTTATGAATCACGACTACATAATGAGTCTAAATATCACTAACATTTCGTGAAGATATCCAGCCTGACCGGTACCCTCGGGAGATTAGACGACAGACATTTTGTTTCATATGACAGCTATTAACTGTTGATCAACACTACAGAGATATACTCAAACAGTGAAGGAATATATATATATATATATATATATATATATATATATATATATATATATATATAGATATATATGTATATATATATATATATATATATATATATATATATATATATCGTCAACGTTCTCAGTCCGACAACAGTTTTCATCAGAACGTCCTCGACTTAGAGATACCCCACTCGACATAACGTATAACAACTTGGGACATTTTATGCATACATGTGAATAATCATATCAATGAGAAGCATTTAGAGACACATGGACTCACCATTTTGGTAACACGTATCATATCACATCATCATCATTTCGCTTTACACCAGTTCATTCTTAATTAACTATTACTTAATTACCTGCAATTTTAATATCTCATCTGTGTGTTTTGTGTGAATCGTCTTTTACCACTATCACGTTCTAACCATTACTAACCCTATATGTGTGTTTATTTAATTAATAAACCCAACAATCGGTTGATCATTATCTAGTTTGTTAATGTATCACTCGTGCTGTCGGTGTTACATATTCACATATAGGAACATTTCTCTACTCAGATGAGGTTGGGGGCTTTTTCTTTTACGGGATCTAAGGGCAGAAGCTAAGGTCGTGGGGAAACAGAACTCTTTCCCTAATTAATTAGAAAACACTGTCCAGTGGAAAGCATTCGCATTCCCGTCTTCTTGTCCCTATCTCGAATAGGTCTTTGTTCTTTCTTAACGAGCCAATTTCTAGAGACCTTATACCTAATATCTCATAGGCTATTCCTGGCAAAAACTACTGTCTTAGTTGCCCCAGTATACACCACACGACAACAACAGATAAGACATTACTTTAGCGAAAGTAATAATTTGTTACATCTGACACACGTTGTCGTGTGAGGTTACCGACTGTTTGTGAGTTGGTACACAGGGCAATAGGATGTTTACAGCCCATTTTCAGAAAAGTAATGTTTGAAATTTTGCACTAGATGAGTCATGCAAAAATTTTCAAATCAGATTGGCTGATCATTTGAGTTCCATAACAAACAGAGTGGGGTAAGACAGGAATATAACCAGACACATGTCAGTGGTTTTTGTACTGTGAGATTCACGCTTGCCAAAGACACCAGACGTGCCAGATAGAATTCAGAGTTTCCGTTTATCAGACCGGACACCTTTTATTGGAGTATTCATCAGGACTTACAATTCAGCCCAGGAAATCCCTATCATTTTAGTAAGGAAAGCCGCTGTCTTAGGAAACTGAAGGAAACATCCGGAGTCAGAAAGGGAATTAAAGTTCATATTAACGACCCAATGTACACGTGTAATAAGGTAACTGCCAGTGCCTTTTATTCATCTGAAAAAAAAGTCTGTGAGCGTAAGTTGTAATTTTACATTCCATATTTTATTACTAGCATGTGAACTAACATTTATATGCATATTACCATGTGAATTTTAATATGTGAAAATCGCTAGTGGATGTCCCAGTCATTTGAGGCTGGCAACCTCAGCGTATAGAATGATGATTCATGAACCACCACTGAACTGACTGGTGACTGCTTTATTGATAGTTTCTGAAAGAGAACTAAACGCATAAAGAGTCATAGGTTCCATGCAGAGCAGGGAGGGAAAGATGAAAGAAATGATGTACATTTTAATTATAATAATTACAGTTTCATATCAGTGTAAATGTCGATGTTAACATATGCACTTGAAAATTAATGGAAGTTTCAAACTTCTCAAATCAGTGGAAATGTAAATGTAAACATATTCTATCTGAGCTTTTAACCTTTTTCGTTTAAATGTAATGTAATGCTAAAGCTATTCAATTTAAATGTAAAAGAAAGTTTTATCCCGAGGGATTAAATTTAATTCTCATCGAGGGTAAATTCTAAGATAAATGGGATGGTAGAATAGAAGAAAGGGGACACATAAGTATGTGTCGGGAAACGCAATACTGAGGAGAGCGTTTCGTTTCTATTCTTTATCATAGTTATTGGTGGTACCAGCAGAAAATACTATCTCTGGAACTAGAAGGGACAAGTGGCCTACGCTTTAAAACGAAGGACCAACTTTATAGACTCTCCTTGACATTTCGGGGAAACGAGCTACACCCGACAACCTTGACCAGCGACGAGCGGGAGGAGTGTAAAAAGAACCAACCTATCAGAAGGAGTAGAACCGTCATTGGCAGCTAAGTTCCATATATAAGCTGCCAAAGTGAACTTTTTTTCATCGTCTCTATTATCCATCAATGGTGAAACTTTTCTTTTAAACTGTTCAATTATTTTCAAACTGTTAACACTTAAGTGATTATTAAATTTTGTTATTTGTAGTTTTACAAATTTAACTTCGATTTAATCCTTTTAAATGTGCTGCATGTTTGTCTCAGTCAATTTACTACATACACTCTAAAACTGAGCTATACCAGAATAATAAGAATTCCACTGAGTAAATCAGAAGTGGGTGCTTAACGCTAAAACTAATCATTGCTTAATTCTTCACAAAAGTGGTCGGCAGATTCTAGAATTAACGTGCTTAGCCAAAGCAGCGTTGTTTTCGCTTATCTGAATACCTTGGTAATAGAAGTGTCATTACCCTTCTATCTACATCTCTGCCAAGAGTAATCTTGTACGAAGGTAGACATATTTGAAGGCCCATATTAGATACTTTTGAGTTTTTGCCACTGTTGGACGGACCACTACTGCAAAGCAGGGGAGGCAATACCGTCACACGGTCTAGCCACAATCCCCCCCCCCCCCCCCCCCCTTTTTTTCCTCCGCCTGCATTTAACAGCGTGGTATCATCAAGATTAAAGATACTTTTTCAGAGTTCCTAGTGAAAACACATAAGCTAGCTTGCTAAAGTTTACTTTATTTATGAACTGTATGAGATAGAAACGCCATAATTTAGTTTGAATTTTTCACCGCTCTGTTGATGATATTTTGCGTAAATATGAAAGTTACTTATAGGCTGTACTTATTTCAAATTGCAAATACTCTGACTGCTAAATGAAAACAGACACGATTTTATTAAGGTAGATCTTTTTCTGTATTTCGTGAAAGGACAACGTGACAAATGTCGAGGTGTTGTCACGTGCTGGCCTTCGAAACTTAGGCAGCGCAGACTACGCTGGCTTGGCCATATCCGCCGTATGGAAAATGGTCGCATCCCGAAAGATATCTTCTTCGAACAACTGGCAGATGGCAAAAGAACAGTTGAGCAACCGCTGCTGAGGTTCAAAGATGTATGTAAGAGAGACAAGAGGGCACTGGACATAAATCCAGCAACCTGGGAGGATGAAGCTGCATATCACACCAATTGGCGATGCTATTTACGGCGCCACTTCAGATTGTGCGAAAAGAAGCTCTCACGGCAAGCAGAAGAGAGTAGAAAACGTCGAAAGGAACACGAAGTAAATAAGCAGCTGACAACTGTCACCACAGAGGGGCGCATTTCTATAGTCAGTTATGACTGAAGAGGCTATTATTATTAGATCTTTACAGAGCTCAATGTTTTCAAAATAGATCCCTTAAGATCCTGGGTTGCCTACCGCTGGTTTAGACTATCCAGGTAAAAAAAAAAACGTGGATTGCCTCTTGCCCAGTTTCTAGTAATGTTGGATAATAAGTTTACCACTGTAGACTTGATAGATATAATAGGAAGTGCTGAAGTATGTAATGCACAAACGTATCCACAACTTGTGAAGTCAGTAACTCCTAACTCGTAAGTTATAAATTACGAACTTGCATAATATCTATTTGAAATGTCCCTAATGCGCGAAGTGTAGTCGCACGAGCATAATTATTTTGGTAGCGTATTTAAAAATGGTCACAACACCTTGTTTAAAAAAAACCCTAACTGAAGGAACTAATGCTGTCACTGTCTACATAAATCACATAATCGATCGTATACGCCCATGATTGTTGAATGTCGTATTTTATCTATACGCCCATGATTGTTGAATGTCATATTTTATCTATACGCCCATGATTGTTGAATGTCATATTTTATCTATACGCCCATGATTGTTGAATGTCATATTTTATCTATACACCCATGATTGTTGAATGTCATATTTTATCTATACGCCCATGATTGTTGAATGTCATATTTTTTCTTCCCAACTTTCCAAATTTTAAAATTATTGTTTGTTTGGAAATTCTTTTACTGCCTTCCCATTACTGGTACATGAGATAGAGTTGTAAAAGTACTGCTTCTTCCAATTGGCAGTTGGTAATAAATGACTAATATATGAAGTTGTGCATCGGTTTGACAACATTATCATGAAAAATACATTGCAGCAGAGACCACCACAACATGAAGACATGAATGCTTCGCTGCAGACTTCTTGGAAGAGTGGCCAACTTCATAGGGGGCAAAAAAATTAGCATAAATGACTTGTTCGTCATACTCATGTCTTTGTCATTGATATTTATGTTGTCTAGAATTTTATATTTTCTTTTACAACAAAAACAAACAAACCACCACAAACACAAAAACTAAAACAACGCAAAACGCATCAAAAAGAATTAAAGTGCACCATTATCGACGATTACGTAATCACGTGATAATTCAAATCGATCCACAAGGTGAGACATGTCTCATCACAGTATGACATTTACATGTATGCCAACGAGGCTGGTAGAGATTTGTGATTCTAATCATATTTGAAAACAACAAAAAAAGTATTTTTTTTTTTAACTAGACTTATCAGGCTGAATCGTATTTTTTCTCCATGGGGTTTTAAATTCTTGTGAAGAGGCACCTTGCTTGCAACCACTGGGTATATCAGATCGCTATTGCCATAAACAATTAATGAACTTTGTCAACTTTATTCTCAGTGTTGAATGAACTTTGTCAACTTTATTCTCAATGTTGAATGAACTTTATCAACGTTATTCTCAATGTTGAATGAACTTTGTCAACTTTATTCTCAGTGTTGAGTGAACTTTGTCAACTTTATTCTCAATGTTGAATTAACTTTGTCAACTTTATTCTCAATGTTGAATGAACTTTGTCAACTTTATTCTCAATGTTGAATGAACTTTGTCAACTTTATTCTCAATGTTGAATGAACTTTGTCAACTTTATTCTCAATGCTGAATTAACTTTGTCAACTTTATTCTCAGTGTTGAATGAACTTTGTCAACTTTACTAAACTTTTAGTGTCTATTAGTTAGCTGAAAAGGACTTCTAGCACATGCAGCGGAAAGGACTAACGGTCCTCAAACAGAAGGAAGACCATATAAAGGGCGCCCTGAAATGGACTGGTAGCTAGCTAAACTGACACTGCTTGCAGCAAACATTTTAGCAACTGGAGCAGACAGGATATTTTGCCCAAACCTCCTCCTCCGTCCAATTTCCGCCTTCCTTTTTTTTGCGTCAAATATAGATGGGACTGTATACCTTGATCGCTCCTATCTTCGCCCTGGAAGGGTACGCCTCCTGACCTTCCCCTGCTGCATACAACACTTTTGTCACGATTTATCAGGTTGCCCGTTAGGGGTTATTTTGGTGTAAATTGCATACATTTATTTAATCGAACAGTAATACAATTTCTAACCCATTTAGTGAAGTTAAGTGTATTTGCGCAAATATTAAACAAAGTAATAAAAAAACAGTCTGCCGATACAAGACACTTGTTGGTATTTTCCTAACTCAGCTTATGCTTTAAAATAAAAACAGGAAGATTTATTTCACTTGTGATGTGTCGGCGGAAGCGTAGGCAACAATCAGTAAAGCTGGAGATTTCAGTGAAACAGTGAAGACGCATAGAATATATACCCACCAGGAAACAATCATGCTGAATAACCATCCAAGCCTTTGGCTGGAGTAGAGTAGAATGGGGAATCGAGACAGAACCTGGAGAAGAACTTTGGAAGAGGAACGAACGAAATCTTTATTTCATCATTGTAAAGAAATAGATATTATTGCCTTTTGACATTACTGCCCTGAAACTAACATTACGCACTAGAAACAACAGATTGAGGTACCATCTCTATCACGGGTACATGATTGGTGCAACAGATCTCTGCACCCGTGGCATCAGCCCAATGACAGCCGAACATCTGCTGCAGTCCTGCCCAACATACGGAGTAGAATACGGCAACAATGAATTTCTCTTTCGACGAAAAACTGTTTAAAGATGTCAGGAGCCTTGAATTGACTACTGCCTTTATTAGAGCCATTAATGTAGAAGTCTGAGGGCGAACGAGATGTCAGGAATCATGAGCTGACTACTGCCTTGATAGAGTCAATAATATAGAGGTCTGCGGGCGAACAAGATGTCAGGAACCATGAGCTGACTACTGCGTTTATTAGAGTCATTAATGTAGAAGTCTGAGGGCGAACGGGATGTCAGAAACCGTGCGCTGACTACTACCTTTATTAGAGTCATTAATGTAGAAGTCTGAGGGCGAACGGGATGTCAGGAACCTAGAACTGACTACTGCCTTTATTAGAGTCATTAATGTGGAAGTCTGAGGGCGAACGGGATGTCAGAAACCGTGCCCTGACTACTACCTTTATTAGAGTCATTAATGTAGAAGTCTGAAGGCGAACGGGATGTCAGGAACCATGAGCTGACTACTACCTTTATTAGAGTCATTAATGTAGAAGTCTGAAGGCGAACGGGATGTCAGGAACCATGAGCTGACTACTACCTTTATTAGAGTCATTAATGTAGAAGTCTGAGGGCGAACGAGATGTCAGGAACCATGAGCTGACTACTACCTTTATTAGAGTCATTAATGTGGAAGTCTGAGGGCGAACGAGATGTCAGGAACCATGAGCTGACTACTACCTTTATTAGAGTCATTAATGTAGAAGTCTGAGGGTGAACGAGATGTCAGGAACCATGAGCTGACTACTACCTTTATTAGAGTCATTAATGTAGAAGTCTGAGGGCGAACGAGATGTCAGGAACCATGAGCTGACTACTACCTTTATTAGAGTCATTAATGTAGAAGTCTGAGGGCGAACGGGATGTCAGGAACCATGAGCTGACTACTACCTTTATTAGACTCATTAATGTAGAAGTCTGATGGCGAACGAGATGTCAGGAACCATGAGCTGACTACTACCTTTATTAGACTCATTAATGTGGAAGTCTGAGGGCGAACGAGATGTCAGGAACCATGAGCTGACTACTACCTTTATTAGAGTCATTAATGTAGAAGTCTGATGGTGAACGAGATGTCAGGAACCATGAGCTGACTACTACCTTTATTAGACTCATTAATGTAGAAGTCTGATGGCGAACGAGATGTCAGGAACCATGAGCTGACTACTACCTTTATTAGACTCATTAATGTGGAAGTCTGAGGGCGAACGAGATGTCAGGAACCATGAGCTGACTACTACCTTTATTAGAGTCATTAATGTAGAAGTCTGAAGGCGAACGGGATGTCAGGAACCATGAGCTGACTACTACCTTTATTAGAGTCATTAATGTAGAAGTCTGAGGGTGAACGAGATGTCAGGAACCATGAGCTGACTACTACCTTTATTAGAGTCATTAATGTAGAAGTCTGAGGGCGAACGAGATGTCAGGAACCATGAGCTGACTACTACCTTTATTAGAGTCATTAATGTAGAAGTCTGAGGGCGAACGAGATGTCAGGAACCATGAGCTGACTACTACCTTTATTAGAGTCATTAATGTGGAAGTCTGAAGGCGAACGAGATGTCAGGAACCATGAGCTGACTACTACCTTTATTAGAGTCATTAATGTGGAAGTCTGAGGGTGAACGAGATGTCAGGAACCATGAGCTGACTACTACCTTTATTAGAGTCATTAATGTAGAAGTCTGATGGTGAACGAGATGTCAGGAACCATGAGCTGACTACTACCTTTATTAGAGTCATTAATGTGGAAGTCTGAGGGCGAACGGGATGTCAGGAACCATGAGCTGACTACTACCTTTATTAGAGTCATTAATGTGGAAGTCTGAAGGCGAACGAGATGTCAGGAACCATGAGCTGACTACTACCTTTATTAGAGTCATTAATGTGGAAGTCTGAAGGCGAACGAGATGTCAGGAACCTAGAACTGACTACTGCCTTTATTAGAGTCATTAATGTGGAAGTCTGAAGGCGAACGGGATGTCAGGAACCATGAGCTGACTACTACCTTTATTAGAGTCATTAATGTAGAAGTCTGAGGGCGAACGAGATGTCAGGAACCATGAGCTGACTACTACCTTTATTAGAGTCATTAATGTGGAAGTCTGAGGGCGAACGAGATGTCAGGAACCATGAGCTGACTACTACCTTTATTAGAGTCATTAATGTGGAAGTCTGAAGGCGAACGAGATGTCAGGAACCATGAGCTGACTACTACCTTTATTAGAGTCATTAATGTGGAAGTCTGAAGGCGAACGAGATGTCAGGAACCTAGAACTGACTACTGCCTTTATTAGAGTCATTAATGTGGAAGTCTGAAGGCGAACGGGATGTCAGGAACCATGAGCTGACTACTGCCTTTATTAGAGTCATTAATGTGGAAGTCTGAGGGCGAACGGGATGTCAGGAACCATGAGCTGACTACTACCTTTATTAGAGTCATTAATGTGGAAGTCTGAAGGCGAAGAGATGTCAGGAACCTTGAGCTGACTACTACCTTTATTAGAGTCATTAATGTGGAAGTCTGAGGGCGAACGAGATGTCAGGAACCATGAGCTGACTACTACCTTTATTAGAGTCATTAATGTGGAAGTCTGAAGGCGAACGAGATGTCAGGAACCATGAGCTGACTACTACCTTTATTAGAGTCATTAATGTGGAAGTCTGAAGGCGAACGAGATGTCAGGAACCTAGAACTGACTACTGCCTTTATTAGAGTCATTAATGTGGAAGTCTGAAGGCGAACGGGATGTCAGGAACCATGAGCTGACTACTGCCTTTATTAGAGTCATTAATGTGGAAGTGTCGGGATTGAGGGTGTAGAAGATGTCAGGAACATTTGAGCTGACTACTACCTTTATTAGAGTCACAGATGTCAGGAATGTCAGGAATTGAGCTGACTACTACCTTTATTAGAGTCATTAATGTAGAAGTCTGAGGGTGAACGAGATGTCAGGAACATTGAGCTGACTACTACCTTTATTAGAGTCATTAATGTAGAAGTCTGAGGGCGAACGAGATGTCAGGAACATTGAGCTGACTACTACCTTTATTAGAGTCATTAATGTAGAAGTCTGAGGGCGAACGAGATGTCAGGAACCTTGAGCTGACTACTACCTTTATTAGAGTCATTAATGTAGAAGTCTGAGGGCGAACGAGATGTCAGGAACCATGAGCTGACTACTACCTTTATTAGAGTCATTAATGTAGAAGTCTGAGGGCGAACGAGATGTCAGGAACCATGAGCTGACTACTACCTTTATTAGAGTCATTAATGTAGAAGTCTGAGGGCGAACGAGATGTCAGGAACCATGAGCTGACTACTACCTTTATTAGAGTCATTAATGTGGAAGTCTGAGGGTGAACGAGATGTCAGGAACCCTGAGCTGACGACTAGATTTATTAGAGTCATTAATGTAGAAGTCTGAGGGCGAACGAGATGTCAGGAACCATGAGCTGACTACTACCTTTATTAGAGTCATTAATGTAGAAGTCTGAGGGCGAACGAGATGTCAGGAACCATGAGCTGACTACTACCTTTATTAGAGTCATTAATGTAGAAGTCTGAGGGCGAACGAGATGTCAGGAACCATGAGCTGACTACTACCTTTATTAGAGTCATTAATGTAGAAGTCTGAGGGCGAACGAGATGTCAGGAACCATGAGCTGACTACTACCTTTATTAGAGTCATTAATGTAGAAGTCTGAGGGCGAACGAGATGTCAGGAACCATGAGCTGACTACTACCTTTATTAGAGTCATTAATGTAGAAGTCTGAGGGTGAACGAGATGTCAGGAACCATGAGCTGACTACTACCTTTATTAGAGTCATTAATGTAGAAGTCTGAGGGCGAACGAGATGTCAGGAACCTTGAGCAGACTACTGCCTTTATTTGAGTCATTAATGTAGATGTAGAAGTCTGAGGGCGAACGAGATGTCAGGAACTTTGAGCTGACTACTGCCTTTATTAGAGTCATTAATGTAGAAGTCTGAGGGCGAACGAGATGTCAGGAACCTTGAGCTGACTACTACCTTTATTAGAGTCATTAATGTAGAAGTCTGAGGGCGAACGAGATGTCAGGAACCATGAGCTGACTACTACCTTTATTAGAGTCATTAATGTGGAAGTCTGAGGGCGAACGAGATGTCAGGAACCTTGAGCTGACTACTACCTTTATTAGAGTCATTAATGTAGAAGTCTGAGGGCGAACGAGATGTCAGGAACCATGAGCTGACTACTACCTTTATTAGAGTCATTAATGTAGAAGTCTGAGGGCGAACGAGATGTCAGGAACCATGAGCTGACTACTACCTTTATTAGAGTCATTAATGTAGAAGTCTGAGGGTGAACGAGATGTCAGGAACATTGAGCTGACTACTACCTTTATTAGAGTCATTAATGTAGAAGTCTGATGGTGAACGAGATGTCAGGAACCTTGAGCTGACTACTACCTTTATTAGAGTCATTAATGTAGAAGTCTGATGGTGAACGAGATGTCAGGAACCATGAGCTGACTACTACCTTTATTAGAGTCATTAATATAGAAGTCTGAGGGCGAACGAGATGTCAGGAACCATGAGCTGACTACTACCTTTATTAGAGTCATTAATGTAGAAGTCTGAGGGCGAACGACATGTCAGGAACCATGAGCTGACTACTACCTTTATTAGAGTCATTAATGTAGAAGTCTGAGGGCGAACGACATGTCAGGAACCATGAGCTGACTACTACCTTTATTAGAGTCATTAATGTAGAAGTCTGAGGGCGAACGAGATGTCAGGAACCATGAGCTGACTACTACCTTTATTAGAGTCATTAATGTAGAAGTCTGAGGGCGAACGAGATGTCAGGAACCATGAGCTGACTACTACCTTTATTAGAGTCATTAATGTAGAAGTCTGAGGGCGAACGAGATGTCAGGAACCATGAGCTGACTACTACCTTTATTAGAGTCATTAATGTAGAAGTCTGAGGGCGAACGACATGTCAGGAACCATGAGCTGACTACTACCTTTATTAGAGTCATTAATGTAGAAGTCTGAGGGCGAACGAGATGTCAGGAACCATGAGCTGACTACTACCTTTATTAGAGTCATTAATGTAGAAGTCTGAGGGCGAACGAGATGTCAGGAACCATGAGCTGACTACTACCTTTATTAGAGTCATTAATGTAGAAGTCTGAGGGCGAACGACATGTCAGGAACCATGAGCTGACTACTACCTTTATTAGAGTCATTAATGTAGAAGTCTGAGGGCGAACGACATGTCAGGAACCATGAGCTGACTACTACCTTTATTAGAGTCATTAATGTAGAAGTCTGAGGGCGAACGAGATGTCAGGAACCATGAGCTGACTACTACCTTTATTAGAGTCATTAATGTAGAAGTCTGAGGGTGAACGAGATGTCAGGAACCATGAGCTGACTACTACCTTTATTAGAGTCATTAATGTAGAAGTCTGAGGGCGAACGAGATGTCAGGAACCATGAGCTGACTACTACCTTTATTAGAGTCATTAATGTGGAAGTCTGAAGGCGAACGAGATGTCAGGAACCATGAGCTGACTACTACCTTTATTAGAGTCATTAATGTAGAAGTCTGAGGGCGAACGAGATGTCAGGAACCATGAGCTGACTACTACCTTTATTAGAGTCATTAATGTAGAAGTCTGAGGGCGAACGAGATGTCAGGAACCATGAGCTGACTACTACCTTTATTAGAGTCATTAATGTAGAAGTCTGAGGGCGAACGAGATGTCAGGAACCATGAGCTGACTACTACCTTTATTAGAGTCATTAATGTAGAAGTCTGAGGGCGAACGACATGTCAGGAACCATGAGCTGACTACTACCTTTATTAGAGTCATTAATGTGGAAGTCTGAAGGCGAACGAGATGTCAGGAACCATGAGCTGACTACTACCTTTATTAGAGTCATTAATGTCTGAGGGTGAACGAGGAAGAAGAAAACAAGACTACTGTGGTCGTATCATCATTAATTACCGTTTGTGCAGAAGGCCACAGGTACAGCTGGACCCAGGGCCGGATTTAGACATAAGTTAAACAAGCTACAGCTTAGTGCCTCACAGTCTGAAGAGGCCTTTCTAACAGCGGTGTAGCGAGGTGTGTGTGGGGGGGGGGGGGGGGGGCTTAGCGGCACAAAAAGGTATAGATATAGTAGGAGTAAGTCTATAATGTTAATTTCCACTTATAATGACAGTACCGCCGTACATCGTACATGATACGCCTAAAAGAAATTTTAAACATAAGTATGCCAAGTTCAGTTGTTATTCTCTGTTACCAATTACCAAATAAGGCCTCCACAGCTTCCTATAGCTTATGGCCTGACAATGTCAAAGTCCTGCTCTGGCTGGACCCTATAAGGCCTCCACAGCTTCCTATAGCTTATGGCCTGACAATGTCTAAGTCCTGCTCTGGCTGGACCCTATGATGAAATACGGCGACAAACCACTTTTATGAGCTCTTGCAGCCGCGGTTTGATATAGGGAGGGGGAGGTGGCGGGGGAAAGAGAAGGGGTCTCATGGGCAGAGTTATAGAAGACCAAAAAAGAAATTTGTGGCCAGCACGTTTGTCTTACCTTTCTGTGTTTCACCTAGAATGAAATGAATGAACAAATGAATGAGTGAATCACCGGTATCTTATCCACTGGTGATTTTACACTTTGTTTTACTTTCTTAACCAGGGATGGAATTTACATGGTGATGATTTAATTTTGAGTTTATTTACTGACGTCACATGACTGATATATTTTACCACCCAGAACATTCTGGCGAAGGTAAACTGGCAGCAATTGGTTTCTGAACTGCCTAACATGCCAGCATATGATGACAAGTACTATAAGAACCTTGCTTCCAACCCAGACGTTTATGGAGCTACACCAGAAGATGTGGAAATACTGTCAGAAAAGTTAGTGATGTTTTGAATTGCTTGTTAGTTAAATATGTTAAATAATAACTATGTTAACGATTTGCATGAGCCAGATAAAGCAGGCTGTTTACTAGAGACATACTATGACTTAGAAGATGAAAGATAACACCAGTTCAATGCCAGTATTTAAAAAAAAAAATGAGAACTGACTGAAAATATTTAAAAAAAATACAATAATTAATGTCTTCTATTTCCGTGGCACTTCTTTTCTAGTTATTATGTTTGACTTTTAGCAGGTTATTTTAACAGTTATCAGTCTCGATTATTTTAACAGTTATCAGTCTCGATTATTTTAACAGTTATCAGTCTCGATTATTTTAACAGTTATCAGTCTCGATTATTTTAACAGTTATCAGTCTCGATTATTTTAACAGTTATCAGTCTCGATTATTTTAACAGTTATCAGTCTCGATTATTTTAACAGTTATCAGTCTCGATTATTTTAACAGTTATCAGTCTCGATTATTTTAACAGTTATCAGTCTCGATTATTTTAACAGTTATCAGTCTCGATTATTTTAACAGTTATCAGTCTCGATTCATACAAAATGTCAGTTCCATATTTGTTTGTTTTTATTTCTGTCATGTATCTGTATATGGGTCTAGTATTTTCTCAATCATTCCAGGGCAACTACTTTCTCCATTTAACGTTTTTATTATTTTCTATTATGCCTTTATGTATGTAGATTACTTCTCACTTTCTGTTCTCTATTGCTTTCGTTTGCTTTTCCCCAGCGATTGTCCTTCGTACTAGAAAGGCTTGTTACATATTTTCATTCAAATAAATAAATATTTACACACGTAAAGAGGTACGACGTTTTAGGCCTTCATGACAAATAAACAAGCAGAAAACTAGACAACAGAAAAACAACAGATGAGAATCAAACCCAGGACCTTCCGAACGGCACCCCCGCCTAGCTACAAAAGCGAATCACACTATCCTCCCTGCCAGCTAGGCACCACAAAAATAGTGCTTCGAACAGGTGCAGCGAGGTGTGTGGAGGAAAGGGGGGGGGGGCTTAAACTCTAATAAAGGTAGTAGTCAGCTCATGGTTCCTGACCCCTGGGTCATTAGCGCGATTCACAGCATGTAACACCGGATATGTACCTATGGCGATCCAGCCTAATTATTGACTCAATGACTTCTGTTGCCCTCCTATTATATAGTATAGGTCAGATTACACAGGACAAAGACCTTAATATTGTATCTAGTAAATCATAGAAGAATCAGAACAGTACAGGACAGAGGGTAGGTTTGGCATTTTAGAAACATTTGTTTATATCCCAGTTATAGCTAAAGATATAAATGATGCCTGTTGTGACAAGGTATATCAGTAGTAATTCAACTTTTATTCTATTCCAAACAGGTTTTACAATTTTAAACCGCCGATGTCAGCACTGTGGCAGAAGAGACTACGTCTTACTTTCAAAGTATTTACTTTAGCAATGAAACTATTTAACGTGTCCTACTTCCTGGTAGAGGGAAGTATGTTGGGGGCATATCGACACCATGGCTACATACCTTGGGATGATGATATGGATTTGTGTATGAATGGAACTGACTGGTTGAAAGTTAAGCAGGTATGGTAACAAATTGTACATGTGGTACAATAATTATTCTGTTTGATATGTGTACATTATACTTACTTACTTGCTTAAACGTTCCTCTACCTCGGGGTGTGGAGGTTAGCCAGAGAGAATCCTATCGACTGTCTTCCTTTTGGACTGGTTTCAGTTCGGTTCTTCAGAGATTGATATTGTCTTCTGATCAAACTCTGGGTTGTCCTGGAGATCTGGATTCTTGGCTTTTGGTTTCCCATGTTTGTCGTGGTACCGATCTTCTATTCTGTAGACATAGCCAGACTATCGTAACTGGGACTGTTCCACTCAGACCTGGAGGGGCTGGGTTTTGAGACTGTGGCGTATCGTTTGGTTGTGGACCCTGTCACTTAATGTCACTTGGCCCACTTTCTTCAAATACCTCCTTTCTGAGGTTTGAAGCTGGCTATTGTGGGTTATAGCCCATGACTCACATATCTAAGTCAGTATTGGGTCATAGGTTGAGCTGTATACAGCGATTCATTTTTACAAGTATAACAACACGTAAATGACACATTTTGCAAATGTCACCAAAAACATGTCACATAAAAACACATAAACCTGAACACTGTCTTTTAATTTTGTAAAATATATAACATTGAGGTACAACAATTTTCCCCATTAAATAATGATCAAATCCTGGAGCCTAAAGCACAACAAATAGGAGCCACCAAATAAAAAAAAAAGGTGTTACATCATCATCATCATCACCTTTCAGCTCCACAAAGAGCGTAGTCAATCAGTCAGTACCCTATAGCTCCACAATACCTAAAGAAAACAAATTAACCAAGACATGCCAAGTCCTCCTGTCACGTGCCATCAGCTCAAGTTCTTTCCACATCTTCATCATTTTCACTTCTGTCTCCAGTTCTATTTTGTCACGTGTTGTTTGGTCTCGCCGTCTGCACCTTTTACCCTGGGGATTCCAAGAACACAGACTGCCTGGTAATGCTATTGGCAGGTTTTCTCAATGTTTGTCTTATCAATCTCCAATGTCTTCTCATCTCATGTTCCACTGACGCTTGTCAGGTTCTTGTCATCAGTTCCACATTACTGATCTTGTCATATCACTTCAATCCTTCTATTATAACCAAGTACCCATTTCTGAAATTCTGTAGCTTTTTGGTTGTTGTTCTCCATGTTTCAGAGCCATACAATAGGACTGACTTGACATTTGAATTGAAAATTCTGATTTTTTTGTTGGACTTAATTTATTTTGATCTCTGTACATTCATTTCACAATGCAATAAAAGCTCCTTTAGCTTTTTGTATTCTTTTTTTGATAACATTGTCTGCCCCTCCAACTTTGTCTATATTGCTGCCAAGGTATATTTATGATTCTACATCTTGTTTCTTCCAGTACAATCTTGTTATCATTTCCTGCATTTGTTCTCGTTATCTTTGTCTTGTCCCTGTGTATTTTCAGACCTACTTACAGCAGACAGACAACACCAGACGTCATTTTCAGACCCACTTACAGCAGGCAGACAACACCAGACGTCATTTACTTTCTTTGTCTCATAAGAGACATCTGTGAACCACGGCATGATAGTTGTTTTGTAAATAACTCGCATACTGTGTGGTTTCCTGGACTCTCTGACTGGACTCTCTGACTGGACTTTCTGACGACTCTCTGACTGGACTTTCTGACTGGACTTTCTGACTGGACTCTCTGAGGAGACAAACAAAGAACAGGACTACTGTCCGATTACGTTTATAGCAAGAGGCGACTAATATAAGGTTGTGGTTTAGGCTGGCAACCTCATCGTGCTAAAGAAACCATAACCACTCGAGCACACGAACAATGACCAGCAGCAGGGGGGTGACTCCATTCTCCTTAAGGAGTGACAAAGGATATGAATAAATGAAATAACTCATAAGGAAGCAAAGTCATAGCATTTTTTCACGGAGGTTTTTGCCTTCCTGTGGGGCAAGTCTCTTTCTACCAAGACCTAAGTTTGTTGGTAATATCAGAGCACAATTGCCATTCAAAAATAGATGAACACTGTCAACTCTAGTGCAGTATATTGGTAAATAATAAGCTCTGAAAAGGCTACTAGACTCGTTCAGCTAGCATCATGAAGCCCTGAAAACAGGCAGTCCTAAAAAGAACTGCAAGCTAGCATTTGCAGCTTTGATAAATATTTAGCCCTGAAAAGAATTAATAGTATCTAATTTGCTAGCATGGTGTAGGGCTAGTTTTGAAAAGGACTGCTAGCTACATGGATACTGCATACACTGCCTGGCCCCGAACTGATGATAAGTTTTATAATTTTAGATATTGTTCTGTCAAGACCATCCACTTCTATCCCAGCACTCCCCCTCTTTCTCCTGATGTTTCCTGTAAAAATGAATGTGTCCAGTCTTTAATATCAAATAATGTTCCATATAACGTTTCACTTTCAGATACTTCACTGCATTCCTGACTTTGATGTGGATACTCGAAGCTACATGATGTACAAGTTTTTCTGGAAGAACTCTGACCTTATGAAGAATGATGATTTCCTTCGAGTACCATACATTGACATCTTCTTCTTTACTGAAGATCAAGAATACATATGGGCACTGTCTAGAATAAAGAAACACAGAATTGTATTTAAAAAATCAGAAATCTTTCCTTTAACTTACAGACCATTTGAGGATGAAATGGTTCCTCTACCACGGACATTTGAACACATGTGTACCACTTTGTATGATGCTACTGTTTGTGTCAGCAGAGACTTTGATCATTTAAGTGATCGGCCTTTGATTCCATTTTATGAATATGAGTACAAACCTTGTGATATTTTCAAAAAGTTTTATCCATTTGTGGAACGCCAGGATGTTATTGTCGAGGGAAAACCTGCAACTATTGAGTTCAAAAAGCTTGGAAAGAAATTATTAAGTAATTTTACTGTCATTCACTAGTGACTAAAGTTCCATGTAAATCCTGGAAGTCTTTGAGCGGACAAAGAGCGTATAGGACTTCTGCTTCCTCAGGTAAGAAGTGATAAATGTAAGATTGTGCATAGAGCTGGCAATCTCATCATGTAAAACATTGCTACAGACCCCAACACTACAAGAGCAATTGAATGCTTTGGTCCCAGCTTCCTGCTGCAGCGGTGGCTCCATCCATTCTTCATAAGGAGCAGAAAGGGAAAAAGTGAATGATTAGTGACTGTAGAATGAAAAAAACAAAAACACAAATAGTGATACATCTGACTGGGAGAAAGGACTAGAAAAAAACCTACGTTGCGGCCACGAGGCCTTCATCAGGGACAGACAAACGAAAAACAGAAGGGAAAGAAAGTGAGAATTAAGTAGAGAACATAAAACTATAAAAATAAGAGAAAACACTCCCTGATGTGTGTCACATGTTGGAAATAAAATATCTGCCACTGAACCGGAAACCGGAAGTGGATACTAAATTTTTATAAATAAAAAATAATGAAAACAAGGACTTGAAAACTGAGTGAGGAAAAAGTAATATTAATAAATATTTAAAAAAAAACGGAGAGGAATAAATAAGGAGAGAGAAGATAAAGAAAAAGTAATATTAATTTTTAAAAATAGCCTATGTTTTTTTGATTAGTGACTAAGTGTTGAATCAGTTATCATAGTATATTGTGTGGATTATCCATAAGCTAACATTAAAAACTAGGCCAGTGTTCTTTATACAGTATTTGCCTTGTTGTGCATCTGGGCCAAAGATCTTACACACCAGAATTATGTTAATTTGGCACAGGCATTAAAGTTGAGTTTTTGGCATTGAGCCCATGAAACAGCAGTTCCTTTTTGTTTTTGTCTTACATTAAGAGATACAAGTATTAATATATTTATTAAGTATGTTCATATAAGTTTCTTCTTCTCTCACATCAAAAGATAAATGTTTTCTGTTATATACAAGTTACAGATACATTTTCTTCTCTCACATTACAAGATACACGTTTTCTGTTATAGTTCTTGTTTAACAGATACACTGTCCTTTCCTTTCTCACATTACAAGATACACGTTTTCTGTTATAGTTCTTGTTTAACAGATACACTGTCCTTTCCTTTCTCACACAACAAGATACACGTTTTCTGTTATAGTTCTTGTTTAACAGATACACTGTCCTTTCCTTTCTCACACAACAAGATACACGTTTTCTCTTAAATTTTCATTACAGATACCACTTTCTTCTTCTCTAATATCACAAGATGTAAGTTTTTTTATTATAGTGATTATTATAGATATAATTTCTTTCTCTCTTACACGAAAGACAACAAGTTTTCTGTTATTTTTTATGCACAGATAACGCTCTTGTTTTCTCACACTACACAATACACATTTTCTGTTATATGTTTATTACAGATAATACTGTCTTTTTCTTAACATCATGAGATACTAGTTTTCTGGGTTTTTTTAAATTTATAGTTAACACTTTCGTCTTTTTCTACACTACAAGATACAAGTTTTCTCTTATAAGTTTATTACAGATACAGTGTCTTCTTGTCACAACATACAAGATTTCTGTTATATGGATTATTACACGTGTACTCTCACTAAACAACAAGTTTTCTGTTATTTTTTATTTACAAAAACATCTTCTGCTGTTAAATCATAAGATTGTAATGTGTTTTCCTAAACTTTCTTCCACTTTCTTAACACTCCTCTCATTCAACAAGACAAACATTCTTTCTATTATCAGGTCCTAGATATGTTTTTTCAATTAATTTTTTTTAGTGTGTTTTGTTTTCCTTGGTCAGTATTTTTTTAAATAATAAAATGAGATCGTGAAGTGTTCATGGATAAATCTAACTGATGTATGTTGTTGTATAGATGTGCATTTTCCCTGCATGTTTCAGCTGCTGTATTATCAAGCTCTTTATTTTCACAGGCTGACATTTGATTTGATTGGACTTAATGTTTAGGTTTGGCTCTGATAACACCTGGATGATGTTAAGATAACGTTAATTGCACCTTCTAATTATTCGAATTGCTTCTTTTTTTTTCATACAGGTTTATTTTGTATGTTCATGGGTGTATCCTGTTTGCTTGTTTGTTAGCTTATGAGTTTGCCTGTGTGCTAATGAGAGAAAGAGAGAAGAAGAAATGAAGAGGAAGCTAACATGAAAATACCCACTAATTAGTGGAGTTAGAGAATGGTTAGTCTGTTTTCTTTGTAGCTAGTCAAAGGAGAAAGATCACCTTGCAGACATTATACATTTAATATTAATAAGCGTCATTGAAATAAATAGAGTCCACATTGATGAAGTGAACAACTTTATGTATTGGGTGCAGAGTGGCAGAACTGGAAGAAAGATGTCATATTTAGAATAGGCAAGGCCAGAACAACATTCATGATCACGAAAAAATTTTGAGGTGTGGAAAAGACAAAAGTCACCACCAAATTCTGATGGCTTTTAACACCAGTGTAACAAGATATCTGGACACAAATAAATATAAAGTTGTAGATGTACGCAATGAAGAAAAAAAATAAAGGCGATGGGAAAAACACTAAGGTGACCATTTAAGACTGAGAAATGTGTGATCAAGAGAAATCAAGTCTACCACAAAAATCAGAATATTCAACTCAAATCTCAAGCCAGTTCTTTTGTATGGCTTTGAAACATGGAGAAAAAAAAAAAAAAAAAAACAAACAATCAAAAAGCTACAGACTTTTATTTTTGTGGAATAGAAGGATTGAAGTGGCATGATCACTTAAATTAGAAAAAAAAAACAAAGAAAGGGAAGATTCATAGAGGAGAGGCCTGAGAAAAGTGAGGCACATGGAAGGATGCAGAAAACAAAGCCAGGAAGAAGCACACTTGCAGAAACTTTGTTATGTTTGTGTTAAGAGATATAAAAACACACTAGGTACTATTCTTGTCATTCTACCTACTAGAATAATTACACTTAGTAGTCTCTTTATATGAGACCAGATGATATTTCGGTGTGCCAGTTTGAGCCAAAGCAAGGATTACTTACTTTTATGATTTGTCACTGTTTCTAATCATGTAAGAGCCAATTTTCAAATGGCATTTCAAGTCTCCAGCCATGGCAGTAAATGTGCTGTCTGTATGTAGTGTACAGTATTATATAACACACGGAAGTAATGTAGCATGCAGATACAAAATGAAGGATTGAATCGATGATTAGAAATCTGAAGTAAAAAAAAATTAATTGTATTTGACTTAGATATTGTTGGTACCTCAGATATTGTTGGCATTCTTTTTCCTGTTTTCTGCTTCCTATTTCATGAAGGTTTGCATGAGGAGTTGATTATCAGTCTTTTTCAGTTGATGTTGTCTGGTGTGTTGTCCTGTTGTTACATCATCACCATCAGATGATTGTCCTTATCATTGTCCACACTGAAAGTCAGCTGCATTGGATCTCCAACATCTTCTTGATGGTACACTCTGAAAGAAAATTTGTCCTGTCCATCTCATGATGTTATCTTCCCACTTATAGCGCTGTCTTCCTCTTGCACGTTTGCCTTCAGCTCTTCCTTCTGTTATGGACTTCAGTAAGGTGTTATGTTTTTTTGCACAGGCAGAATAATTTAGCTGTATAACTTTGATCTCCTTTATTAATTCTCTTCTCATTTCTAGCTTTTCTAGTACCTTTTTTATTTGTTTTCTTCTTCTAACAGTAAGGTGTCTGCCATCCTGCCAGTCTGTATTCTCCTGGGCTGCCTTATACTTCTGGTAATTTCTATTTTAGGTTATATGCAAGTGCTGCTTATTGCTCAAGAGTCACCTTCAAAAGATGTCCCAAACCAGATTATCTGTCAACATAATACTTTATTAGTGTTGTTCAACAAAGTTCTACTTCTTTTCTGTTAACTTTTGCTTTCTGTGTGTGTTAGCTGCATTTCTGGCATCTCATTTCATATTGTAGTGTTCATTTGTCACAAGACTGACACTCTCTGAGTACTCCTATTATTCTGGTTTCATTAACAAAACATTCTCAGCTCATCTCACATTTGTTTTATGGGCCAGTTATTAAAAGGAAGAATATGAAAAGAAGAAATGCATAATGTTTACAAAGATACTAACTGTTCATTTCTGTGTTCATGTAAGGTATTTGTATAACCTTGTAGCAATTAATATGCGGGTATTAGAGTTACTGAAGTACTGATGTTCCCTCCAACTTTCAGTGGCCTATGTACTGAAAATTTCAAGTTGTGCAATTTTGTTCCCCGGTGACAAAAACTTGTATGTTTTATTGATATAATATGTTTTTGAATTTAATTTTTGTGCTCAGTTCAATTTCCTACATGAGCTGATTTCATAATGGCGTACACGTGCACAGCTTAGATGGAACATTGCTGAGATATCATTGTCACATTTAGTGACAGCTCTCATTAATACTCATTTTATGAGAGGAATGTGTATTTTTCCGAATATGAAAGTATTGCTTGAAATGGCTTGACTAGAGCTGTTTATTTTTACAACGCTGAAGCCTGTAGTCATACGGTGTGTAATCCTGACTGAGGCATTGTAACAGATTTAATATATTATTGTGATAGATTTAGTATGTGAATGGTAATCAAATAATGCTCTGACATAGTTAAAATGTGATAGGAAACTTTGTTCATTTGAAGGAGATTATGTACTGGATTGTCCACTAGGCCTCTTACACCAACTTTTGCAGCTATGACTTTTGCTGTCAACTGCCCATATTTCACTTCTGTGTCAAGACCATTATATATTTCCATTTTGAAAGTGCACATCTCATTCAGTCTGGATTCAAATGGCACTGTCAGCTTAAGCATTACAACCTGGTATGGTATCAGAGAACATAGCACTACATCTGGTCAATCATTGAATTATCCCCATTTCACAAGGTTTGTGTCTGATGAAAGAAGATCATACACTGATCTAACAAAGAAGCTGAGTCATAGAAGTACCATATGTCATAGATGTGTATAGCTTTTAGGTGGTAGGCCTATTCATTGATTACCCTTCAACTACCTGTGGAGCATGGTATGTTCACACTGTGGAGCTTTACTATCCTGTCCCACTTTTCTTGTCTTTTTTATCCATTTTTAGTCTGTCTCCAATTCCTGTTTTCTGTGTTATCTTCTTGTTCACTTTTGTTATGTATGGAGCAATGTGCCACCACTGCAGCAGGTTCCCTTGCAGGAAGCCTGCATGTGTTTTTGCAATGATGTTTGACATGATGAGGTTGGCAGCCTCATGCACAACCTCAAATTAGTTGCCTTTTATGACTTGCTTGAGGGATGTGTTTTTAGGTTTTCCTTCATTTCTCTTACCCCTGTGAGTTTTGAACAAGAACTGTCCTGTAACGCTTGCAGCTGGTTTCGGTAAACTGTGTCCTAACCAGCTCCGTCTTTTCTTGACCTCTTATTCCAGTGATATTTGTCTGGTTCTTTCCATCACTTCCGTATTGGTTATAATGTGATTCCATTGAAACCTTCTACTCTATGAAATCACCAGTTTATGAAAGACTACATTTTCTTGATAGTTTCAGAGTCATATATTTGTTATTTGAGTTGAAGATTCAGATTTTTGTGTTGGACTTGATTTCTTTTGATTTCCATAAATTTCCAGTGCAGTCAAAGCTCCTCTTGTCTTTTGTGTTCTAATTTTGATATCACTATCCATTTTTACTGAGTTGAATTATTTGATCTGGATGAATGGCTCATGTTTGTTAGCATTTTTCTGGCCCTGAGTTTCTACACGATGGTAGAATACCAGAAACAGGGCCATGTCAACCCTCCTGGGTAACTGTAGTAACTATTCTTTGCTCCTCTTTCAGGCCTTGCTAACACATGGACGAATTTATGTGAACTTGTGACATGTGAATAATTGTGACATCTCAACTATTTTAAATAGTAAGGTAAAGGTAAAGGATCTCATTACATGCCCATTGAGGCATATTGGGAATATGGTGTTAGGACCAAATTGTCACCATCGGTACTCTAGGGGTGATGTGGTCAGCATCACGCCGGCCGCCTTAACCTTCCCATTAGTTGCTATGGTACCCAATTTTTTTAGGCTGGGTCGACCCCGGTGCCGTTTGTGGTCTAAAAAAATCCCAAATCAACTGGAGATCGAACCATGGACCACCGAGCTAGGAAGCCAGTGCACTAACCACTGTGCTTCCGTGGTTGCCAATTGTAAATAGTAGCCTACTGAGGCAAATTTAATATGTAAATGGTAATCAAGACATATTGTGATAGATTTTAAAATGTGAACAGTTATCACATAGTATTTGAAATATGTTAATATTTATAAAATAGTATTGTCACAGATTTAATGTGATAATTGTTATCAAATAGCTTGATGCATTAGTACATTGTGCTCAGAATCCTTCATGTTCAATCCCTATGGATGACATTATTCTGAAATTGATGATTTTTGTTTTTATGCTTGTAATAACCTCCATTGATTTGTAATACTTAGTGCATAGAGGCAGAAGTTAGGTTAATAAGTATTTTCAGTTATGTTATATGTTAATCAGAGTGGGAATGAAGGGCTATTATTGATCAAACACCTACGACCAGTTCTTGCCCATGTTTGTTTTGCAGGCTTCATTAAGTTCCTGAAGCGGGAAAATATTTATTATGCAGATAGATTATCACTTAGAACTATGTACACATGCTGTTTTATTACTTTTTAACTATGCACATATGTCATTTTGTGACAATAATTGTAGGCCTACAGTAAAATATAAATCATGGCAGTGAAAAAACATCCCTGTGACGGAGTGTGACGCATTTTTGTTTCAGCTGACACTAACCGACTGCTGTCTTGAGTTTTCCAGTTATTCCATTGTCTGACCTTGTTAGACAAGGCCAAATTGTGTTAGAGCAGTGGTTCTCTACGTCGTCTATATGGTCCCCCCACCAGGGGTCATGCCATATTTCTAGGGGGCCTTTTTCTAGCTAACAGCGATTTTGAGGTGGCCATAGAGGTAAATGAGGCTCAAAAGGGGGCCACACAAAAAAAGAAAGTTTGAGAACCCCTGTGTTAGATAGTGACAACAATGATAAATTATGTTATGTGTCACATTCATCTAGTATGCAAATTGCAAAGAATGTATATAAATATTGAATGAATTGGTAACGTTTATTAGAATATATGTGCTGGAAAGATAATGTGACTGTACGATATCCTGATCATTATAGCTATTCTGGAACATGTTTTAATATATCCTTTATATGAAAGTCACAGTTCAATACAATCAAAATGATTGCATGCAAGGATGTGAATAGTAAAGTGAATAGTAGTCAAATATTGTTAATTCTCAGAAGCTAGAAAGTATCATTTATTTATTAGAGAAATATCACGTTGCCACTTTACTTATACCATAGTTTTCAGTTTCATACATATAGACAAAGGCTTTTATATACATACATACATACTCAAATGGAAACACACTGACACAATAAACAAGAATGATTATACAGGTGATGCTAAACAAATATAAATATATTTGTTTACTAAATTAAGCAGAGTGGCAAAATCCTCCAAACATTTTGTCACACACTGGTCCTTTCCAGGGAGAAAGAGAATATTGCAGGGAGAGACAGATGGATCTCTGTAATAATTCTGTTGCTAAATCAACAAAACTTAACAATTACATTCCACAGATATGAAATATATTTAGCTATTTAAATGTTATATAATTACACTTTGTCATACAATTTTGTAATTGATACAGATGTATAAAGATTTTATTAATATTGCATTTACATAAGGTGACCATATTTTCAAAACCCTAATCCGGGACAAAATAGTAGATTTGACCTATTTCAATGCAAAAAATCGGGACAAACGGGTAAAGAAAAGGTCAAAAGTCAGGACATGTCCCGGAAAAATCAAGTTGATGTCAATTAAAAATAATATACATTTTATATATACATTTGAAGACACACTGAAAGCATCGTTGAGCAGCTTCAAAATTGATGTCTCCTCCTGGGGAGACTATCGCACATGATCGCTCTGCCTGGCGGACAAACGTTACTCAAGGCGCTCGCATTGCAGAACAGAATTTAGCTGATAAGGCAGAAGGCAAGCGTGCTGCAAGAAAAGTCAGAATGCGCAGCAACACTACTATCGACTCTAACCGTGTGTGCCCCGTATGTGGCATGGTCTGTAGGGCCAAAATAAGACTAATTAGCCACATGAGATCACGGCACAGAGGTCTCACAATTCAAGTCTGAAGCTGTCGCCATCTTCGCGTGCGATGGGCAACTATTATTACATTTGAATAACATTGAATAACATACATTTTACTGTATAAGTTTAACTACTTAAACTAATAAGAGAGAAAAACATCAATAATCCTTACTTAAGGTGAAGCTGAGTTACTGTACTTTTCAGATGAGTGGATTTTTATCAATAGATCCTTCTTTGCAAGCAGCATCTTAATAAACTCGACACATGTTTCCTCACAGTTCACTTTGGTTGTCAACATAGCTTTCAAAGTTTCAACACCTAGCTGTGTTTTATCACTTGCCCATAAGCTGTTCATCAAAGAAAACATTCTTTCTGTGGCAGCATTTGTTCCAGGTAGACAGAAAAAAAAAAACTCTGCCAACTTCAAAATATTTGAAAATGTCACATTATTGTTTTTGAAGTGGGAAACCATTTCAATCCAACGTTGTGGTGGCAATGTTTTTTTGGCACTCCATTTACTAATTTTCTGAGAAGTAACAAACTGCTTCATATAGACATATTCGTCATAAATTTCAGTTTCTGTAAAGTGGGCTGAAGGTAATGTTTGAATTACTAGTGATGATGATATCTCAATATCTGCCCAAATTGGTATTCTGTTCAGCGTTACCCAGCTGTAGGATTCTAGGTCTTGAAAATTTTTTGCAGCCCATCTATTCAAATAATTGAAAGCTGTTTCATAGAACGAAGAAACGCTAGCATGAAACTTTTTCACATCCTCCTTTGGAAGTCCTTCCATTTCCAGCTTTTCAAGGATTAGCTTAACTCTTGATGGCAAGAAACAGTCTTCCAGTTTGGACTTCAAAATAGTTTTCAACCTGTTGATGCTGTCAATGACTTCAAACACAATGACCGTCTGTCCCTCTATTTTTTGCACTGCTTCGTGGAATGGAGAGGCCTGACTGTGAACAAAAACACGCCATGCCTCAGATAGAGGATTTTCAAAGAATGTCTGTATAAACACTGGGCATCTGTCTTGAGATTGAAAATATGATTTTAGAGGCAGGAACATCAGATGAACCCTTTCAACAGCAGGCAGCAGAGCAAGCCACCTAGTCTGAGCATAACCTAAGATAATCTGGAAGTCTGTTTCCACAAACTGGCAAAACTCCTTGAGTCTTTCAACTCGTACTGTGTATGATTTGAAGAGTAGATAAATTTTAGCAATAATCAGCTCGACATCAACAGGCAGTACATCTGCAGCTGTTCGAACAGTGTTGTGGAAAATATGACCTGCACACCCAACTCTTATAAGACCATGTCCAAGGTTTTCTTGCAGTTTTTTGAAAACATTGTTCTGTCTTTTCCTTTCAGCACCTCCAAAATTGGAATTTGTGTTGTCTGCGCATAATCCAACTACTTTCCGTCTAAACCATTTTCAGTTATGCAGTCATTAAGAAAACTACTTACAATATCAGATGTTTCACCTGGCAATGACTTTAATTTAACTCTAATATTTTAATTTTCACTTCATTACTGTGATCAAAGTATCTGACAAGCAAACGAAAAATCTTGAATTCTTTGGGGTTGGATGCATCTGTTAGTACAGAAATAAATGTAGACTTTTCTAGGTCACACCTTAACTCATTTAGAATATGGGGTGCCAAGACATTTCGAATAATGGCTTTTGTTTTCGTACGTGCACATGCAAATTTTGGCTCTAAAGTAATTTTGATGTGCAATCCATAGACCTGAAAGTATGATTGTGTAGCACTGTATGGTATGCAAAGGCGCCTTCTATAGCAGCTAATTGCTCTTGTTGGTCACCAATTTTATCAGCTCTGAAGAAAGTGGTTAACGACGAGCTTGATGCAGCTGTAACGACGGCTCTCTTATGTTTCTCACGGCTTATGTGGTTCTTAATATCACTACGTCCACTATGGCTTATCGAAAACCCGGAGGCACATATATTGCATCGTACATTGAAGTTTGATGTACTCTTTTTAATAAACGGATATTCCTTTTGTAAATCTTCATTGAAACTGCATTTACGCTTTGGTACCATTTTCTTACAACAATAACAAAATATGCACAAATAGTTCACCGTTTAAATTAAATAAACGTATACCGTAAGCAAAATCTTGGTACTTTATCACTAACCTAAAATTTCAAATAACTGCAAATATCACATTGGAACTACAAAACTAATTCGCGGTCCTGACACCCTCTTGTGCTGTTTCGGCGCCAGTTCACTAATAATTAAAAATTCCCTCAAGTCAGCCAAGGAATAATATTTTTTTTTTTAATCTGTGAGATTTATGCCAAATTGGCAAATTCGTCCAAAACCGGGACAAATTGGCGTCCCGGATTGCATCGAAAAAAAGTCGGGACAAATTATCAAAAATGGTCGAAAACAGGGACTGTCCCGGAAAAACCGGGACGTCTGGTCACCTTAATTTACATGACCTTTAGGGAATTCACATTGATTTGTAGGTGAATTCCAGGGTTCATATGTTGCACGAGCCAAGACTCTGAAGCACCACCATACAGTGCATCAGGCAACCTCAGAGTTTTTGAGTTGCCTCAATAATGCTCAGGGATCGATTGGCCGCACCAGAGTGGCTCAGCACCATGACTCCCACTGTAGTGCAACAAGTTGAGAAGCCAGCCTTGCACATTAAACTTCGGGGAATAAGTAAAGCCCAGACTTAACTCTGTCTTTTACCTGGTTTACTGTAGTGAACCATGTTGAGAACCTGTCATTGCACAGTAAGCTTGGAGGAGTCACTTGAGCCCCAGACAAAACTCAGGCTTCTACCTGGTTGGCTGCATGCAAGAGGATCTCACTGTGGAACCATGTTGGGCAGGGGTAGCTGAGAAGTGGCTATGACAATTCCTTGTGATGGCCCAAACCAATTTTAGCTCTGCATATTTGGAGAACCCCCTTGTATGGTGGGGAATGCTCAGTATGCCCCACACTTCTACCTCCTAGCTTGGGACCAGATGTGATGATCTTTTAAATGCAAGCCAAGCTGGAGAAAGTGGAGGTCATGACTTCAGCTCAACATGTTTCATAATGACAGAAAAGCCACAGGAAAAGCCTAGCTCTACAGTGTAGATAATACCAAGGAGTCTTTAACTTGATATTGGCTGCAAAAGAGCGAGAATCTCAGCAGCCCAAGTTAAACAATAACCTGGTTTACTGGCATTGCATATGCCAGAACTTCTTGCAATCCCACAGTCACTCTTTCTGGCAGACCTCTACACCCCAGAGGTAGAAGAGAAATGACTAAGTAAGTAAGTATATTTGGTAAAGATCCCATGAATGGCAAGGAATGCACAATATGCCACCCACTTCTTCCTCCAAGCTTGGGAGGAATGCACAATGTGTTGCTCCTAGCTCTTTCTCCCTACTAGCTTAAAACCAGATGTGAGGATTCTTTAAATGCATGCTGGGCCAGGATGGAATGCTCGGGAAAGAAACTGAAACAGTGACTCCAACTCAGCAAGCTGTGGAGTGGCTAAAAAAGCCACAGGAGGACCCTAGATCTATAATGTAGATAATGCCAAGGAACTCCACCTGGCATTGGCTGCAAAAGAGTGACAAGCTCAGCAACCCTAATTTAACAACAACAACAACTGCAACAACAAAAATATATATATAACCTCTATAGGGTCAGTAGCCACTTTTACTTTTTCTGAAAAATAAGAATATTCAGTTTAAAATAAAATTGTAACAATTAACCATTGGTTCATCACACTCATCCACACATTACAACATAGCTTGAAATATCCATAGAAGGTGCATTGGACATGGATAAGAGAGAAATACTGAAGGCAATGCATGATCGCCTATCAGAGAATGACACTGCAATTGATGAATCATCAAAGCTAAGACTGCTGGAATTTGGCATCTAATGTTAGACGAGCAGGGATGGACGTATGAGAGGGCGCATCTGGCGTGTGTAGAACCAGTGCACAACAGGAGCAAATAGCAAATGATACCCTTCGACATTTGCTGAGGGAGACTGAGCACCTATGGGTTTGCCCAGAGTGCAATGATGGTTAACATTAACATGAACTCATCCACATGTCAGAGTTCCATGATTAGTACACCTATACTGGTTATTTAATACACAGCAACAGAACATACCCATTCATAGTATAAGTAAATAAATTAAGGGGCTGCTGTAAAACTGGTCAGGAATATAAGTTTATAAACTAATAAAACGGTATGGAATCAGTTTTACAATTAACAGTTCACATGAGACAAGGGACGTTTCGGGTTTTACCCTTCGTCAGCCACAAACAAGTGACAAAGACAAAAATTACATATAGGTACTACAAAACTATACGATGATGAGAAATATACAACAAAAGGGTGATACAAGCAGATGGAAAAAGTAAACAACAACAGTGATGAGAGAAAAAAAGAACAATAACAATACAAGAAAACCGTAAAATCTAAAAGAAATACTGAAACAAGAAAGTAAATAATCAACGAAACGAAAAAAAAGAAGAATAAACAAAACTGTGGAACTAGTAAAATAAAGCTTAGCTCGATCCAATGAATCTGTGGAAGAAAGCGGTAGTATCGTGTCACATAAATCACAAGGAAGTGACGTACGATAGTGACAAAACAAGAGATATATCTTTTTATATCTCTTGTTTGTCGCTATCGTACGTCACTTCCTTGTGATTTATGTGACACGATACTACCGCTTTCTTCCACAGATTCATTGGATCGAGCTAAGCTTTATTTTACTAGTTCCACAGTTTTGTTTATTCTTCTTTTTTTTCGTTTCGTTGATTATTTACTTTCTTGTTTCAGTATTTCTTTTAGATTTTACGGTTTTCTTGTATTGTTATTGTTCTTTTTTTCTCTCATCACTGTTGTTGTTTACTTTTTCCATCTGCTTGTATCACCCTTTTGTTGTATATTTCTCATCATCGTATAGTTTTGTAGTACCTATATGTAATTTTTGTCTTTGTCACTTGTTTGTGGCTGACGAAGGGTAAAACCCGAAACGTCCCTTGTCTCATGTGAACTGTTAATTGTAAAACTGATTCCATACCGTTTTATTAGTTTATAAACTTATACCCATTCATAGTTGTGTATATTGTACAGTTTGGTATGAGAGAAAACAGGGTAATCACTAAGTGTGCTCGAGTTGTGTAAGTCTACATTGCTTCCTTACACTTTCTCATGGCAGTAAAAGACAATTACAGAAATTACTAACAGAGACTTACAGTAAGACAATATTATATATTAAATGACATGTTTCTTCCTGATGACCAAAGTTTTGTTGTTTAATTTTGAACCTGATAATGCCAGCAGATGACTGTCATGTAAGGCTATCCACATGTTGTTAGTGATGACACTGAAGTTTAGAAGGTTAAATTATGCAAATCCAGGGCTTACAACACAGTAAATTAAATGTATGTGATAAAAAAATAATAAATCGAGGATTCCTCAGCAAGAGAGAGGTTGGTAAGAAAACGAAGATGGCTGTATACCGCTCCACCTATGTCCCAGTCTTGACATATGGATGCGAGTCATGGGCAATGACTACAACCCATAAAAGCCAGATCCAACCTCAGAAATGAGGTATTTGAGGAAGGTGGTTGAAGTAACAAGAAGAGACATGGTACGCAACCAGACGATATGTCAAGGCCTTAAATCCTACCCCCTGCAGACCCAAGTAGAACAGTCCCAATTAAGATGGTTTGGCCATGTCTGCAGAATGGGAGAAGATCGGATACCATGACAAGCATGGGAAACAAAGAGCCAAGGATCCAGACCCCGAAGACGACCCAGAGTCTGCTGGGAGGACAACATTAGACAATCTTTGAAGGACCGAGGACTAGAATGGAACCAGGCCAGGAGGAAGACAGCCAATAGGATAGTCTGGCGCTCTCTCTACACATATGGTAGAAGGGGAACGACTAAGTAAGTAAGATAAAAAAATAAAGAGGTCCTACGAAACATAGGAATGAAAAGAGAATCAATAAAGGAGATCAAATTTAGACAGGTAACATATTTTGGCCATATAAAAAGACATTACACCTTTATAAAGACCATAACAGAAGGAAGAGTTGAAGGCACACATGCACGAGGAAGGCAGCGCTATAAGTGGGAAGATAACATCAAGAGATGGACAGGCAAGAGTCTATCAGAGTGCACCATCAAGACAAGACAGAAGAAATTAAAATTGATCTTCGTTGTGGAAGTTGATGATGACGAAAGAAGTAGGCAGCTTGATAGCAACAAAATATTTATATGTATGGACAAATATGTCTTCATCAGTGGACAATTAATGTTACTTCAGGAATTTTCAATCTAGAAAATGCTGGAACAGTGCTGTAAGGTAAAGTGTAGTGAAATAGTGTAATATAAGAACTTTGGTTTAATTTTTGGTCCATGCGCAAGAAAACTGAGTGTTTATACTTTCGGTATTTGCTGTTCTTTAATGTAAGATATAGAGTAGTATGAGATATAGTGTAGTGTGAGAAATAGTTAAGTGAGTATAGTTTAGTGTAATGTGATGTAGTGAGAGACAGTATAGCATGAGATACAGCTGTTGAGTACAGTACTGTGGTGTGCTGTAAGGTACAGTGTAGGGTGTGGTACAGTATAGTGGGAGATACAGTGTAGTGAAAGATACACAGTAGTGTGAGAAACAGTTAAGTCAGCAGTTTAGTGTGAGATATACTGTAATGAGAGACAGTATAGCATGAGATGTAGTGGCAAAATGTAGTGTAAGACAAGTGAGTGCACTTTAGTTAAGATACAGAGTAGTGCCATAAAGATGTTAATTTAAGTATGAAAGTTTGATATTTTCAGAACATTTAATATCTCTGCAGGAAATGGGTCACAGACAAGAAACATAATATGAAAAAATAGCTGAGCTCTACTGTTGGAAACTGCTGCATGGTGTGTTAAAACTGCAATTATTTATTTTACTATGTTTTCCACACTGCATAGCACTTCCACCAGTTGTGTGTATGTATAGTGTACATTAGAGAAGTTATGAGGTGAGTGTGTTTTTAAGTGACTTGCGGATTCTGTGATCCACCTTGTTGGTGAGTGGCTGTATGTCCATCTGGGTGACGGAAAAACAATGTGTATTTGAAAAGTGTTAAGGCCAAGGTGCCTTCTTTTTTGAAAGTGTTAGAGGCTACAGTGCCTATCTTCATTATGCTAGCTTTCTCTGATGTAATGAGAGCAGAATATAAGTATTGTGAGGTAAGGCTCGATACAAAAACCAATGAGTAATATACTATGAATGGTAGTATCCAATGTCGAACTTTTACGTAATTTTCAAAGTATATGAGATCTGCAAGTGGCAGTATGACATAACACTTGATTGAGGAAGAAAGTGTTGAAGGCAAACATGCAAGAGGAAGACAGCACTGTAAGTGGGAAGATAACATCAAGAGATGGACAGGAAAGAGTTTATCATGACAAGAGACAGAAGAAATTCCAGTCGATCTTTGTTGTGGAAATGGCAGCTGATGATAATGAAAGTAGCAGGCAGCTTGCTAGCAATACAACATCCAAATGTATGGACAAATATGTCATCATTAGTGGACAGAGTTCTTTCAGGACCAGAGAGTCTTTATATTTGAGAGAGGTTAATGCAAGTGCATTTGAAGCGGTGAATGAATGTATGGAACAAAATATGTATCAACTGTGTTGGCAACAAATAAATCATTCAGGTCGATCAGCATCAGAGTTTGTTTAATCTATGCACCATATTTCAAATGTTGAATTACACAGCCCTACACAAAAAAAAAATTTTTTTGGTGCCAAACATTTTACTCTTGATTGTACATAAACGAGACCTGCTCAATACAAATATCACATTTACTTGTCTGTAGCAGCTCTAGTTTTTGAGATACAGACATTTTTGTATTATTACAATATTTTCTATATAAGGCTATGTAAAAAAACTATTGCTGTCTAGTCCTTTACAAAAGAAAACGGCTTGTTTACTCTGAGTTTCAGTTTTCCAAGAATCTTCCCAGAATTCCTTTTTTAGATTTTAAGCCACTGCATGCATGTTAGTATGCTACTTATTTTATTACACTTCTAACAAAGAATGGCATCATCTTCAAGAAGAGCATGTTTTCTTTCACCGCATTTATTTTGTTATATTTGTGGAGAGTACACTTTCAAAGAAGAACATAGGAAGCATATTACTGTTTTTGTGAAAAAGGCATACTTTGCTTACTTTAAAGTAAAACTAGGTGACCAGGACAAGTCTTGGGCTCTTCATATTGTTTGCAAAACATGTGTTGAACACCTGCGACAGTGGACTTGTGGGAAAAGAAAATGTTTAAAATTTGGAATTCCAATGGTTTGGAGAGAGCCCAAGAACCACTATGATGACTGTTATTTCTGTGTTGTGAATATTAAGGGAATTAATGGAAAAAAATCACAAAAAGTGGAAATATCCAGATTTAGATTCTGCTAGGCGACCTGTTCCACACGTAGATGACATACCAATTCCAACTTTCAGTCAGATTTTGGATTCCATGCTAGAAGATGAGACAGCAGTGGCATGTGGAATGACAAGTGACAGTGATAGTGATTTCGAAGATGATTTTTCAGATGCTCAACGCTTCGACCAGCTTGAACTAAATGATCTAATCCGAGATCTATATCTCTCCAAGGAATCTTCAGAACTTTTGGCTTCAAGATTGAAAGAAAAAAAATTACTGACTGCTGAAACAAAGGTTACATTTTATCGCAGCAGAGAGCAAGGTTTTATTCCATTCTTTTGTAAAGAAAACAACCTTGTGTTTTGTACTAATGTAGGAGGTCTTGTTAACAAAATGGGTGTAAGTTATACACCAGATGAGTGGCGACTTTTCATTGACAGCTCTAAAAGAAGTTTGAAGGGTGTTCTCTTACACAATGGTAACAAATATGGCTCAATTCCAATTGCTCATTCTACTACAATGAAGGAGGAGTATGCTACAATAAGCACAGTTCTGGAAAAATTGAAGTATTTAGAACATAACTGGATGGTTTGTGTAGATCTTAAAATGATGAACTTCTTGCTTGGCCAGCAAATGGGATTCACCAAATATCCATGCTTTATATGTTTGTGGGATAGCAGGGCAAAAGATATGCACTGGACAAAGAAACAGTGGCCGTTGAGGGATGAATTTAAAGTTGGAGAAAAAAATATTGTCAATAAGCCTCTCATTGATCGAAAAAGAGTTCTACTACCACCATTACATATAAAGCTTGGCTTGATGAAGCAATTTGTTAAGGCACTGAACAAAGATGGTACCCGTTTTAATTACTTATGCAGAAAGTTTCCAGAATTGAGCATAGACAAACTTAAAGCTGGAATTTTTGATGGACCTCAAATTAGAAAGTTAATAAACGATCCAAATTTTATTGATTCCATGAACAAAATAGAATCCACAGCCTGGTCATCATTTGTTTTAGTTGTGCAAAACTTTCTGGGTAACTTTAAAGCAGACAATTATTCTGAATTAGTTGGAAACATGCTGTCGAGTTTTTGTGAACTTGGATGCAACATGAACATAAAATTGCACTACCTCCATAACCATTTACATTTATTTCCGGAGAATCTTGGCGAATTTAGTGAGGAGCAAGGTGAAAGATTTCACCAAGATATAAAAACAATGGAAGAGAGATACCAGGGACTTTGGGATGCCCACATGATGGCAGATTACTGTTGGACCCTTAAGCATGACTGTCCGGGCATATCACATTCCAGGAAGTCCTCGAAAAGATCCTTTTTAGGTTGACTAAACGAGTGCTAGTGATAAAGTTTTATTACATTTTTGGTAATATAAGCACAGTAATTACATATAATATGAATGCAGACTAAAGTCAAAATGCCACTGATAGCACCTAACTCTAGGATTGTACATAACAATTTCCCTACTAATATGGTCATTCTTAGTTATCCCAAAAACTAGAGCTGATAGAAAAAATCTGATAACATTTTTGGAATCAGCAACCCAAAATTACCCAAGAACAGCTATAAAATTTAAGGCACCAAAATGTGTGTATACCAGTGTTATATTTGTTTTTAACTATGAACAGTTGATACAGTCACAACAAAAACTTGGCCAAATATATTTAAATAACAATCAATGAACTCGTGGTCAAATAATAATAATGACAAACCAAAAGTTCGACCCTTGACATCAACATAGCATGGTAACCAATCAAGGCAGAATGTTTAAAACACATTTTTATTTTCATGTTTTCCCAGATTTTGATATCTGAATCTATCACACAAAACATGTCATCAAATTTCATCAATAAACAAATTCATTAATGACTGAAACTTGTTTCCTCAGATCTTGATAACTGAATCTATCACAAAAAACATCATCAATTTCATCAATAAACAAATTCATCAATGACTGAAACTTGTTTTCAACTTTTGCCATGTCTCTCTTTATGTATTATGTGTGCTTAGATTTTTCCTTCAATCTTTATACTTGTAAGTTTTTCCTTCAATCTTATTTGTCAATCTTACAGTCAATTTAAGTTTGGAAAATGTGTTCAGGGGTCTGGATTCTGGCTCCACATGGACATTCATTCGTATGAGATATCCTGAGGCAATAAAGGTGGCCTTGTAATCCACAGTGGCCAGTTCTCATGTTTTTCCGTCAATCTTTGTCTCATTTATGATTGTATAATTCAACATTTGCAATTTATCTTTTCTTCATCATAACCAGATATGCAAAAAGAACAGTAAAATTCAGTTATTGTCATTCCTATTAATGTCATTTACTGTTATAATGCTTAATGCTTAATTAAATAATCATACAAGAAGATAGAATAAAAAATGAAAATTCTCTATGGTTACAACTAAATCTAACTTAACTTTTTCTGATACAATTTATTGCGCAGTCAATTTCATTTCCTTCATATTTTCTTGGTATTAATATTAAAACTGTTGTTGTCAGACAGGACGAGAATTTAGGAATTAAAACATTCCTGGTGTATTAACATCCAAATTAATTTTAATATCAACCACTGAGCACAAATTAAGTTTAAATGGAATCTTTCAGGTTAATTACTTGTCTGCTATTTCAGTTACTTTTAAATATCACTCACTTATGGACAAGTGCACAAAATATAGCTGCCTTCTCAGTTACATAGAAGCACATGCAATGTAAGCTTTCTTCTCAGAGTGAGCATTTGGAGGCAGATTAACTCACACATGTGTTATCAGAGTGAATGTAACAGGGAGCGTCGTTAATCAGAAATGGGTCAGATAACGACTTTTATGAGGGAAATTAACGGACTTGTAAATTTATAATCAAAGGGCAGTAATCCATAATACTTTAAAGTAGGGGACAAAAGTAGGGTTAACATCCCTTGATCACTGGTCAGTGCGACTGACCTTGACCAATATTTATAGTTAAGTTTTTCAGTTCAGCTGGCAGAGCGAAGTTAAGCTTTGCACGGGAAATTTTATATACACTGGTGAATTGTTTGCGAGACAGCTGATCTAGAAACTTCGGAAATAGTCGTTGTGGTAAATCGTGGTACAAAATATAGTCAGTCAGATTCGAGAATGCAATAGCATAGGTTCAGAAATGGGCTCTCTCCCAAGTGTGTGTAAAGATAGTATTTTATAAGTGGCTGGCGCAATCGAGAGTTATTATCGAGTGATAAGCCCAAATAAGTTTGGGTTGCTTCTGTGGTGACAGAAAAGTTTATAACTATCGTTCAGACGCTCGATCGCCTTTATGTCACAATTGACAGTTTTTGTGAGCTATTCTGAGGACATGAAGACAGTGTTGCCATTTCAGGAAATGTGTGGGTTTTCAAAATGAACCAGGTACGTTGAATTTAAGAGTCTTTTACTGGTAGGCAACATAGTAGACCAGTTGACACTCTAACGAGTAGTATATAAGCTTGGGAAAACGTCAACCCTGGCGGTAGGCCAGTATTCTCACAAATAGATCAAGTAAAGACTACAGAAAATAAGATGAAACAGAAGAAAAATACCAGAACATTTTGTAAGGACAATGTTTACATTTTACAATTTTAGAGGACGAAAAAAATAACGACAGCAGTAGTTTTCAAGTCATGACCACCATAACAAATAGAGACAGCTAGAAATACTGAACCAGCAAGACTGAGCAAGACAGCAAGACATTTTAATAATAATTGCATTGAAACTGGTCTGCCAACCATAGGTGAAGGTTGGGCATATCACTTTTGGCCAGCTGTGCTGATATTCATGTTAATAAACTTCAACATAATGTTCACTGCTGTCAGCGTGAAGCATTTTCATCAAACTGTTGAATCATCAATCAACTGTCATTATGCACTGTGGTAATTGTCTGTGAGAAAGAAGTTAACTAACATCATCAAACAAAGGCTGCTTAGTGTTTAGGGTAGTGATACGAATCCAATATACAACAAACACTACAAAAAAAAGTATGACATAATAGAACATCATCATCGTCCACTGCCACATGAACACACACGTGTTATCAGAGTCAACACACATGCATTATCAGAGTCAACTCACACATATATTATAAGAATCAGACTAGAACCTCCAGACAATTGTTCTCCCTATATGACCATCACACATATTTATTTAAATCATCAGACATGTTTTTTTTTTTGTATTCACACATTATGATCATTACATTTAACCATCAGCCATGCTTTTTTTTTTAAAACCCATATGACCATCACACACATTTACTCAACCATCAGACATGCTTTTTTGTTGTTCACCCATTATGACCATCACACATATTTATTTAGACATATATGCTTTTTTAAAACCCATAAACCATCACACAAATTTATTTAACCATTAGACATGTTTTTATTTGTTTTGTTCACCCCTGACAATCACACATATTTATCTAACCATCAGACATACTGTTTATATGAGACAAAGGACATGGTTATAACAGTAACGGTTAACCATGAGGATGAGTGGATACCATCAAATGTAACAGACCAATGGTCATAATGTGATTAAAATGATCTTTTTCTTCTTCTTCTTCTGCCTTCAGTTTGCAGGCCTGTTGCCAGGACAAAGTCCACAGTCTTATCCAAGTCGGCGCGGTAGACCCATAGCTTCTGCTTGAGCTAAACACCTTCTTGCTAGGTCTGGCATCGTGGGTCATCATGGGTTGGGCAGTTGTGGAAAATGTGTTCAGGGGTCTGGATTCTGGCTCCACATGGACACTCATAATTAGTGTGAGATATTCTAAGGCGATAGAGGTGGCCTAGTAATCTGCAGTGGCCAGTTCTCAGGTGGAAAATGATGGTCTGCTGTTGTCTATTTAGCTGGTGGATTGGGTCAAATATGTTGTATATATCACCTTCTCTTTTCCACTGGTCTTGTACTTGTTGTTGATGATGGTTTTAACATCTCGATAGGAAAACTGATCTTAAATACACACAAAATGAATTCAATTTTCCCTTAAATTGAAACACACATATATACAACCTCTCATAATATCATTTTTGTTTTGACTGTGCACAAATTGAATTATTTGATACTTACAAAAAACTACAGTATGAATAGGAAGAATAATTCATTTGTCATAAAAGCATGGGTTTAAGGTTTGGTACATCACTGTTGTAGGCAGAATCTGTTCTGGTCATCTGATTGGCTTGAGGTATACAACAGGGGTTGTGGGTAGATGACAGGAGTGAGAATGATGCTGAGGTGTGACAATATGTATGTTCAGGTTGACATGTGACTGTTCCAATACTTTGCAACCGTACATGTCAACGTCGTAACATTGCAAATATTAATGACATTTGACATGAATGTACATAGTTGATTCAAGTCTATACAATGTAATGAACACCCAATCTAGTTTTAATTAAAAATAAAATGAAATGTATGGGCTGTTATACAGATAAGATAAATCAAATATGATCACATTTATATCACAGCATGTCTATTTTTGTATTGTTATCCACAGAAATGTATAGGTCTATGATTTAAACCTCTGATTTTGATAAACATAATAAGTTATACAATACAGCATAAAAAGTCTTTTTTTACAGGGCCACAATGGCTATATAGTAAATATATTATATGTCACATATTATAAATCACATATTATGTACTATACACTAACAATACCCACAATGTTGTATGAGTCACAACAAGCCACAACACAGCACAACCACAACATTATGATAACAAAATGCCTTCAAGAATCTATTGGCGAATTAAAATATCAGTACCAGTGAGTTATGATGAAATAAGAACAAATAAAGTAATAAATGGCCCTGTGTCTGCTGATTGCATGTACTAAAAGTTAACATCAGGAAATAAAGAAGGCTGAAATGGCTGGAGCACACTGAACAAATGAAGGGTAATAGAGGTATATAACAAACACATTACAAGACCAAGGGGTATCCAATGAAAAAAGATAAATGAACAGTGTAGTAAACAGATCTAAAGGATATGGAGACTGGCAGGCAGTGATGAAGAAGGCAAGAAATGGGTCAGGTAGCAGCAAAGAGCTTTAAGGGTTCTGAATGCACAAGAAAATGTTCTAATATAAGACCACTGTCTTATATTAAAGTAAGATATAATGATATGAAACACATCCCCCTATTACCCTTCCCACTTGATCCAGCTACAACATTGCGCAAGTGATTTTTTTCTGTCTAGTTTGTTGGGTAATTTCAATTTTAAAAAGTGCATTTAATTTAATGCTTCAGTCTGTCCACAAAGTAAAACACTTTGTTTTTTCCTGCTTAGGTGCTATTACTTGACACAAACAGAGCTTCTGACAGATGTTTGTGTGGGTGCAGAAGCAGGATGGGATAGCCAGCTCTGGTATTTTCATTATTCAGAAATGCAAGAAAGCGCACGAAAAGTACTGGACACACTTTTGAATTATTTCCGTATTTAAGAGCTTCACAAAATTATGTTGACCTATTTCAGATTTGACTGAAATCAGATGAGCATTAAAGACACGCTACTTGAACACTATGGATTCAATTTTGAAGATTTTTATTTTTCAAAGTTCTCCCACTAGTTCCTTTTGGTTTTTTTTCCTCATCTTAAAAACCAGTTGTGTAGGAACTATATTTGAGAATGCATGTTTTTTTTCAACGTTCGTCTATTAGTTCTCTCTTTTTTCCTTGATTTTAAAAACCAGTCTATGTGAATGACTTTATCTCTATGAGTTGTACAGTATATCATGATATCATGAAGGGCTACTAATGTACTGTAAAACTTAAACTTACTACATATAATAAGTAATACTTAATATCATCACTGCATGCGATTGCATGACTTCATACAAAATAGAGACTACATCACCTGTTTACCTGAGTATGTGTTATCACTAGACAGTCTGATGTGTACCAACAACCCATCATGTTGTTTTTCCTTTCACAGTTTGTAATATTAAATAATTATCAGTAATAAGTAAGCAAAGTGTACATATGTTATGCAAACATTACATTTCTTCTTGTTGGTGAATCAACACCCTCATTTAGGGGCAATGTCTGAATAGAATATATACAAACTTCAGCACAATAAGCAGAAAGACAATAATAAATATATTAATTTATCTGCCACTGACTGCCAGCATGATATGTGAACTGTTGAGGAATGGGGGGACGTGCAGCTCTGGGACATGAAACTATGTGGAAGCATCCAGGTGGTATACTAAGCTAATATATTATATAAGATCAGAGACCCAGCATAATACCAGAAGCCCTTTGTTGCTCTTTATAGACCAGCATGTTCTTTAACCACAGATAATGGATGCAGATAATGGAATAACCTGATGAATGATGCCGAACAAGTCTATCTTGCAAAAATTACAACAGACTGGAAAATCTTGCATCTCAGTGACCAACAGGAGAGAACTGATTTCTCAAATCATATGTAGGATGGAAGCAAAGTATAGGAATTTATTATGAATGTCAACAAAGTTCACTTGAAAGTGAAATCAATGCTTAAAAATGACTGCCTTTCTCTCTTAGATAGACAAGACTGAGGGTTTGAAGGACCACCCATATTTAACAAATAAAGATGTCTTTCTAAAACTCATTACCCTTCAGGTCTTGTGTAGCTTCAATCAGTTCATGTAAAGCCCTCCTGTCTTGTTGTTTGCTGTTTTGTCTTCTTTATCCTTTCTTTTTTCAATCTGTACCAAGTTCTGTTCTCCATGTGTTTTCTGGGCTTTCCTCTATTTCTCTGGCCTTGTGAACTCAAGAACAAGTACTGCTCTGTAATGCTATCAGCTGGTTTCTGTTTAGTGTGTATCCTTTCCAAAGCCAACATGATTTTTTTCATGTCTTGCTCCACTGGTATTTACTCAGCTTATCATGTGACTTGAGTCTCCATCAGTTCCACATTGGCTATCTCGCCATATCATGTTAATAATTCTGTTCTGTGCAGGCACTCATTTAGGAAAGTTTGTAATATTTTGGTTGTTGTTAATTTTTGTTGTTGATCGTAGAGTCTCAGAAACATACACCAGGACTGTCGTGTCATTCGAGTTAAAAAATTATTTTAGTGTAGGACTTGACTTCTGAATATTTCCTAAAACAATGAATGCCCCTCTTGCCTTCTGTATCCTTATTCTATAACAAACCGTGCTCATTCCATTTGTCTATGTTGCTGCAAGAGATGTACACATTAATCCATATCTTGTAAGAATGCTACTCCAAGTGCAATCTAGCAATCATTAGCTGGTTTTTTATCTCATACTTTGCCATTTCTCTGTGGTTTTCAGATCTGAACTCTCATCCAATATTCTCTTCTGTCTTGCATCTGGTTTCGTTTATAGGATAGATGGGTAGGGTCATCAGCAAAATCTAGATCACCAAGCTGATTTCTCAGAATTCATTGAATTCCATTTCTTGTTGTTGTTGTTTTCATAATCCAATCCACAGTTAGTAAAGAATGAAATGATAATAACAGGCACACCAGCCGGTCTCCAATTCTTATTTCAAGAATGTTATCCATCATGAACATCTTTGCGTTACATGTCTTCATATGCTTTTCTTATTTGGGTAATGAACTTAGATGGGACTCCATTGTGCCTCATCAGTTTTTTAAATGGTCAAAGGCCTTATAAATTTCCTAAAAATATAATGTAGCATGGTGAATCAAATTCCAAGCTCTGTTCTGCATTGTGGCTATTTGATGTGTGCAGGGTCAGTTTTGTTGAAAACCTGCCTGTTCCACCCTCAATTGTCCATCTAAGACTCTTCTTTTCTATCCCCTTCCATGGTGTTTCACACAGCCACAGGATGGCAGTTTCACAGTTTATAATTCTGTTACCACATGTGTAGTTCTTTATTGTTTATTTAACATCTGAACATTCCAAGTGCCCAATCTTGGCATTCTTGTAGGTCAAAGGAGATGAATCAACAATTTTGACTTCTTGTGGTTTTCTGTCTACTGTCAAGGAGGACCTTGATGGACATCTTTCTTCCTGCCTGGCTGGCTGAGCTGAATTACTTGCTCTGGACGAGTTAGTCTTGCATCTTGCTCTGGACGAGTTAGTCTTGCATCTTGCAGACGTTTGTGTGGCTTTAGGTTTCTACAGGACGAGATAGCCAGCTGCATGTCCAACACTTCTCCAGTCACCTCTTACAAAAATGCCTGGCAAGGCATCTGGTTATAGTGCTCCTCTTCTTTGTTCTTCTTTAGGGCCCTGGTAACAACCGTATTATCATAATTATTTCTTTCATTATTATGTCACATATATAATCAAAACACAAATCATAAACTCAGTTACATAAGGAGTTCTCCCATGTCAAATAATGACATTTAAAATGACAACTGATATTATCAAACAAATGTTCAAGATTTAATGTCTGTCAATGTGAATATGAGTTATTTAAAAATAAAATAAATTTTTGTTGTTAGTTTTACAATGACATTTTTGTGTAAACTAGATTTGTGCTATGAAACTCTGGTACTCTCATGTAGAATATAAACAATTCATGAGAATCTACCACCTCTACCTCTGTCTTTAAATAGCACCTAATTACATTTACTGTTGCCCTCCTTTTGTCAGAGTGAGCAAAGTTTTCACAATAGTAAGGGCAGCAACTTGTCGGCCTTGAGACATATATCTATTACTCCCTCAGACATGTTATAAGACAAGAAGAAGAAGAAGAAGAAGATATGAAGTTCTGCATGGAACTTTATCTGTCAAACAAATTGCTACTGAAACCACAGCAGCAAAAGCATTTGCATTGATATAGGCTTCCTCAAGGGAGCTGTCTGCATGGGTGTCTGCATGGGTGTCTGCATATGGGTGTCTGCATGGCTGTCTGCATGCTCCAGATAGAACAAAATAAGGAGATGATGATGATGATTAGGATGAGCTTATGGAGACAGATCGAGCAGTACAGAGATTCAAGAACAGTCACTAATCTTGAGATCACATGATAAGATGAAGGTAAATCGGTCAATTCTCACGCATGAAAACAAGAGACAGACAAGCAATGGTATGACTTAGAGGTGTCCAGACATGAAGATAGATATGTGAGGAAAACTGATCTTAAACACAATAAAAATGAATTCAATTTTCCCTTAAATTGATACACACATATATACAACCTCTCATAATATCATTTGTTTTGACTGCACAAATTGAATTATTTGATACTTACAAAAAAACAACACATGAACAAGGAATGGGAATAATAATTCATTTGTCAAATATAAAAGCATGGGATAAAGGTTTGGTACATCACAGCTGTAGGCTGTTCTGGTGATCTGATTGGCTTGACGTATACATCAGGGTTTGTGGGTAATTGGCAGGAGTGAGAATGATGCTGAGGTGTGACATACGTACATAAACTTCCGAGAGAGATTGGCAGATGAGATCAGGTCTGATCTGGAAGAACAACTTCCTTCTGTGCCTTACTGCTCTCTCGGTATGGAGGAAAAAACTGATGTTTTGTGTGTGTGGTGTTTGTGTGTGTGTGTGCTTTTTTAAACACTTGTTAAAACAGATCAGAAACAGTAGTCTTGTTGATTATACAAGTGAAGTAACAATTCTTTTTGGGTTAAAAAAATTATGTTCATTGTTATCAAATCACTTAAAAAATTTTCAACTAAAACTTAAACATTTAAAAAGCAAAAATTTTTTTCTCGAAAAGTCCGTGTCTTTTTCACAGCAAAGTCTGGAATTCACAACCTCATCGCCCATGTGAAAGCTTGTTCACTGTGTAAAATGTTCTATAATGATTTTGTTATTGATACAGACTCGAACGATTGTCCGGAACATCGACGGCGCTGAGCGCGTACAGCGAGTCTGAAAAGGCGCTACACTGGCGCGTCAAGTTGGTCTGACTTCTGTACATGGTTCTACGTTGTGGAGGTTTGCTGTAAGATAGCGCATTAGAAAGAACACATTTAATATCAGTTTCGAGACACACAAATATAATCTGAAGCTAATCAAAATCAGAATAGAGTGGCAGATCCTTATTAATGTTCTGCATACATAATCAGAGTGGTTCAACAAGCACCAGTAAATAGACAGCTTTACCAAGCTTTGTAAAATCTCTCAATGGCAACATAAGAAAGTTACTGTTTCGCTCAACTTACAGAAGTCATATAACTGTCAGCTGCTGCTTATTTTTCCTCGCAGACCCATTTTGACCTTACATGTGGAGCATTGGCTGTCAATAAACATACTTCAAGCCCTCCTGTCCTCCCTTCAAAGTCTTTGCACGTCTCTGTCTCTTTCATGTTTGTCTGGAGATCTCCTCTGTGTGTTAGTTTGTCTCCTTCCTTACTTACTTAGTCGTTCCTCTTTTACCATTGAACCTAGAATATGAGCTTGGGGTGGTCTTATGAAACTGTACTAAATCCCTGTCTTCCTCGTGGCCTGGTTCCATTCTGGCCTCGGTCCTTCAGAGATTGTCTTATGCTGTCCTCCCAGCGGACTCTGGGTCGTCCTGGAGGTCTGGATCCCTGGATCTTAGTCTCCCATACCTGCCGTGGCAGCCGATCTTCTCCCATTCTGCAGACATAGCCAAACCATCTTAGCTGGGACTGTTCTACTTGGGTCTGCAGGGGTTGGGTTTTTAGGCCTTAACGCATCGTCTGGTTGCGGATCATATCTCTTCTTGTTACTTAAACTACCTTTCTCAGATACCTCATTTCTGAGGTTTGGATCTGACTTTTGTGGGTTGTAGTCATTGCCCATGACCCGCATCCATATGTCAAGACTGGGACATAGGTGGAGCCATATTCGTCTTCTTACCAACTTCTCTTTTGCTGAGGAATCCTCAATTTATGGCCTGAAAAAGTCTCCCAGCTGCTGCTCTTCGGGTAGCCAACTCTTCTTTGATGCCTCCCTTCCAGTCTATGACAGCTCCGAGGTATTTAAAGTGGTTGACTTGCCCCAGGACCTGTTCTCTCAGCTTAATCTGATGACTTCTTTCCTCTCGTGACATCACCATGGTTATTGTTTTTGAGCTGCTGATGGCCATCCCTCTCTTCTCCAGCTCTTCCTTCCAGACTTGCAGGTTGGATTGAAGATGTGCCTCTGATTTAGCAATCAGGGCAACATCATCGGCAAATACCAGCTCTGAAATACAGACCTGTCTCATCTTCCAGTACCTCACTGAATATTTTCTTGTCCTCTCCTTACATATTTTGATGACATCATCCATGAGGAGTATGAACAGAATATGACCTTGCCTTACAGCAGTGAATTTGTCTCCTTCAGTTTATACATCTTACCCCCGGGATTCTAGACCAGTGACTGTGCTGTAATGCTATCAACTAATTTTCTCAATGTTTGTCCTATTCAACGCCAGAGTCTAATACTCACATTTAGCTCCACTGATATTTGTATGGTTCTTTCAATCAATTTGACATTAGTGATCTATCTCTCATCAAGTAGTCTCATCTTGTCTTACATCTGGTTACGGTTGTGAGACAGAAGAGTCAGGTCGTCGACAAAACCTACATCTGTTTTGTAAATCATTGCAATGCTTTTACTCTGCACAAGCACAAATTTACGAAAGTCCATATCTTTTCCGTTGTCACTTTTATTGTTCTCTAAGATTCAGGGCCATTATGATTAAAATGAGAATCTTTATCTTAAGTGGGCTTACCGTACTGCTCTGAAACTTGGAGAACAACAATTGTTGTTGTTATTGATCATGTGGCGAGTGGGCTTTCACCCTTCGGCACATACCATGTAGTTATATCAAAAGAATAACAAAAACAACAATATTACAGACTTTCATAAACGAGTACTTCTGTCAAATAGAAGGACTGAAGTGGTATTACAAGATGACTAAAGTGGACTTGCTGACGGGAACCAGGCAGCCGCCATTGGAACAGGAGATCAGAAGTAGACGCTGGCAATGAAAAGGACAAACACTGAGGAAACCTATAGATAGCAATTACAAGGCAATCATTTTTCTGGAACCCACAGGGTAAGAGGTAAAGGGAGACGGAAAAACCCATGGACATGAGAACGAGACAGAAATGAAAAGTTGTAAAGAAGACATGAATAGATGTTGAGCGGATGGCACAAGACAAGCGGACAGTAGAAGTTTGTTGAAGTCCTACGCTTCTTGGGGAACTGAAGAATAATGATGATCAAGAGGAGTGACTTGACACTTACGTTGAAGAGTTGTATGTTTGTGTTGGACTTGATTCTCTTTGTCATGTCAATACATTTGCCAGTCTTATGGATGATCTTGCCTTTTGTATTCTTATTTTGGTATCGCGGTCTGTTTCTCCAGATTATAATGCCAAGACATAAGTATGGTTCTACATCTTGTAGGTATCTCCCAGTTACAATCGGGCTATCGCTTAGTTGCTCCTTTCTCATAATCGCCGTCTTGTCTCTGTGTATTTTCAAAATAAATTGCTGTGACCTCTCATCAAGTATTCTAATTTTGTCCGGCATCTGGTTATGGGACATAAGAGACAGGTCGTAGGCTAAATGTAGATCGTCAAATTGTTTTGCCTCATCCTGGACTAGAATTAACATACATTACTCATTATAGTTAACGCTTCTAAATATCTAAGAACATGCTGTGTGTAGCCAGGTCCCATTTAAGGGTTTTATGCGTTAATATTCTTGGAACATGAGAAAATAAAATAAATAAATATCAAACATTATGTTTTCGTGTTTACAGCACCTACTAATGCTGTCTTTACCGTCGAGGGTTATTTCAAAATTACTAGATCCAAAGATCTGTCGAACAACCACTGAAATCTGTTGTCCTTTTCTGGGTGTGCTTCATGTCAAACAATATTAATACTCATGGCTTTGGATATCTGAGACTAGCAAACAATGATTAACTAGGTCTGTTTTATCTGTGCTGAATAAAGGTTAAGTCTTTGTAAGGTCAGACACAAGCTGACGTCAAACACGCCTCTTCTCCGACTGAGAAGTCGGTAGCAGCTTCAATCAACTGATTTATCAGGTTTTATAAAGAATAGTCATTGGCTCAAGATTAAATGAACTTTTAAGATAGCTATTATTGTTATAAATATTTGTGCACGTTTATTAATTTTATCTAGTGATTTCTATTTTATCTTTTGTTTGCCATCGACCTCTTTTCCCAACTGCACGCTTCTTCATTTTGTTATTCAGCTTTGTTGTTATTTGTGTGTGCTCGTCTTATCGTCTTATTTCCCACCTCAATTTTCTAGTGACAACTGCGATCTTTCCCAGCGTTCTGTATCGTTTTAAACACTGTTTATGCATTTATATTAATTCTTACTTTCTTTTCTCTACTTTACTGTTTTCATTAGGGTGTCCCTAGGGAAGGCCGTGTGGTCGTCACGTTGGCCATATATCTTTGCTTTATCAACGTAATATCATTAATCTTGCCACCCTACTGTAGACATATTAATTTTCTAAGATAAAAGTGCCAAATTTCATGCAAAAATAAGTACTGGTATACAATAAAAGGTCTGTAAAGTTTTAGTTAAATTCATACATCAATTATCAAACACAGCATATGGTCCAGGCAAACTGACAAAAAAGCAAAGAAAATATGAAAACAAATGAAATACAAGGTGAAAAAATGTTAAAGTTCACGTGAAACTTAACTGCCAGGCAAACAGTAAGCATATTTAGTGGCTAAGGTGAAAAAAACATTGAAAATCTACAGTTAGGGTGTGTACAGGTTAACGATACGTTACAGTATGGGGGAAGTTAAAGGGAAATCACGACGAAACGCTAAAACCACTTTTAAAACAAGATCAATGTTAACAGTTGCGTAATTTACCGCTCTGCGAGTCAGGTACGATTCGGTTAACTCTCGTTCTTTTGTTTACATCAGGGTTTCTCAACCGGGGTTCCACGGAACGCTAAGGTTCCGCGAGAGGTCGCTAGGGGTTCCACGAGAGATCGCGATTGAAAAAAAAAACAAAAACAAATAATCGTCGTTTTTTTTTTAGCTTTGCACGCCTGGCAATGTTAGCCCTCGCAGTGGTGGGTAGTAACCGGGCAACAATAGGACCGTGTTCACTCTTTCACATACCATATTTCATTAGCATCTTGTTGAACTGAAATTTGTGATAAGACTTGTAGGCCTAACTGGATAAAGTTAAAACAAAAAAATCAAGTAGGATTTATAAAACAATGAAAAACTGAAGTGTCATGAACTTATGGGGGAACCACACACACACATACACAGACTAGACTAATAAGTTGGCCAAAATAAACATGTCCACACAAAAAAAATCATTCTCTACTCAAAAAAGCATTGGCAATTATTATTTTTACAACTTACTGATCACGCTAAGATAACGTGAGCTGCAGATGTAATAATCTTTATACAGAGTTGTCCTGAGACTTGAACATTATTTCATGGGTTCCTCCAGGATAAAAAAGTTGAGAAGATCTAGTTTACATCATCAAAAGTTTGAGATAACAGTAAATCTATTTTGGTCTACGTCTGACACTAAAGAGCGTACTAGTGTGTAAGTAAATTTAGAAAAAATAAATGGTTAAAACACTGAGCTAAAACAAAAAATTTCTGATAGAGTCTGTCTTGGTTTGAAGGTTGTAAAATCTGTATTAACGAGCAAGTAGCCCGCCAAATCATGACGAGAAATAATTATGTTGTTCTCTTTTTTGCTGCGTGTGGCAAATGTATTCCTTTCCATTCATTTTCAAATTCACTGGATCTTTGTTGTCAAACTTATCATGAGGTATGGGCAATGCACCGCGTAAAAAATTGAAAGACCTGCGTGTTTGTGTTTGCACAGGGAGTGCAGGTCAACTATCCATCTGGGATCATATCAAAGACGCTCCGGAGACGACACAAACGTTGTAATAGCTTCCGGGAAGATATGATCAGTAATAAATTTAGGAAAGTTGTGAGTTGTAAATGTGATATTACTAGACGGAAACCACACTACCTTATATGGAAAGTGACTTTTTAAATTCAGGCAGAATTTTCCTATGAGAAAATTGGTGAGGAGAACCCCATCATAATAGGCATTTGAATGCTAATGGCTGGGCATTTTAGATGGGACCCAAAGATGCAGCAATAGAGAATGCAGTCAGCGACCCATAGCTTGACTGCTTGCGTCAGGGTCAGCGAACCAGAGCTGACCAAGACCCTACTCCACCTCCACGTGGTGGTCCTGGAAACAGGCTGCATTACTGCAGTCTGGCTGAGAGAGTAGGGATCAGCCAGAGTAAGGAATATAATCAGGATTTCACGTTAAAGAAACGAACGTGTTTGAGCATTGTATGGACTTGGATCCCAGGAAAATTTTAATTTCATTAATATGGAAAGCCCGGAATTCTAGAAACCTGAACACCATGTCATAATAATAATAACAACAGCCCCTTCAGTCATAACTAATTATGGAAGTGCGCCCGTGAGGTGACAGCCCTTAGCTGCTTATTTTCCTGGTGTGACATTTTCTCCTCTCTTCTGTTTGTTGTGTGAGCTTCTTTCGTCCAATCGGAGTTGGCGCCGCAGATAGCATCGCCACTAGGTGCGATCGGAAGCTTCATCCTCCCAAGTTTCTAGACTAATGTCCAGTGCCCAACTGTTCTTTTTGCCAGTTGTCCGTCGAAGATATCTTTCGGGATGCGGCCATCTTCCATGCGGCGGATATGGCCAAGCCAGCATACTGTGCGCTGTCTAAGCAGTGTATACATGCTTTGAAGGCCAGCACATGACAACACCTCGACATCTGTCACTTTTTCTTTCCACGAAATGCCGAGGATGTGGCGTAGACACCGTAGATGGAAGGTTTCGAGCCTTCTTTCTTGCTTAGCATAGGTTGTCCATGTCTCGCTACCATATAGAAGTGTGCTGGTGACGCAGGCGTTATATACTGCAGCTTTGGTCTTCATTGTGAGTTTGGAGTTTCACCAAACACGCAATGTGAGGCGGGCAAAGGTAGCTACAGCTTTACCAATGCGGCTGTCAATTTCTGTGTCCAGAGAGAGTTTGTCATTGATGGTAGACCAGAGGTATGAGAAGTGGTGCACCACTGCCTATTCATAGTTATCAATAGTGATAACTGGTGCAGCACCCACATCCTGACTCAGCACATTTGTTTTCTTTAGACTTATTGTGAAGCCAAATCCCTTGCATGCTTCGGTGAAGCGATTCATCGAGCTCTGAAGCTCCTGTTGGCTTTGAGTGATGACTGCAGTGTCATCAGCAAATAACCACATCATAGTGGGATTCTATTTGCAAAGTAATACCCCAGACCACGTGTAAGAGGCATCTTAAACAAGTTGCTTTAACTATTTCTCTGAGCCAGAAGTCAGTCTATATTCCCAAAGAGATTTTGGGGTAAGTTGTACATTTCATAATTCTATATTTTCCATTTATTAATATGTGAAAATTGCTAATGAATGTCCAAGTCACAGGGGGCTGGCAACCTCAGCATTTAGAATGATTATTTCATGAACTACCACTGCAAGAGCTGATGACTGCTTTATGTGGGCTTCTCACAAAGAACGAAAAACAGAGGTAGTCCCAAGTTCCACATGGAGCAGGGAGTGAATGATGACATAAATACTTATTATATTAACCTTTTTCAACCAGTGCAATTCAGTCATAACTAACTATGTTAACTAACATGTAAACATGTTTAATATAAATGCAATGGATGTTTTCCGCTCACTGGAATTAATATTAATGCTCAGATAGGGTAAAGTTCTGAGGAAGATGGGATGGTGGAATGAAAAGGGGGGACACATGATTTCGTGTCAGGAAACCCAACACCCAGGAAGGTATTTGTTCTCTCTTATTTCATGATACTAGTTGGTGGTACCAATTGATGGTGCTATCTGTGGAACAAGTGTGTGGTATAAGTGGCCTGCAATCAACGCTAGACACCATCGTCAGACGGGTTTTGAAGACGCTGGACCAGCTTCGTGATTAATCCTTGATACTACTTGGAACGTGTCGCAACCACTAGACTTGACCAGTGAAGAGAATGAACTTGTCTATAACCTGCAAGGAACCAAACATCGGCTGGAGCAGAACCAACCGACCTCGTACTGGCAGCTAAATATACATTTAAAAGCTGCCAAGTGAACTTTCCCAAGACCTAAAATTCCCTTAATAACCATAACATCATATGTGATGATTTTTTAAGGAACTTTTCGTTTTTTTACACTGTTAAATATAATTGATTATTAAATTTGTTATCTGTGTGTGTGTGTGTGTGTGTATATATATATATATATATATATATATATATATATATATATATATATATATATATATATATATATATATATGTATATATAGTTGATTTAATCATTTTGAGTGTACTGCACCCGTATATCTCAATAATTTTAAATAACATTTAAACAGAGCTATTAAATTAATATTTCACTGAGTTAAATCAGTTGGGGGCTTGAACGAGCTACATCAAACAATAAATATGTTCACAAAAGGCTTCGGGCAGATACTAAGTTATCTAAAACATATTCAGCATTGGTCTTGACTACTGAATATCTTGTGAATAATCCCTCAAGGTAGAAGCATCACTATCCTTCTATTTGCATCTCTGCTAAGAGTAATCTTGTGCGAAGGTAGATACCTTTGATTACATTAGATACTCTAGGTTTTGGCTATTGTTGGACCTTGCAGAGCAAGGAGAGTAAATTCCGTGACAGCATTACACAACACTACAGTTTTTAAACGACTAATGTTACGACGCCATGCTACATTCATGAAGACTTGTAATAATCAGAAATATTAAGAAAGTCAAGCAATAACATCTGCATGGGACTGGAGCAGACAAGAAAGGGATAAAGAATACACGGAAAGGCCTTGAACAAAAGACACTGGACAAGAAGCCTTGCCATGGATTTATCGATGGTCTGTGCTCCTAATGGATGTTACTTGGAGTTATATATATATATATATTTTTTTTCCTTAACCAGCGGCACTTGAGCTTTCAGCCCTTCGGCCCAATGACATGTCATTGCGAGGCTGGGGAACCTGAGGACTTTCCTTCCAACCCGGTCAGCAGCTTCGCTCCTTCCCATCCACAGAGGGTTTATCACAGGAGCCGTTCAGGCTATTCAGTCAAATTTCCGGCCGTAAACATTTCTTCAAACGCCGACGCCCGGGTTTGAACCATGAACACCTGGTCGCCAGTACAACGTCGTAGCCATTACACCAGCGCGGCTCCCGGAGTTATATATCAAGCATACATACAGAGAGAGAGAGAGCGAGAGAAGGAAAAAGAGAGAGAGAATGAAAGAGAGAGAGAGAGAGAGAATGAAAGAGAAAGAATGAAAGAGAGAGAGAGAGGTAAGGAGCGAGAGAGTGAGATTGTTGCTAAGACCGAAATCAAATTCAGAATCCTGTTTTGAACAATTGCATGAACTTTCGCCATTGTGGCTTGTTTGTCAGTCTTAAAAACTGAGTCCTTTGTGCTCACTTGTATTTGTTGTTTCATCAGGATTACCGTTGCAGTTTTTGCAGGAAAAAGCATCCCTTTTCAGCCACGCTTAATCTCTACGATTCTCACAGTTTGTGATAAATGTTCGACACAAGAGCTGAGTGCGTGTCTTCATTTCTACAGAAATGCTTTGCTACTTTTATAGTTTATGGCCCTGCGAATCCCTTTTGCTGACATGTCAATTCACCCATTCTGTATAACTGCTGGCACCGACGACAATATGTAATGAAGCACGGCAATCTCTGGAGGCCACAGGCATGTTTTTTTGCACAACAATTGTCTAAAAACAGTTAACAGTATGCCCTGAAAGAAGCAAAGCTAGCACGCAAAGGAACCTTATTACTCACATATTAGAATGAAACAATTCACTTTCTTTGGTCACGTTATGAGAAGAGGAAAGCTAAAACATATTTTGACAATAGGAAAGTTTGAAGGACAAAGAGATACGATACTAGGCAGTTTAACATCGTGACATGGAAGGAAGTCAAAAAGCAGACGTAATAAACAGCAGTTGAGATTTGATGCTGCAAGCATACCCGATTAACTACGTTATTTGGTATGGTACTAGAAAGAGAACATAGACGACAAATCATTAGGTTGTGCATAGAAGGAATGACAAGGAATAGATTAAAGAGGGCCTACAATTTCATTATAGCACTAACATTTCCTGGATATCCAACACACTGATCAAATGACGATGGCTACAAAAAGGTCAGCTTTCCATGACAAGTGCATGAACTCCCACTTAAATATGCTAAACTAATTGCTCTACTTGTGAGAAGCTTTGGCACTTCATAATTAAAGTTGGTCATCCCATCTTTATTTTTCCGATTTACGCTCTAATCAAGCGATTTCACAAACGTGTTATGCCTGTCAGTTTAGCGCCATGTCCATATGAAAGAGGCGAACCAAAAATAATTAACAAATAAAAACCAGAATTATTTAAATGATTTCAAAGCTAGTGAAGATAACGATAACGAAAAATGGTTTGTCTGATTATTACATTTTTCTAATGATCATTCTACTATTCCCTGAATCTAACTGGAAATAGTCATTACTGCAGTCAGCGCCTAGGCTCCACAATGTCTCATGACAGATACGTTCACAACAGACTTCTTTCTTCCCCCCCCCCCCCCCCCCCCCCCCCCCCCCCCCCCCCCCCCCCCCCCCCATTTCAATGTCACATGTCGACAACTTACCCGACTGCTACGGTAATTCTAGAACATCTCAATTTTTTTATATCTGCGACAGTTTCATTATACTGATTTTCAGAAAACATTCAGTAATGTTGTTACTATGTGTGACAGTGCGATACGGAGATGATTGTGAACATACGATAAACTACTCAAGAAATACTTCTGAGAATGCGTACAGATTCCCATATGAAAGAAGAGTATTTCTATAAAATAAGACTCTGGGGGGTAATTATTTGGCAAAGGTGACATGTTCATGATTTTGGGATTGTGAGGTATTTCACGAGTCCCAGTGAAATAGAAACTACTAGATTTTGTTTTCAGTCTAGCCAACAATTGTATTGGTCCTTGGGTGTATTATCTCACAAGCGAAGCTAATCAGCACCCATTAGGTTAGAGAACTGAGGACCGTGAGTAAAGTGGTTTGGTCATTAGCCTAGTAGCGGCAACATCTCTAGGGTGAGTAAACATGTTTTTTTAGAGTGTGCTTACCTCTGTAGTACTAGGTAAAATGACCGACTGGGTTAAATTGAGTATAAAGGATGAGACAAGGTGAGATGGAAGAAAGAGAAAGTGCGACAGCACGAGCTAGCTATGAAGACTCTGGAAATGCAGAGTCGGAATATAGCTCACCAGCCGCTGAGTCCCCAGGTAGTTTGGAACCTCATCTTGTGGCAATGAACTTTGCCTCTCGTTTCCTAGCGCGAACGAGAAAATCGACACTTTTCTAGAGAAAATCGAGAGAACTACAACACTGTATGAATTGGATGTTTCAAGGTAGACTTTGACTGTCCCAGGCCTTAAAGGGCGCCGCATTTGAAGTTTACGCCAAATTGCAGCCCAACGACCAAAATAATTATGAAACGCTTAAGAGAGCCCTGTTGGAGAGATCTGAAATGAATGCAATAAAATACTCGCAGCTTTTTAGGAACAGTCGCAAGGACAAAAGCGAAACATACGCTCAGTTCTCCACCAGACTGGAAAATTATCTTACCAAATGGCGAGAGCTTGCAGGTCTCCCTAAAACCTTTGAAGGGCTGTTCGAACTTTGCATGGTCAAGCAAATCAAAGCAACTATGGCTCACGATATGTGTAGCCTCCTCGCTGAGCACGGCGCAGAACGGCACGATGACATTTTGGTCCAGGATGAGCGATTTCAAAATGCGTTCGCGGAAACGCAGGGGCAGAAACGCAAGCATACAGAGATGCCATCTCGCAATGACCAAGGGTCCCCCTCTACGCGACCATCAGGACCGACCACTAGAGAACCCCAAAACAATAACAATCCCTACGCCATGACCCGAGACGACCCCGCAAGAAATCAGAGATACGGCTCTAGATAGTATGGTAGGTGTAAACAAACTTCCCATTGGACGTCCCAGTGCCGTAACAATCAATCAGCCCATCGCATAGCTGTACGTGTGATGAATGGGGAAAAACACGGAACCGTTGTTCAAGAACTGCGGGGTAGTAGAAAGTAATGAATGCGCAGGAACATGTTTATTTGACACAAGCCTTAGCTACCCTGTGCTGGTCGCTGAGCGCCTAGTGCGGCCTGATCAGTGGACCACAGAGAAAGTTGACCTGTGTGGCATTTTGCCCGGCGACGCCAAAATTCAGCAGACAATAACAATGAACGGGCACTTAAGGTCATGTCAGAAACTCAGCGGGCAGGTCGTAATGAACGGGCGCCCGACAAGTGTACTGTTGCGTATCACTTACCATTGGTTACGCAGCCAGTGACTCAGCCTGATGGTTGGAGTGCTGCGGGAACAGACACAGGTGGCCCGGAAAGGTTACGCCCAGCAGAAATTTGGCAGACGGCATGAATACAGAATTGCTTAGACGCTACAAACAATATGGAAAGAAAAGAAGTATGACAAGCACAGGTCAGAGAACTACTGTTAGGGACAGAGCAAAAAGTGACCAGACAAGTCCATTCAAAGGAATTCCTGAATGTACTTCAGAACTTGAAAGCGAGGAGGTCTGTTGTAATTGAATTCGAATAGCTGCCACTTTTAGCCGAGTGGTACGCCTGTCTTAGTCTCTATTTGATCTCCTCCCACTTTGTCTTTGTAATAGCTCATACAGCTTTATTTCTGGGTTTAGTCATGCCACTCTTACGTTGGACAGGCTAAATTCCACCCCTTTACACCTAGCTAAAGGTCATTTATTTTCCTTTCTTCTTGATGACGGCAAAGTTCCCTTATTCTTTGATTCAGAGAGAATCCGGACACACAGGAGAAAGACGCTACCTTACCTGTGGCCGAATCACGAACTTTGGTCGTTCGAATGACCGCCAGAGTGTCGCTACAGATTACATTCTTTCCTTTATCACGAGACGTCAGGAAGACAACTCCTCGGTGATTACACTGCTCTCAATGCACGTGCGACCCCTCGCCTGCTTCAAAATTTACCTATATATGCTCGGTGTCCCTAACACTCCTTGCCATTAACAAGTTGTAGTGTGTTTAGGATATTTTTGTACTGGGGACATAAGACACTCCCAGTAACCTGCTTCCAGTATTACATAATACCACATATACGACATAAAAAGCTGCTTCCTTCAGCACTGAATTCTTAAGGCAAATACTGCCAGATCTTCCTGTGCTCCCTTACTGGGCACACACTGCCAGACCCATTAACATCCACTACGTCGGCATATACTGACATAACGTTAGGGAGAATTAGTCAGTTGCAGGTACTCGTTACCTGCCTTGTGGCTCAAGTTCATCACTATCCATTACAGGAGGTGCGTCATTTGACTAATGGTTACTCGTTTCCTAGGAGAAGTCAGTGTCGGATAAATCAGTGGGGAAATTGTCACAACACACGTGCTCCTTCACCTGCTATTTTCACCATAAGCCAAAGGAATTTGAAAACATACTGATTTAGTACGAAGTAAATACAGACAGAGCTTACCTTCATCGTCCTAGATCACCAAATTTGGTGGAGGTACAGTGATTTCCTTGCAAACTAGGTGTCTTCTTTATTGAATTATTAACAACCCAGAATCAACCGTCTTCACTCAGGTGGACTGGGGGTTGACCCATAACAGTTAATTAGACACCTGTATTTTTGTGAAGTTGACTGTGTAAAATCAATTATTATTTAATTGGGCCTCTCTTATTGTGATAGCTTGGACACTAGTCTCTTTGTTTTTTTTCTAGCGAGCTTCGGTGAAATTTTATTCTTTTCCTTCGTGTGTAAATTTATTTAATAAAAATACTTATATGTTCTAAGCGGTCATAATGTACTTTCTACGTGTCACTTGATGTTAACTGTTGTTGTCCTTACTGTAATATATTTCCATATTTAGCAGAGAGGATGGAGGAGGTTAAATGATATTTTAAACATTGTCTCGAGTGTGGCTGGAAGACCTTAGATACCTAACTACATATCTTGTCTCTCCAAAAGTCATACCTCACTCCCGATTTTACATTAGTGACTCTATTCATATCTATTTTCACACTCTGTCTAAACTCAGACATCATCTACTTCTGTACTCGTGTCAATGATTACAAAGATAAATGAGAAAAACATCATTTTTTCTTAAGATATTAAAATATCGTTATTTCATTACAGAGGAAAATTTAGGAGTATTTAAATGCGTTGGTCTTTGTTGATCAGAATGGGCATCACGGCACCCCAGGCAAACCCATAGGGTGCTTAGTCTCCCTCAACACATGTCTATTGCTAATTGTTGTTGTAGCGTGCTGGTTGTACATAAAACGGATGCATCCTCTCTTACGTCCATTCCTGCTAGTCTTATGTCTGATCCTAAATTCCAAAAGGTCTAAGCCTTGTTGATTCATCTATTGCAGTGTAATTTTCTAACAGGCGATCATTAATTGTAATTATTATCTCTCCCGTATCCATATCCAGGGTCTTCCCTATGGGTTGCTCTCGAGGCTATAGTCTATCAGCTCTTTAATTGCCGCGTAATCCTGGCATGACCAGGACGCCAGTTCATGAAGACTTTAAGCTTCTATAAATGTTTAACATTCCTGCCGTGTTGGTAGTTGCAATCGGGGTTAGTGTTATTACACTTAACTACAGGATCTTCTTGGTGATTTTCGTTGGTAGCAAGAGTAGTGTTAATTGACTGTTCTAAGTGTTATTGTTATTATTATTACTTCCTCTCGGTGTCTATCAGGGCGGGGTATTTTGTTTACAGTAGCTTTTTTTCTGCGCGCACATGTATAATTCTATTGGGTCAGTAGAAACGATCACTAGAAACATAAGCAGAAGACACTTAAGATTTACAGAATTTTGCATCTACCGTAACACTTTGCATATTATCAGTCCCTGTCTTTCAGAGTTCTCCCCTTCTATCCTCTCAGCAAGACTATCCTATCAGTCAATTAAGTCTATTCATCATGCTGGAAGCCTTCACTTGGTCTGACAAATCACGACATTATTTCTAGGCAGTGTTCTCCCTTGTCATTCGGTTTAAGTCATTATAAACAAATCCGCCCCACAGATGAAAGGTAAACAATACACAAAGGGTCTCAGGTTAGCTAATCCCAAGTAAATGTGTTTAAAAGATGAGTAGAAAAGTATGTGAGATCAAGTCAAAACAATAACTCCCAGTCGTCTGAAATAAAGCAATACATACACACAACATAGACACATAGCCGTACGTAATTATCATACATCATATGGTACATACCCCACGTCTCGGACCGTCCACTCTCCCTGAATTTAGAACATTCCTGTCTGAATCCGTCTGAAACTTAGGCTAGATTGTAGGCTCGATTTAATCTTTAAATTAACAGATATCTTCGCCCTCGTTCACACCCTGAAACTTCTTTATTTATAGGTAAATTCAACACTCAGCTATCATGTTGTATTGAGAACATGCTTGTGGCTTTTACTCTGATAATGGAAATCTTTTCTAAATCACGACAGCCACTCTGAATTTTCTCTGTCTAGTTTTCGAGAGGTAAGAAAAATAGGAGAGGTTACGTTATTTATCCTTGCCTTTGCCATACTCAGGCCCCGCCCTCATCTAATGACAAGCGAGATTCTGGATGAGTGTCCCTCCTCCGAACTAAGGGCGTCGGTGTATGACATATTGTACCATTCTTGGTGCAAAAATTTGTTGCAACATTTCAGACTTCTTGACTGTTGTCAATAATTTCCCTACCAGCCTGGTCCGTTTAGTTACGTTGGTCTGGGAACGGGATGGAGACATGAATTTTGCGTGACGTCATTTCTCAGCTAGCTGTCACGGCATTGTTCATTCTTCACATCAAATAAGTAATACTAGTTTAGTTTCAGGTGAGAATACTCGTGGAGAACGCCAGATAGTTTGCAAAACAGCGGATATGCCTTGCAAATTGTAAAATGAGCCGCCTGGGCCTTGAGGTGAATAAGATAATTGGGGGAGAAATAAGACGTAATTCCCGACCTCTCTCAAAGGACTAAAAACGTTGATTGACCTTAACGTTGATTTAAAACACAGTTCATAGCAAGAATTATAGATTTGGTAGCGTTGTTACCTAACGCTCAGACATTTCAGGGTGGTTATGAGATAACCTCACGGAGAAGTGAACAAAGAGAAATAAGAACAAATTGCCAGATAAAAGTTAAAAAAAAAGGCGGAATAAAAGATCGTAAGAAAAACAAATAACTGATTGTGATTTCGTGACACTCTCTGTCCCAACCTGTTAAGTGGAATCAATCATTTCGCACTGAGACCAGGAAAAACCTTATAAAAGAGTTCGGGATAAGGCAGATCCCGATATATCGGGATTTTCGGTAGATGATTTGGTAGATCTATGGGTGACCATGGTGGAAAAGTGAACGAATTTTAAAGCTACAGAAACTTAGATTAGCAATATCCCAGCCGGCATTGAAAACCGCGGCATCTCCAGGATTAAAGATACACTTTCTTCATTCCGAGTGAAAACTCACGAGCCAGCGTGAACATGAGATAGGAACGCCATCTTTCCTTTAAAGCGAGGTTAACATTCGGTAAAACATTATTTAGTTTAAATTTTCCATCGCCTGTTGATGAAAATGTAGGAAATAGATGGTCCGGCATAGATAGAAGTTACATAAAGGCTGAACTTCTGGAAATTGCAAATACTCTACAACTTGTAAAAAGTTATTGTTTTTTTTTCCCGGCAGATCTTTAGAGATCTCAATGTGTCTAAAGTTGACCCCCACAGCTCTTTGTCTGCCTGCCGGTGGTTTAAAGCAACTTAATAATAAAGTGAAAAAATGTTTACCGTGCATAACATAAAACTAAAGGCGCTGTCGTAAAAATTTTAAATCTTTATGACCCCACGCTCAAAAACTAACTATAGTATTTGAAGCAGTCTAAGAACCCAGTCAAATTTACCGCCCACCAAAATTTATCTAAGAGTATAGTACAAATTTAACAACCAATCATAGTGCTTCTTTTTTTTTTTGGTAGTGATAAAGAAATCTTTTGACTTGGTGACAATACATATTTTGTGTTTTTGATCGAACGTAGATATTTTATTTCTTAACAACTAAAGATAATTTAGTTGAAAGAGATATCCCGAATTATAGCGCTGATATTGCTTAACACATAAGCATAAAGATTCCCTCATAATAAAATTATATTGACTTAGTAAAATTGATTTTAGTGATATTTTCATATCGGGGTAATGCCAAAATTAATTACTTAAAAATTACCCAGATTGAAATGCAAAGGAATAACTAAGGGAAAACCATATAGAACGATAGAGAGCAATTGGCCGTTCACTTTTGATAATTAAAATCGGTCCAAGAATAACTGTAATATAAAATATTTAAAATTAGTCAGATTATACAACAAGCTCAGATTCGCATCAGTCACTAGTCTCTAAAAATAATTTTGACTGTCTTTCCGATTCGGCGGATGTATTTCTATAAATAGTAACAAGGTAGTACGATCTGGGCGACTCGATTTGAAAAGTTGCACCGAGCTGACAGAAACTAAAAGACGGAACGACCAAGTCTTTGCCTTCTGATCTGAGAGCAGCTCTAGATCCCTTTGAGGGCCAGTACAGCTTGTGTGTGTATATATATATATTTGCCTGAGGGTAAGAAAGATATATATATTTGCTTATTTTGTTAATTATTAACCTGTGTATAACCAGACTATTTGTTCGAGTGCTAGTAGAAAGTGAAACTAATGTCTTTTGCCATACTGACCCATTTATGAATGTGTGTAGTTTTGCAGACATGTTCGAAATGTAAAAAATGTGTATAGTGTTTGCAAATATGGCAACAAATTACGACAGTAAGTGTTAGTAGTGATTTAAATTGGTATTTTCTTCCGGAGTGACACACTGTTCAAAGATCATGTGATAAACGTACAGGAAAGGTTAGAATGAAGTAATCAATAGGTCACATGCTGTTTGGTACTTAACATGATTATTGTACGGAAGCCAAGCATGGACTAAGGACACTAACATTGAATCAATACAAAGAAAGAATGATCACATGGAACGGACTGTAGGCAAAGAAATTCTAGGTCTTGTGCAACTTGTTAGCACAATAACTGAAAAAGGGTAAGACTTGGTGTTGTTTGTGGGTGAGTGGATTGAGGCAGACTTCTACATGGAATGTGGTTGTCCTTTTATTCCAGGTTATGTCACGTCATTACCTCGTGGCTGCATTCACTTGAGAGGAAGTTTGTGGGTGATGAGAGCTCCTCATATAACTGGAGTCAGATCCCATCTTCTCAGTCAGGAGCTACAAAGTTTGTGGTCCTGCAGTGGTGTATGAAAATCAGCAGCAACATCATAAGATAAGTCCTTTATAAAGGCCCGTGTCAATTCATCCACCAATTCACCAAATAGTAACCATACTAGGTTTACAACCTTTTTTAGGATGAATAGATAAGACCTCCCAAATAAACACTTATAAGCCAGTGTTAGCAGAAGTTAACCATCAGACGAACAGAGAGTGTGTAGTTATTCCTATGACAATCTACCTTATGGAAGGGATGTTCCAATATGGTTCAGGACAATTAAATTGTACATAAAATTTCATCCAGCCTTGCTTAATAATTTTATTAAGTTAAAGTTCTGTTTGAAATCAATGCCTGTTATATTAAATAAATTACCCTAGACAATTTGCCAAATAAAATAACACAGTTAATCATTTACCAGATTGGGATCTTAAGAGGTAGCAGTTAGGGACTCAGAGTACTTCATCATCATCATCTTCTCTGAGAACTTACATAGCTTGACCCCACTTTGATGTCTATACACCCTTGCTCTTTTCAGAGAAGGGGGTATTACTTTTAAGACCAGTCTCTTATCTGGCACTATCCTGGTATCCTCTGATACATCTATTTGTCCAGGATAGCCTATAGTTTAGTAACATCAAAACCTCTTACGACAAGCGCACTGGACGAGATTAATAATGCACTTTAGATAATTGTTTACTGTCAGCGCCGGATTGTTCATTAGGCCCACTAGACACGGGCCCTAGCCCCAGGCTTACAGGGACCCCCGTGCAAAACGAGTCATAACGCACAGAGCTCTACAGCAACGGCACGTGCACGATAGTACGCTGTTGCGTGCAGGGTAATAGTATCTGTACAACATGTCATTTATTAGTTACTTTCATCCCTGTTCTTACCGGCCTTGGTTACAGTAGTTAGTTCCATTTATACCTCTTACTTATTCTTATCAAGCCTCCTGATATATAATTAGCAAGTTGTGCTGTAGTTAAAACGTCTTATTTCAGTCACTTTTGTCGACCTTACCGTGATGTGAACTGATGATTAGCAGATGTCACACAGTTATTGAAAAAGTTACACATTTGGTGTCCAAGTAAACAGAAAGACAATTGGTAAATATTTTTCTTTTCTTCTTTGTTTAAAAAAAAAAAATGGTAACCATCCATGGACCTGCGTCGGACGGGTCAACAGTGCGAACTTTAATAAGTTATGTTACTAATAGGAAACACCAACTAAGAGTTATCATTTATAAAAATACCACCAATCAAATACATAAATAAATAAATATATAAAAAAAAGATACTGAAAGAAAAAAGTTATTTAGAATTGAGGCAATAATAAAATTTAAAATGATATTGATGAGAACAAGGCACAGTGATTAGCTAAACAAGTAGACGCATTCATTACAACCTGCTACACAGATGTTTCCATGCCACAAATGTTAGAAGCTTGGGAAGTGGAATCGGATGGTATGAATAAAAAGGAGTCAGTCCGTGACATGCTCAGCTCCTTCCTACAGTTGTCACACAGACCAGATACAGGTGAGCTGTGGCCTGATTCCAAGGATGTCTGAACATGCAAGGGAGACAGTCTGTTTCTTTTTCCTTCTCTGACCATGACATCAGGAGTATTGTCCATGCTGTACTCATCCAGGCTGGCGGTTTGTGATCGTGGAATGGTCGAATGTCCCGAGTCCTGTGATACCTTTTGAACAAGTGGTGGGATAGACCGGTACATTTTTGTACTGCTTATGACGATTTCGGTGAGAGGGGAAGACGATGATGGAGTCGGAGCAATAATTGTGCATTCACTTCTCTTACTACCCTCACCTTTTCCTCGATAAACAGGAGAAATAGCAGCTTTCGATGCAGACAACCTATTCTGTTGGTACGGTGATCTGTTGGGACTTTCATGATGACGACGAAGACTGAATGGAGAATCTGATAAATATGAATGTGGTGAAGATATATCCTTCTTCGACTGTCGGTTTTGATGAAGATGTGGTGTCCATTTAGGACCGGAATATGAACACATGCTACATGTGAAATCATCCCTCGGATTCGAAAATTGAGGAAGCACTCGCGCATGCAAAGGAGATGAGACCAATACACTAGCGTCTGAAAGTTTTACGTCCGAAGCACCTGGGTAAGTCGAACTGCGCATGTCATGTAAGTTAGTTGTTAAAAGAGGATTCCCAATACATTGTAAGTCCGATAATGGTGAAATGCTACTTTGTTCACAGCTAGTTACTGAATGCTCTGTAGGAAGCTGAAGTGATTTTCTATATGGTGACAGTAATGAGGATGTGGTAAATGATTTTGATACTGACATAAAGCTTCTAGGTCGCTGGTGCTGGAGACGCTGTAATTTGCTTTCTGAGGAATCGCTTTCATGACCTGCTGTTGGATCCTTTCTGTACGGAGAGCTATCCTCATGCTCTCCGGGTATTAGATTTGAGAAGCGCTTTTGAAACTGGCATAAACTTGGTCTACGCGAAGATTTAGGGATAGTATGAGGGTATGTGCTGGAAGAAGCGGTCCAGGTTTTGGGTGCCATTGGAGATATTCTCTTCATTTCACAATCTATCTCATCAATAAGAGGAATACTTAGTTTTTCTGTCATGCTTATGTCACCAAGCAAACTGTCATGTTTGGGAATATCTAGTTTAGTAGGTCGAAGGTCATGTGAGCGGGGTAACATGCAGTTATGGTTGTGAAAACCTGCGCAACTACTAGCGTTAAACTCATCATTACACATGTCCATATTCTTGGTAGTATAAGCAAGGGTTAAGGGTACAGTTTGATCTTGAAAAGAGACTGTATTCACGCCAATGTTATCACGTGGTTCATTCAACATGCAACTAGATGTCCAGTCATGACAAGCAAAACATTTCAAGACTCCAGCCGGCAACAGACGATGAATACGCCTATAACGCCGGTTACTTTTTTGTGACAGTTTGGACACACGACCAGAATGATTAGACTGGACACTACCTACTTGAGGAGATGAAACAAGCGAGGGCCTGTTTCTCATCTTGCTTGGGTCTGTGGGCGTCAATGGAGTGCTGATGGTGGCTGCAGAAGTGGTCATGTTAGTTAAGGAAGAACTGGCTGGGGTATCGATATCTGGAATGTCTTCTAGGTTATATGAGTAGGTTGGGGTTACGTTATGACGGGAACCCGGCGAAGTAGACGACGAGATGGAAGTCTCCACAAAAACATGTCCTCCTTCAGCATCTACGTTGTTGTACTGCTTGTATATATTCTCTGATCGTTGGTTCTCCATAATCTGGTCCCTGTGGCTGTTTCCATTCACGGCGCTGACATCATCAACAGTTGCTGCGGTTGAGCCGTCTAGAGTGTGTTGTCCTTTTCGTCTGGGTCGAGGGCCAGTGCGAAAAAGCTCACTTAGAGCAGTGAATGTTGGAATGGGGGAGGTGAAGAGAAAGAGAGATAAAGTATGTCGTTACAGAAGACTACATAATCACGATATTACTTACAATTGTGTAAAACACTACATTTAATATGTCGTAAACTAAACATTGCAAGTACAGCTATACGATTAGATTGTTTCTTTAAACTTAGATCACGTGACTTACAGAGGATGTGTGACAAAAGAATGACCCACACAATATTATTATTTATACAACCATAATATAACTGCAATTAACAAGACTTCCCCGTGAGGCTGCCGGGCGGCGCGTGAGGGGACAAAGAAAGGAATACTACGAGCCTCATACAGTCAGGAGAAGGTAAGTAATATAAGCTTGTGCATGAGGCTAGCTACCTCCTTCATGGCTTCAGACATGACACCACTATAAGAGCACATAAATGCTTTAGCGCAGGTCCCCGGCAATGACACACAGAATGGGCAGTGGTTCCTATATGCTCCTTGTGGAGCAAAGAAGAATGATGATGATGAATTAATAAGGCTACTGCAAAATACAAAGCAAAGGAACACACAGCTAACATTTAGACGAACACAAATGTGGTGGCCAAAGTGACCGGATGTTCTGAGTAGCAAAGCGCAGCGTCATTATGTGTCGTGCTTATCATCATCATCTCAACCCGTAACCCGTCATGGGTCGTAGGGGTGCCATGGTGGAAGCATCAGCAGACAGGGTCCTCCACTGCTCTCTATCCTCAGCAATGCGTACAAGTGTGGAAAAACCGTGTCCTGCCCATTCTTTGATGTTATCAGCCCAGGATTTTTTTTGCCTTCCTCTTCTCCGTTTTCCTTCGACTGTTCCCTGGAGGATCATTTTCGAAAGGGAGTCATGACGAGTTACATGCCCAAACCAGGCAAGCTTTCGACGTTTCACTACTGATAAAAGTGGTTCTTGGTGGCCTGCATAGGTGTTTATCTTCTCTCTAACATAGACATTTGTTTTGTGCTCTTTATAGCAAATGCGCAAAATTCTTCTATAACATTTATGCTCGAAAGCCTGAATCCTTCGCTCCGTATCTGCAGTGAGTGTCCAGCTCTCACACCCATATAAGAGAATAGATAATACAAGTGATTTGTATAATTTGATCTTCACAGGAAAACTGATGTTACTTTTTCAGATCACATTCAGTCTTGTCATGGCAGCTGAGGCCATCTCAAGTCTTGTCTTGATTTCTTTACTTGATCTCCCATCACTACATATAGTGGACCCGAGATATTTAAAGGTGTTAACTTCTTCTAACGTTTGCCCATTTAACGTAATGTTGGTCGGAACATGTTTCTTATGGCTATTCACCAATATCTTGCTTTTTTCTATATTAATTTCCATCCCATATGTTCTTGTTACTTTCTCCAGTCTAGAGGCAAGGTCTTGAAGTTCTGATTCTGTTCCAGCTATCAGATCGATATCATCAGCAAAACGTAGATTGCAAAGAGGCCGGCCTCCAATTGATATGGTTGTTTTATAATCATAAAGAGCCTCCTGCATAATATGTTCTAGATATATATTAAAGAACACTGGGGGACAGGATACATCCCTGGCGAACTCCTACAGTTGTTTTGAAAAATTCTCCAATGTCATTGCTTGCAAAAACAGCACTGCTTGCATCCTTGTATAGTGCTTCAATGATATGTATGATGTTGGTATCAAAATTGAATTTTCTCATTATTTGCCATAAGTCTTCATGCCAGACTCGATCGAAGGCTTTTGTGAAATCGATGAAGTAATATGATCGTGCTTATATGATCACGTATTTGCCCAACCTTCTAATTAATCAGAAAACTTTTATTTTGTTTGTCAATTTCATTATGAGAAAATTCTGTCAATGTTACATTTATTTATTTATAAAAAATACACCCCTAAAACAGCTTACCATTTTATATATATATATATATATATATATATATAACGATCATATTAGCTGAAGGACATAGATTTTTCATTTTCTTTGCAAGTCTTGAGACAATTAAGCGACAAGTCACTTTATAAATGACTTACCAAAAACTGAACTGGAAAGCTCAAGCCAATACGTCTATTAAGGGAATACGCGTGTGTTTTTTTTCTTTTAATCTCCAACTTCGTTGTATTAATTTAACAACTGATTTTGCTTTCATCAAAAATAGAAAACTGAATCACTAGAATAAGCAAGAACTTTCAGCATATTTATGAGACAAAAACAAAACAAAAACACGGAGAATGGCACTCAGTAAAAGATGTCATAAACTGTCTAACACTTTTCAGAATGACACTGTATATATGAATGTGTATACTACATTTGTATCAAGTTATGCATGCATTAACATAGCTTCCAACGTTCGGGGCCGTCTGCCATGTACAAAAATGATAATTGTGTCATTTAATCTCCTTTTAGTCATAAGATAATAGTTACGGTTGCTTTAAACCGGGTCTCTTAACTTATTTTGTGCTATGCTTCGTATTGTCCGATGAAGGATATTGTGATGAAATCAGTTAATTGATTGTGTTCTTTTACAGCATTTTCGTTCTCTCCTGCATTATCAATTTATTTCTTCATTTTTCTCACACTCATCGTCCTATTATTTGGCATATTTCACGCCCTACATTTTTTGCTCTGACCACTCCCTAGACTTGTTTACGTTTCACCAGGTGAATCGTATTATTACAAGGCTAATTAGACAGGTCAGCGAATAATACTTTTATCACTTAAGCCGTCTAGCCACCTTTGGTAAAGACGATCTTTGTTGATACACGGTAGTCGCGCACGATCAATGGAAAGCAAGCCAGATTGGCTGTCTAAGAAATCCGTGTAGGAGGTGTACGCAAACATATACGTGCTCGCTTCCGCCGAACCATCTCTGTAGGTCAGAGTACGAATAACTTGTCAGAGGAGACAATATGGGCGGAAGGTATTAGCCAGGAAATAAGTACACCGATGTGTTTGTGAGTTTGTACAAATACAATCAGAAGTATTACTGCCATATTTGAAAGAGGTCACGAGTCTAAATTTTAAAATAGATATTTTAAAACACGCGGGGGATAGTAATGATTTAACACTCCGACCCACATAGTTCTAAAGAGCTTACCATTGGTTTAAATTGAGAACCAGAATAGACTTTGGCTTTCATTGGCAAGGTTGTACCAATCTGGGACTTGAACTGAGAAATAGAAATATAATCTAGCGAAATCGGAGAGACAGATCAGACTGCGTCGCAACGTCAAATTAGCAACTACCAGTAGCCAAAGAGAAGGAACGGACAAAGTATTCCAGAATTTATAGTGACAGATCAAAGAATTTGGGCGTCTTTATAATTTAAAAGAGAACCCGCATTTTTAAATACCAAGACTGGAGACTTAAGGAATCAGAGCACCCGTCATAAGATGAATACTAAAATTTTCCAGACCAAGTGTTCGAAGCATCTAAACAAAGTTGGTGTGTCCATTCTACTGTGCTAGGAGATTGTGTTCCCAAGTAATTTGGGGTAAGTTGTGAACACATATTTTTCAAAATGTGAATGTGACATGTTATTTGCTAAGTGGTTATACAAGTCCTACGAGGCTGGCAACCTCAACATATGAAAATAGTATATTCATAAACCATAACAGCAAGCGCTGATGATTGCTTCTTGCTAGTCGTACAGAAAACTGACAGCAGAGGTGGCCCCAGACTCTGAATATAGCAGTCAGTAAGTGCTGATTACATCACATGTGCACAGCATTCGCCATAACCCGGAGTATCATTTTGTGAGAATATGTAACTTGTTAATTGTAATCCAGGCAAGCCATTGCACTCGCGCTGTCCAGACACATTGTCCCCATTTAAGTGACCAGAAGAATAACGGTGATTTCTATTCATATTCCCTGAGTTACACATAGGATATGTATACTCAGGGAGAATAATTATTCAGAGAGGCTAACATTGGTGGGTGGACAACGAGTCAATGCTTCTGTTAATCTTCAGCCCACAAATGTACTTAGAAGAGGCATTTGTTCTTTTATTTTTCTTAAAGTTCGTGGTTAGAAGCTACAAGACGGTTCTTAGTACCAGACCAGTCTGAAGTAAGAATATTCGCCACTATCTTTGTGATTCGATAGCTGTGTTCGACATCAACTACCCACAGTGGACACGTTGTGAAGACACCCACTTTGACATTTCGAGTGAAGTGCATCTAGACGCCTCTAAAGAAGACACCTCATCACAAAAAACCCGACAATGACCCATTGCAGTACTCAGCAAGTTAAGTCTTTTGTAACAGGCACGCAACGGACACTAATAACTATCAGTCTCCAATTTAGTCTCAGTGAAGACACATTTTAAAACCTCCTAAAATCATCTTCATCCATATTTATTTAAAATTGTTAAAGACTAATTGATTATTAAATTTGTTATGTTATTTTACAAATTCATAGTTGAGTCAGTTCTTATAGGTAAGAGAGCGCATGTATGATTAAAAATCTTTAATATAAATACATATATTTACAGCCTTAGAAATGAGGTATCTGAGGAAGGTGGTTGAAGTAACAAGAGACATGGTCCGGAACCAGATGATACGTCAAGGCCTAAAAATCCAACCCGTGCAGACCCAATTAGAACAGTCCCAACTGAGATGGTTAGGTCATGTCTGCAGAATGGGAGAAGATCGGCTACCACGGCATGCATGGGAAACTAAGAGCCAGGGATCCAGACCTTCAGGCCGACCCAAAGTCCGCTGGGAGGACAACATTAGACAATCTTTGAAGGACCGAGGACTAGAATGGAACCAAGCCAGCCGAAAGAATAGTATGGCGCTGTCTCTTACAAACCTCTACACCTCACGGTAGAAGAGGAACGACTAAGTAAGTATATTTACAGCCATAGAGCCAAAAAATACTTATAAAAGGAATTTTGCTGGATTAAACCAGCTGGGGCCTCGAGCAAGCCAAACCATTGCTTAAAACTTCACAAAAGGTGCCGGATCAGATATAAGTTAATAGTGCTCTGCCCTATGCAGCATTGTTCTTGACTTCTGAAGTATCTTATGAACACCCCCTTGAGATAGAAGCGTCATTATCCTTCTATCTACAACTCTGCCAAGAGTAATCTTGTGCGAAGGTAGACACCTTTGAAGACTCATTTCAGATACTCTTGAGTTTGGCCACTGGTGGATCACTACTGCAGAGCAAAGGGGAGGCAAATCCCGTGACAGCTATGGATCCCTTCGATAATGAGACCACAGACCCCTTTTTGGATACAAAATAATACATAATAATAATAATAAATGTACATACAAGCGTATTTAAAAAGACTGGACATTTAACATTTTAGGTTACGTACACGGATCTCATAGAATCAATTCACAGACAACAGGTTAAGAAAACCTGGCTTAAAAGGTAATATTAAATTATGTTTACTTTTTACTTACACATATGTTTTTGGCTCAACAAAACACTTGTCACAACAACATTTCAAAAAGCAAAAAAAAAAAAAAATAAAAAAAATAAAATAAAATACATAAATCCAACAAAATTATCGCTAAAGAAAGACCCATATGCATGGCGATAATGAAAACAACAGACAATGAAGACATCGAGGCACGTATACACGGAAGTAGCTACCTACAGCTTACAATACGAATAACAACAAAAAACAAAAGACGTTTAAACAATAAATACATACATCAACACAATGAACCCCATAAAGATATGTTAATGCTTACCACATATTATATAAAGCAGCAGTGACAGCGATGACAAACAGCGTCCCAATAGCGATAACTGCGTACATCCATATATTGGGAGATTTGGCTAGGAGATACACAGCAAAGTCTTAAGATGCTGTATGTAGCTCAGCTGTTATACTTGTTTTAATATTTCAATTTAACTATCACCTTTCAACTCCCTAAGGAGCATAGGCCTTCACCAAACTTACATCAAGTCTTCTTGTCCCGTGCAATGAGCGTAAGGTCTCACCATGTCTTCTTCATCCCCTTCAAGTCAAGTTCTCTTCTCCGTGTGTTCTTTGGTCTTCCTCTACTTCCGTTACCCTGATGATTCCAGAACATGGCCTAGTAACGTTATCAACAGGTTTCTTCAATGCGTGTCATATCCATCGACATCATCATCTTGTTCCACTGTAGCGTGATAACCACTGCCTTGTTAATGAATGAAAAAGAACGGAATTGGGTCAGCCAATCAAAAATTACGAGCTCGCAGAAGACGATCGATATTGTATTATGGCGTCTGCTCGGAGAACAAAACTGTACAAAGTCCAGGTTAGATTTAAGGGTAGGTGTAGTGGGTTTGATGGTATTGTATGATGGTGATATTACTAAATGTAATGTATGAGGCCAGCTGTGAAGGCTCCTGAGATAAAATGTAGTTGTGAATTGTCAGAAGGCCTTTCTTGCTACCACTACGACCTCACACTTATTTTTTTTTCCTTAATGAATGTGGCTATGTAAAATGTCTAGGGTAATGATATGTAATGTGGTGTGATAGTTATAGATACACCCACAGATATTTAAGCAGACTAATAATATTTAACAAATATTATAATACACTGAACTAACTCAAGAGTGTAAAATTTTTGATAGAATTATATTACATTTATTTGTTCTGGATCAAGTTTTATGTTGACCAGAAATTTTTTAGAAAAAAAGGATTTAAAATTTATGAAAGAAATGCATGGAATGTTACATAATAAATGCAAGAGTGTACATATATAAGTACTAGACTAGTTAGTTTTATTAAAATGTTCTATTAGTCATCTACTTGGGAGGATAGTTAATGCTTGTGCTGTTGGGGTGGCCTCATCACACCTGTCTATATTGACTACACAGTGTCCAGTAAATTGCAGGAATTTTATGGGGTATTAGTAATTAAAAGGCGTTGGTGAACTTCCAGCAGACCAGAGGCTCACTCATCTTGCATATGTAGCTCTGGTGCTGAAATCTGGTGGTCCCACCTCTCCGTGCTGGCGGGCAATAATAGTGGTCTCTGTCACAACGTACTGCACAGATACACTCGAGTAAAATCACCAACTGAATGGACACCGCCTTGTTCACAACTGAAACTCACAGCTCTGCAATCAAAGTATTGGCTATGTGTCAAAATTCTATTCTCTACCCACGTCTGGACACAACACGGACACAACAACCACATCATACAGACAGGTCAGATCTCTCTGACCAAACAGCACATTTACCATGGTGGTTTTACATCAGATAGGTCCTCCCAGACTATAGATTCTGAAAAATATTTATTAGTTTCCTTCCCTAAAAGTGGATAGGTAATATGTTTCATTATTCTCAACACTTGATCTGTCTTTCCTAACCCTTGCTGGAGTTTATGTATTTTGTTGGTCCCTAGACCCTGACTTGGGCGGGGGGTCTAGAGCAAATCCCTACTTGTTTGTAAGGCTAGATTTCGATATGGCAGTATCAAATCACTCGAACATTAAACAATATTCAAAATATACAAAGAAATAATTTCAATCTTACCAGATTATGAATAAAGAACACAGAAATGCTAGCAAAACTCAGCTGAGCTGCTGGCTATAGTATGGCGTCCCTGAACTTATTTCACTTTCTTTCATTTGGAAATCACCACACTTTAAAATACTGTGTCTATCATCGAACAACTATTGAGGAATGGCCCCACTTGCGCATCTGAGCGCCGATAAAATGATTGTCTGTGGCCAATCACTGCCTAGGTTTATTTCAAATTCAAATTTCCTACCCTAAAGTCATTTCAGTCATGCTTCAGTCAAGTATGGATGTTTATCTGTTAGTCTGTCCGTCTCTACTTGTTTTTTTTTTCCAAAACGTACTTGATTTTTGAACCAACCTTTCTCTCCCCTCCAAAATTTTGTCGTTAAAAGTTATATTTAGACACAGCTCCCACCAATGTCCCTTCGCTTCCCTACTAAGTAGATTTGAACACCTGCGTCTCGAGGTCGTGTTTTTTTGTGCAAATAGCGACACTTTTTATTCCATACAGTCTGTCGCTAATGTGAACAACACTGTCTTTTGTCATTATCTTCAATATTATCTATCCGTCTGTAAAATTAAGAACATATTAGTTCACTGCTCAGAATGGGCCATCCGGCCAGCTAATTTTTATATTCCTAACATTAATATTACGAAAAAGTTACTTTTTAATTTTTGTAATATTCCAAACATCTGCGTTCTGCCGATGAATTCAAATCAAAGGCTTGGTATCGCAAAAGCGACCAATAAATGACTGTGGCGTAACATATCCAAGGTCCCTTCTGTCGAGTTCCTTGCTTTATGTCAACTTGGGAAACGTGACTTTTCTCCGTTTCCCCCCCCAATTGCGTCTCCTTAGCCTTTCTAGTCTCACGCAATCTTTCCAGTCATATTTTTTCCTTTTATCCGCCGTTCCCCTCCTGTCTAGCAAGTCAATTTTTATGGAGGGTGATGACCCGCGGTCTGGGCGATCATGTACTATCAGCAGCCTACGCATTATGTTTTTATCCTTACATGTTATCTTTGGAGGTATTTTACCGTTGTATCTCTGTCAATTTCACTACAGTAGGGCAAGATAATGCATTCACAGAACGTGATGGAAGTTGGTTTGTTTTTCAAAGGATAAGTCCTGAAATATGCAGTTCTAAGGAATAGTAGATAGAAGGAGTAATGGAGGAAATTGAGATTAACAGAGCCAGCACATCGAAAACTCCTGAGTCGATAGACTTTAAAAATTTGTAAATAATGTATATCAGAACCAATTATAGCCCAATGCATTTGGAATGAAAGCACAAAGTCCGGAAAAAAAGGAGATATATCAGAAAGTTAAGGATAAACGAGTTAAGATGCACGACGAAGATGTCTGGAACCCAGCTCGCACACTTCACTCGAAACTGATAAAAGTGACAGACGGGAAGACAGGCTGCAAAACGCTGCTTTCCGATACGGCGGATGTGAGCCTATAAAAAGAGGCAGCGGAGTTTTCAAAACACACACTTACACAGTAGAAGCCAGAGATAGACTGAAGAAGGAAGGTTGCCAAGGCTATAACTTTGCCATCTGTTTTGCCGTGCATTTCCACTTCACCAAATTAAGTCTGTTCTGTGCTTAACAGCTATCCTAAGAGGGTATGTAGGTTTATGATTAATTAATTTGTTTTATTGCAGCTTTATTTTACAGAATTGTGTCAGGATCAGACCGGAGAACTGAACTGCACCTTATTTGTAAATTTGTAAAAGGATTTGGATGCTTACCAGTGTTATCAGGATTGTCATATGGAATAGTCACTTATAATATTATATTGGAATCAGAGACTTGGCACTCCATACTGTGAAAGGCGAAGGTAGCATCATACTCATGTATAAAATGTATTACATTATTTGGAAAATGTTCTGCAGATAGACACCTGTCTTGTCTCACTGTTACTAATCATACTGAGCCACGTATCATTCATTTACATGCAACCATCTGAAACACACTCATCTCATGCACACATAGACTTGTGAGTTTATATCCAAAGGACTAGCCACATGTCTATCTTTGTCCGCAGGTTCACATGTGTCATAATACACTGGAGGTCTTGAATCCAGATCAATAAGAGCTTCCTGGAACCTCACAGGAGCCTAAATATTGTCATCTAGATATCAGCCTTAGTCCCCATCAGCATTTGGTGGTCTAGAGCAAAGATCTTCAACATACAGTGGTGTGTCATTCAAATGAGGACAGACATTGACTCTACAGTTGAGTACTAAATGTGAAAAAAATTCCTGCAGCATATGTGAGCAGTCAAAGATAGTGCTTAGTTTATGAAGTAATATTTTGATTAATAGCCCAGACAAGAGACTATAGTGAGACAGGAACTTTGGAGAACCTTTTTAGTTTTTAAATTAGTTCTTAATCAACTCAACAATCATTCATGTTTTGCAATCACTTTTATTCATTCACATTCATCAGTTCACCCTTCATAATTGCACAAGAAAAGAAAAAAGATAAATGTAAATATTAAATGATTAATAATTGTAACACCCTGACTTATTAATTTTATATTGTTGAAGTTTGAGTTTTATTGAATTGTTTAATTATCATAGGTAGTTACATAGCGAAGGTGGCACCGTAGGGTCTGACGTTACTCTGGATACTTTCTGAAGCAGATACCTTCACAGCCGTGACTACCCTGTGATATCAGTGTTCTTCTCAAACACTGGGACTTCACTCTTTTCATACAGAATTCCATTTCTGTTTCTTCAGTACTACTTCTGACTATTCACACTTAAAAACCTTACGCTACAGTCACCAGTTCCAGATTAATGATCTTGTCATACCGCTTCAATCCTTCTATTCCATGGATGCATCCTTTTATGAAAGTCTGTGGCTTTTTGGTTGTCATTTTTGCGGTTCTCCTCGTTTCAAAGTCATACAATACGGCTGCCTTGACATTTGAGTTGACGATTCTGATTTTATGTTGGACCTTATTTCTTTAGATCTCCATATATTTTCCATTCTAAAGAAAGCTCCTCTAGTTTTTTGTATATTTATTCTGATACAATTGTCTGTTTGTTATATCAGCTATATAACAAATTAAATGATTCAGTGTTATGCCAGCATGCACGTTCATTTACTGAAAACAAGTGCATATATACTCGTATATAGTTAAACCTGTTCAGTCTAATTCGAATACTCATAACACTTTCCCACGTTTCTTCCTGTGTCATAGACTAACGCTCTTATTTGTTAATGTACTTGTTTGCTTCACCATCAGAATACGTGTAATGTATAATAAAGTAAGCTTACAATGAATTCATGAAAGTGTACAGCTCGAAACCTAGTAGCGTCACGCTTCAGTCTACTCAGCTGTTAATGGGTATCTGTTTTCCATTTTGTTTACCATTAAAGTTTTCGTGCTCTTGGCAGGGTATCAGCCAGAGACAGCTGGGGCGCAACTGCTTTTGAGTTAAGGAAGGCAAAGGCAGCGAGGAAGGGAACAGGTCAGTCTACCTTATAAAGCTGGACCCAGCGTAGTGAGGTATCTATTGCTTGACTTCCCTACCACAGTATCTCCTATTGGACTACGCTTTATATTGAAAATGTACATACATGAACATGAAATCCCCATTGACAACAGAGAAGCAAGAAAAGACAGGCCCCGAACTTGTGTTGGAGACATCCAACTTAGTACTCGTATATCTTGTATACGCAGAATGACCGTGTAACCAAGCTGAGAAGCGGTACAGGAGAACGCTGACGTTTTTTTTTTTTTAACATACCTATTTCGATCCCTGATGCGTCGTGATCGAGGGCTGCTGTCGTGTTCATAATGCAGGTCAAGGTAGTGGAATTGACAGAGTGGAGTTCGAGGCCTTCGCCAATTGGACAAATACACTCATTCAAGTCTTCACACTTGGCAGGGCTGAGACAGATGGGGTTTGTGCAGGTCAGAATATGAGGAGGCATCTGGCTCTCGTCGCAGCCTCCTGTACAGAGCAACAATCATAATCAATTAACGTTTCCATGAAATCCAGTTATACATTTGCTAAGGAAGAAAAATCACACGCTATCAACATTTCTACCCATTCAAAATAATTTAGCAACTTGTCAGGATGATTCTGTACTTATTTCATGAGCATCAACTGATTTTGTTTTTCTTTGAAGTGTTTGCGCTCTTGACTAGGTATCAGTTACAGACAGTTTGGGCGAAACTGCCAGTTAAACGTTTAGCCTGAACTCTTGAGCAATACTGACAAACACCGCTCTGGCGAGCGGGTGATTCAGGATCAAACCCGGGCGACGGCATTTGAGGATTTTTCGTCGACCGGGATTTGGACTGGATTAACTCGAGACCTGGCGAGGACATTTGAAGCAGGGTCGTCGACCAGGGACTGGCGGCTCCTGAGCCGACCCAGCTCTAATGGATACCTCCGAAAACAACGAGTATCTGCCTGAATTGCGAGGGACACTTGTCTCTGTACAAGAAAATAGGATACTCACGTAAAAATCAATGTCAGGTTAGACATTAAAAAAAAATAACCTGAGATTTCGCCTCGAGTATTAGCGGGCGTACGAGAAAAAAAACAAAAAACTGACAAACACTTAGCCCTCAAAAGCACTACCAGCGCCATGTAAAAAGTATGATCATGGTACCCAAGGTGTAGGATGGTGCAATAGCTTTTAGATATAGAAATTAGCAAGAATATTGATTACACAGGACCAAAAAATGATGACGGTCCTGGAGGGCGAAGTGTATTAGTCGTGGGAGAATTTACTAAATATCTCTGAAGAATGCTCACCGATAAGACGGTCGGCGTAACAGAGGCGCCTTAACCTCCACCTCGCCACCGCTGCCTTGCGGGAAAATCTTTTTTCGGACACAGGCTAAAAGAGCAAAACAAATCTACAAGGTACAGCAATGAATGATGATGTAAGCAACAATCACACTGGACTTACAGGCTAGTAACCGCAATATGTATCAGCAACAATCACATCAGAGCAACATTTGTATACTGTTAAGATATTTTTTTTTTGCGCAGCAAATAGGAAATTCTATTTGAAAGATATTTGTCGCGCAGAAGAGCATCCATACGTAATTTCTTGTGCTGGGAAGTGATGAAGTGCCTTTGATTTGAATGGATACAAGGGGGTATTTACCACTTGCATTATGTGGCGTTATTCCCTAATGTGCACTTAGATATGTGTGGCTCTGACCACTTGGTTTAATGAGTGTGTGTTAACTGTGTCAAGGGACGGATGCATTATTTCTTACAGATCGCAGACTATTCATAGTGTTTGTAAATCAATCGTATCTATGATGATGACCTATTTGGAATATTTGGAGAGTGTGTTTAGCTATGTAATGGAAATTAACGGTCAATTGACCTGAAGAAAATATTTTTTATTGTTGGATCCCCATGTAAATAAAAAATATATCGAATCGTGAACAGTGTGAACAAGTGAAGCTATATATGGATATTAAAATGTTGTATCGAATAGTTATGAGGTTGTGTCCATTCTTAGACGTTTTACCTCAATACATTGTATTACGTATAAACAAACACTTCTATACAACAACAGAAGCTTCCGTCAACATGTGACAGGTAAGCCTACTCCTACTACTTAAGCGCGAATATCGCTACTATTAAGTAGACAATTGTATTACAGACTAGCTAGTTACTTTAACACTAGTCATAAAGGAATGACGTCATCAAATCTGGTGTGGGTTTAGACAGCTGAAGATCGGGGAAAGAAAAGAGAAAAAGAGAGGTTCCGTTTTGGGTTTTGGGCAGTAAGGTCGTCATGCTGGTTGTGTTAGAATTAGTAGCTAGAAAGTTTAAGTTTATCATGTATATTTCAATGGATTGCTAGCACCTAGTGCGGGCATAGACAGAAACAGTGTATTAAATGGTTTTCAGTGAACGAGAATACAGGTGTTGTATGGTTTTTACGGACAGAAAGGTCGAAAATAGGCAACCTTCTGACATGTCAACATTTGGGTCACTAAACACGGGCATGCTTAACAGTGAGCTGATGGAGAAGAAAGTGGTTCATTTGTAGGCTCATACGGTCTCTGAACCGGCACGAATTAACAAATACGCATTGCCTGCATTGTATATGATCGACAGTACTGCCTGCACAATATAGGAAAACAGTATTGCCTGCCTTGCATATGAAAAACAGTACTGCCAGCATAAGATATAAAAAACAGTATTGCCTACACTGCATAAGAAAAACAGTATTGCTCGGTGGCAATGAAGAAAATCACGACCAATAATAAAATTCCGTGTCATGCCCCGAGTAACAGTAGAAGGGTGGTTAAGAACTTGCTAACCGATTTTGAAATGGAGGACAGAAGTACCAATAGACCGTAAAGGCTGGCCTGTAACGGAAGCCATGTGGGTAGAGGTACGATGAAAATAAGCATGCTTGCGAAGGCGCTTAAACAGTTGCTCACGAATGAGACTGACTGTAGCCCCTGTATCAACAAGAGCACGAAAACTCAACTTCCCAACAGAGATAAGACAGGAAGAAGGATCCGATTCAACTCGTAAAACGTTAATAGAACAAGAAGACCGAGACTGTGGATCCGGAGAAAAAGGATTACCTAAAAAGACTGACGAATTACCTACTCATTAGAGGAGGATGGACGGCGGTTGAAGGAGTCTGAAGAAAGTGCCTCTACAAAAACACGGACAAGGTGCTTGTCCATATCGGCTGAATCAACCGATTCATCCAGGAAAGCATCCTCTGAAAGATTGAGCAAACGATCAGCAAAAAACTTAACTGACTCATTGAGATCTTGATGAATGCGCCTGAGTAGCGTCCAAGCGTGCTGGGAATCGATTATCGAAGAATATCGACGAACAAGTTCTTTCTTCAAGGAATCAAAGGTTTCCCCAGGATAGGTCTTGGAGCGACGTCGGAGAAAGTCTGTTACCAAGGATTCAGACGACAAAAACGCAATGCGTTTGCGGTCTTCATCGGATGCTGCCGAAATAAGAGACGCAAATTTCTCTATGTCGAGAACTTGGAGGGTTCCCCAGAGAATGGTGTAACCAGCGAACGGATATGTTGGAAATTGGCTGACTGGTAGACTGTATGAAGGGTGGAGGTTATTTCACGTAAAGCGTGTACTGAAGAGTCGGGAGATTCTGGTAAAGGCTGGTTAGCGGCTTGTAGTTGAGATAGCTGTTGTATTTGCTGCTGCAACTGCTGGTTTTGTTGCTGCAACAGTAATATCTGTTGTTCCATTTGTTGTGGAGAAGCCATTATAAAGAAATGCCTTCAATGGAAGGAACAGGACTAGATCTTCAGAAACGAAGTCCCCAATGGGAGGAGCTGGATATTTCACAAAATAAAAAATTGTAAGGTGCTCAGGTATGTCACTCAGTGGTGGGAGATCTGTGGTGTCACTTTGGAGAATACTCTGCTAAATTACAAAAGAAAGCCTCCACCGGTATGAGTTGGTCACTGCGCCAAAATACTCTATGAGTGTGACAGTACTGATGGCCAAGTCATCTATACTGTTCAAAAAAAGAAACGCATAGCTATCCGAGGGCGCGTTTTTATGAGTTTGTAAGTAAAATTTGGTGCTAGGGTATATAAAAACCAGCCTCAAATGTTCTTTACAGTGTCAAATGCACGTGTTGACCTGAATTGCATTCGTTTTTGTAATCGTTACAACGCAGTGGTCAATAGTGTTTATGACGCAATTTTTGACCACAGCTCATGTTGCGCGCACTTGAAAGCAACAAAATTTGGGGTGAACACTATTCACTGACTACGCAACTGAAACCCTATAAAAGGATAACGCAACACACACAAAAATTCAGTTCCTTTTCAAGCAGACATTTATGGCGTCTCTATCGATAAATTTAAGGAACATTGCTATTGGCCGACTGCATGCAGACGAAAGTCAAAGTCAGGTTGCCAGGCATCTAAACGTGCATCAGAGTATCATCAGTCGACTTTGGCACCGGTTCCAAGCCACTGGCTCAGTTGAAGACCGGCATCGCAGTGGGCGACCCAGAGTGACAACAGCAGCGGAGGATCACTTTATTTGGCTTCGTCACCTCAGAGACAACAGCTTCCTCAACTGCCCAGTCATTGCCTGCAAGACGTCATGTGTCTGATCAAACTGTCCGGAATAGACTGCATGACGCTGAACGTTGGGCACAACGACCTCACCGAGGATCTGTCTGTACGCGCCGCCATCGCCAAAATCGACTTCTTTGGGCCAACCAGCATCGTCCCTGGGCAGCTGACAATCAATGGAGCCCTTTCTGGTTTAGTGATTAATCTTTCCTTTTGTTGCAGCGTCATGATAGACGGCGTAGGGTCTACAGTAGGCGAAATGAACGTTTTTTCCCCATGCAGACTGTTAGTGTAGACATTTCGGGTCCATACCCTGTCACGCAGTCCGAGAATTCCTACATACTCCACTTTGTAGACCAGTATTCGGTGTGGCCTGAGTGCTATCCTCTCAAGGACGCCTCCGCCGATAATGTCACTGATATTCTACTTTCTGAGTTCATACCACGCCATGGTTGTCCCCATACTATTATCAGACAATAGAAAGCAATTCACCGGCAAGACTTTCCATTCGACACTGGACAAGCTCCACATTCGCCACGTCACGACCAGCTTCTACCATCCCTAATCGAACGGTCATAACGAGAGGATGCATTCCACTCTTAATGATATCCTTGGCAAATTCACCAATGGTAATTTCCAGTATTGGGACGTGCACTTACCCCAGGCAGTTGAAGCACTGCGGGTAAACGTAAACGACACTACTGGTTTTCCGCCCTTTTACCTTCTCTATGGTAGAGAACCTCGTTTACCAATGGACAACCTTCTCACCCCACAGAGAAAATATTTCCGTGAGAATCCGATTGAGACCATCTTGCGGAACAAATACAATGCTCACCAGCCTGTCCACCGTAATGCTCTCAAAGCATTTCATAAACGACAGCGTCTGCATTCCAAACGTGCACGTCTGCCCACATTTACAGTCGGAGACCTCGTGTATTTCCGCAAGCACAAGCTTGGACGATCATTGGATTGATGGATATAAGATCACCCAGAAAACCTCTCCCGTCAACTTCGTGATTCGGCACGAAGAGTGTAACCACCGAACGAACGCTCACGCCTCTCAATTACCATAGATGTTCAACGTCCACTTACTGTCCCTACACTCTTGTCCAGCCGTTCTGTTCGTAAGGCCACTCTTCAGCTGCCGCCTTCATCTTCTTTTTCTTCTTCTTCCCCTTCTCCAACACTCCCTGATGACTCTTCCCTTTCATCTCATCCTGATGATCCACCCACCCTCCCCTCCTCCTCCTTCCGCCGCGATTGATCGTCAGCGTCAATTTCGTGATTTTTCTACCTCGGAAGATGATATTCATATCCTTGAAGTTGTTCATCGTCTTCGGTCCCGTGATGTTTATCGTGCTCCGCTTCCTCCCGTCCCCTCTGGGCCTCCCACTGACTATCACTTGCCTCCCTCTACCTCTGTCCTCTCAGATGCTATTCTTGCTCCCTCTACCACAGCTACCACCACCCATTCCTTGGTGCCTCCTGCTCTTCCGCTCTCTGCCTATCCCTCGCCGCTTTCCAGTTTTTGCCCTCCAGTGGATTATGACTTAGAGTCCGCCACGGCCTCTAGCCCCAGCGCTATCGCTGAAGACATTCTTTTCTATCCCGTCCGCCATCCTCTCAAGCGGCATTTTTCTAATACCTCGGATGATTCACCTCCCCACCCCAAGTGGTTTCGTCTGCCACAAGAACATGTCCGTCCTTTATTTCCTCGTTCCAGACTTCCTGTACGCCAGTCTTTTAATCCACCGCGAATGACTCAGTTGTTTCCTTCTATTCTGCGTAAGCCTCCCAAACTCTCAACATAACATCGTTCCCGTATTCCAGTTCGAACCCCCTACAGTTAGTTGTCATCCTCCTCCACGTACCTTCCCCGTTCTCCAGCCCGTTTCCCTCTCCGCTCCTTTCCTAGTCCTTCCCGTCCTGTTCCATCCCCTCATGTGATCCACACTGTTTCCACTCCTTATCAACATCAATGCTATGATCCACGATTATCATCCCGACAGGTCGCGCAAATTGAAATGTTTAAGATTTTATCCCAGTCGTAAATCCCTTGACTTTCCAAGTTATAGTCAGAGGTTGCGTCTCGTGCCTACCATGTTGAAGCCGCCATGTTTTTTTTTGAGGGGGGGGGGGTTATTTTATTTATTTTTTTAAATTAATGATTGTATAAAGCATTGTTTGTTAATTTTTATCATCTTGCTACGGTCGGTATCAACCAAATGACTTGTGTTTTATGCTTGCTCCTTATGTGCATACAATTAACCATGCCCGCTCTACATATTCTATCCTTGTGTCTGCTCATCTTATGATAGATGCCCATTTATCATCCCTTTTGTATTCCTGTTGTTAATGTCTCGTTTTTTTTTCTCGCTCACTCCTTTCTTGTTTTCTGTCCACCATCCTTCCCTCCTCTTCATTCACTACCCCTCCTGCTCTCCTTCCTACTTCATTCCCCCTCTGCTTACTAACCCTGCACTTTACCCCTTGATTACAAACCCCTGCCATTGGATTGTGTCATCCCACATTTTTGCCATGTACTAAGCTGCGTTTAGCCAGTTATATCATTTACGAGCGTTTAGCTTACTTAAAAGGATACTTCCTGACTTTGTTGTTCCCTGTCGTGATTTTTTTCCATATTTATCGTTTTCTAATCATTTTCTAAATGATAATTTTAACGTATAGTTAATTATTAGCACTTATGTTTGTATTAAAACAGTGCTTCTTCATTTATTCATTCCATACCTACGATGCTGTCCATGATCACCTACATAAGATGCCCAGTTCCTTAAGGCTCTAGTAGGCCGTATGTTTTTTTCCTTGAGCCTGTGTGCGTTAGCAAGGCAATTATGTACTTACTTACTTAGTCGTTCCCCTTCTACCGTGAGGTGTAGAGGTGGCAATTATGTTACTGATGTAATTATTTTGATTTCATGTGTTTGAGATGTAGCGCCATTTTGGGCGCCTATGTTTGCATTATGAGTGTTAATGCCATTCATTATATCTACGTTGTGTCATATTTTTTTTCTCTTCGGGTTTTAGTTTTTTCTAGGATGAAAATGTCTCCCCCAAGGGATACATTTTGGTGGCCCCGGAATGTATGTGACAGGTAGGCCTACTTTTACTACTTAAGCGCAAATAGCGCTACTATAAAGTAGAAAATTGTATTACAGACTAGCTAGTTACGTTAACACTAGTCATAAAGGAATGACGTCATCAAATCTGTTGTGGGTATAGACAGCTGAAGATCGGGGAAAGAAAAGGGAAAAACGAGAGGTTTGGGTTTTAGGCAGTAAGGTCGTCATGCTGGTTGTGTTAGAATTAGTAGCTAGAAAGTTTAAGTTTATCATGTATATTTCAATGAATTGTTAGCACCTAGTGCGGGCATAGACAGAAACAGTGTATTAAATGGGTTTCAGTGAACGAGAATACAGGTGTTGTATGGTTTTTACGGACAGAAAGGTCGAAAATAGGCAACCTTCTGACATGTCAACATTTGGGTAGCTAAACAAGGGCACGCTTAACAGTGAGCTGATAGAGAAGAAAGTGGGTCATTTGTAGGCTCTACAATCTCTGAACCGGCACAAATTAACAAATACGCATTGCCTGCATTGTATATGATCGACAGTACTGCCTGCACAATATAGGAAAACAGTATTGCCTGCCTTGCATATGAAAAATAGTACTGCCAGCATACGATATAAAAACAGTATTGCCTACATTGTATAAGAAAAACAGTATTGCTAGCGTAAGTCAAATAAATTGTGCTGCAAGCATTATATCAGAAAAACAGTGGTGCCAGTATTAAATAATAAAAGTAAATGGTGTCACCAAGGTTGAAAGTCTTCATCATACATGAGTTTGAAGAAAACCTGGGTTGAAAATAGAACATCTAGGAAATTACATCTCTTGCGAAAGCGAGTATAGAAACTAGATGACTTGGCAATCAGTACTGTCAAAAACACATTGCACAACATATACATATAAATGGAAAACTAGTCTCTGAAATTTAGTCGCGCGAGTAAGGTTCACAGATCATCTACGTTGACACAGAAAACACGTTTCCTGTTTGAAACTTGCATGCTCTCCTGAATGTTTACATCCTTAAACAATGATAGGACTCTTGCTTTCAGCTCTTTAATGAGACGTGTCAGTGATGGATTGTTAATGAGAGGTCCAGAACGTCGCGCAGATAAAACATGCCGCAGCAAACTGACAAGGCGAATGCATGTTCGTAGTGGCAGATCTTTATAAGCGGCAATTAAAAGCAATCAGAGATGAAGTTAATGACGAGAACGAAGATAAAATATATAATTACACCTGACCAGCGTAAACCCCACGGCTGTCATCATTATTTCAACTTAAAGCTCACAACAAAAGCAACAATAAAAACAAACCATCAAAGTAACTCGCATGAATTCTTCATCAGATTAAATGGCGCAGACAGCTTCAGATTTCTTGACCAGCTAAAAACGTCATGGCGTCTCATAATTATATACAGCGCTATTGACTGGCAGTTCTCTACGCCAGTAGTTCCCAACATGTGGTCCGCGGACCACTATCAGGTGGTCCGCGGCTGTGTTATTGATTTGGTATGCTTTGATTTTGCTCTGATCCTCCCTACGTTTTTAGCGCTATAAAAACAAAACTCAGAAACCGTTTGCAAGCATAACGCGTTGAGACTGTCTGTAACTTCTATGAAGCCTAATATTGAAAATCTAGTGAGCGAAATGCAATCACAAGGCTCCCATTGAATATTTTGTAATTTTAACCATAGAATTGTATGAATTATTATATTTAACCAATATGTATGTAACCAGTATGTATGTAACCAATAAATTGTATATAATTTATTTTTCATTACTATTACCTTGCAATTTCCTTGTCATCTGGCAAATAATTAACAACTTGTGTTATTGAATACAGGCCTATTAATCTATTGAATAAAAACAGGTATGCGTTAATGGCATTGCGATAATACATATAAGCTGGTGGTCCGCAACTTATGTAGCTGGGACAGTGGTCCTTAGATGTAAAAAGGTTGGGAACCACTGCTCTACGCGGATAGACAGAACATCTTCAGCAGGAGAAATATTCTATTAGCAAAAACTTCACACAGTCAGGGAGCGTGCTGAAGTTGAGTGTCGTAGACAATGAAGTAGTAACCATGGCAAATGTCAGACACGAACCAGTATTTTATGTTATCTCAGTAAACCATTATAATTAATTTTTGTTTGTCAGCGTCTTTCTTGAAGACGTTTACAGATCATCAGCGACTGTTACAACGACCTCGACAACATTTCAGACAATGCTTTAGATCAAGAGAAAAACTGGGGGAGAGGAGGAGACAAACATAAAATACAGTAGGACCCAACATCTTAGCTTATTCCTATAATCGTAATATTTCACGCTAGAGTATCGAACTCTGCAGTCAAACTGAAACGGTGTGAAACTGCGTTCAGTCTTAATATTAAAATAAAAACAAACAATAAATAAAAATGGAGAGATTGAGGAGAAATCGGTTGGGGGAGGAAGGGGAGGAACACATTTTAAAGTTCTGCACACTGGCAGAAACTGTAGACCTCAGAAAATAAAAACTAGAAATGAAATTTGAATCAAAATGGACTAGTAACTTCCAACTTGTGAATTCACCAAAGCGACAATGTTATTCTTGCATGCGTTTATACAAGTGAGATAGAACACCGTCCTTAAAATCTTTGTGGGGTACAAAGGTGGTCAATGAAGCCATTTATTGTCGCTGATATTTTAATAATATATTTTTTAATACACGCACACTGGCCCATCATTCCCGACCTCAATGGTTTCCTTCCTCAATCAAAGCGTCTGGTGTACTCAAAGCAACCGTGCTCTAAACGAAATAAAAGTGCCATTGATACAGATAAGAATTCTAAGTCGATACCAGGAGAGAAGAAACCACCAAAATACATAGTTAACAACTGAGAAGTCTGATCAGGTTCTGCTTCACAGGGTAATCGTGTTATAAGAGTAGCAGTCCTATTTTCAACAGTCTGTAAAAATAAAGAAAGAAATAATAAAACAAACAATTTGACATCCGCACTGAATGTTTTAGTTACATACGGCGGCGGCCATCATTAACTCTGATGTCTTTATTTTTCCTTCCTTTTTTTAAATTATCCCCACGGAGCATCCCAAGCATGTTTTGCTGCTTTCTCTTTTGCTTAGGATTCCAGGAAAGGAAAATAAAAGATTGGATAATACCAGAAACGTTGAAAAGCATTGGGATGAGAAAATAAATCTGAAGGAAGAAAACAGAAGCAGAGTTCTCCAGGCTGAATGAAATATAAAGTGAACAGTACAGACAGCTGAGCAAAGAAATAAAACGTCAAACCCGTGCTGAAAAAAGGAAATTTATAGATAACCTTGCAAGTCAGGCAGAACCGGCAGCACTGAGGAATGAACAAAGCAGCAAAAGCGATCAGTGGAAAATAGGTGCAAACAACATTAGTTATAGACATGAACGGAGATCTCATCGCAATAGAACAGGAGCAAGAAGCAAGATGGGCAGAACACTTCAGAGAAAAACTAAATAAAGCATCTCCAGAGTCACAATTGAACATTCCATAGACTCAAAATGATCTAGATATAAATACAGATATTCCACGGGAAGAAATAATCAGAGCCACCAAAGGCTTGAAGAACGGAAAAGCTCCAGGCCATGACAATCTAAATGCAGTGCTATTTAACACATTAACTACCGCAAGTCGCTGTCAGCGGCTCACAAAATAGCCACATTTGGACCGCAAGCCGCTCAGAGCGCCAATCTAATTTTAGTAATAAAACGAGTGAAAAATGTACTGAAACACTGTCTGATCTGGTTCGAGATTTTAAGTTGCCACCGGAAAACAAATTCCCAAAGAATGGTTGTTGTAGAACATTGGAAAATTGATATTATGTTCATATTTTTCAGCATTTTGGGTTAGTTACCAAATCGTGTAAAACTGTTTACCGTGGCAACTAGTGATAGGCCTACAAAAAATGCGTGTACATCTCGTCTAACGGCTGAATAGGATAGAAACATGTTTCAACAATTGACTGATAGATCTAGCGACGAGGACAAGAGTGAAAATGGTGTGCACATTGATTGAAATTGTGATTTTGATAGAGATGGGGCGCAAGCAGTTATAATTGTGAAAATATTGCAAGTCCTCGGCCATCGGAGGGCTGTTAAATAGCAACAACCTCTATTAGAGTTACAACCGGTGTTTATTGTAATAGTACATTCATTTATCTTTAAAATGGCGTGTAATTCATAAAAATCTGTAAACAATTACGAAAACTACAGCTTACTTTGTGCACACACCTACAGGATGAAAATGGGAAAAAAATTTAATTCGGCCACAGTGTGTTTTTCAATTTGGTAGTTAATGCGTTCTGTATTAGCGGCATAGCCATTAGAACCACTATTTGCACAAATCTGGCACACAGAGACAATACCACTGGAGTGGAACAAAGGAATAATTGTTAAATTGCAAAAGAAAGGTTGCCTCACTGATTGCAACAACTGGAGACGAGTTACTCTCCTATCAGTTCCCAGCAAAATATTGAGCAGAATAATTATTCAAAGAATTTCAAGAGCACTAGACCATAAATTGAAGAAGGAACAAGAATGATTCAGAAGAAACAGACAATGTGCAGATCATATATTCACCCCCCCCCCCCCCTCCCCCAGGAACATAATAGAGCCACCAAAAAGACATGCGCATAATCATAGCGGGTAGACGCTGGAGTTGAGTTGGCCACATCCTCAGTGGAGACCATGATGCCATCACCAGAATTGTCATCCTATGAACACTAGAAAGAAAGCGAAGTGTTCAGAATGGCAGAGGCAGCTGTATATAAATTTTGTTGACTCTGAAAAGGCATTTGACAGCATACACAGGTACAGCCTATGGAAAATACTGAGGGCTTATGGAATCCGTAAAGGCATGGTCTCCATCACTAAAAGCCTGCATACTAATTTCACATGCAGTGTTGGGCAGAGCAGCCTAGCTTTTGAGGTGAAAACAGGAGTGCGACAGGAATACTCCTTATTAACTACTCTGTTTTTTACTGCCATTGACGCCAGACAACAGCGGATGCCCTTAGAGGAATAAGATGGACATCATTCTCTACACTGCAGGATCTAGCATACGCAGATGATGTTGCACTTTTCGCACACTCACATCAACACATCCAAGAAAAAAACAGACAGACTGAATAAACACAGCCATCAGGTTGGACTAAACATTAATCTCAAGAAGACAGACGTCATGGCACTAAATGTAAGAAATCCTGCACCCATAAAAATAAGGGACAAAGAGCTGGGAAATACAAACAGATTTACATACTTAGGAGGAACAGTAACACCAGATGGCGGAACAAGCAAAGTAGCCGAATGAATAAAGCCAGAATTGCCTTCGCCAACCTAAACAACATCTAGAAATCCTCACAGTACAGTACAAGCAATAAATTAAAAATATATGAGAGCTGCGTAATTTCTGTATGGTGCAGAATGCTGGAGAGTAATAGAAGAAAAAATGTCCACACTGTCCTCTTTCTGCATAACCTGCCTAAGTAAAATTCTTCGAATTTTCTGGCCGAACATCATCACCAACTAAGAACTGCTATCTCGGCGCCACCAAAAAGACACGCGCACCATCATAGCGGGTAGACGCTGGGAGTTGATGAAATCCTCAGTAGAGACCCTGATACCATAAACCAGAATTCTCATGCTATCAACTCTAGAAAGACAGCGACAGCAAGGACGGCCAAAAGCCACATAACGGAGGAGGCAGAGATGCTAAACATGAACCACAGCTGAGGCCCCACACGAAGGATGGCTGTCGACCGAGCCACGTCAAGACAGTTTGTTGCTGCCCTGAAAGACGCCACCAGGCGTGATAATCACTGATTGCTTTGTCAGTCAGCGGCCAAGGGCCAAAGAAGAATCACGGAGCATCGGTGCACTATTGCAGATGATCCCCTTGAGGGAAGCCTGCGCCACTGTATTGTATGTGCTTTTGCAGTAGTAGTCTCTGCAGCAAATGAAGTTTCCTGAGCTCGCACAATCTTACGTTGATAGCCTCTTACGGACTGCATGAGGGAGTAGTTGTGTGTTGCTTTAGGTATTCAACTAACCCGGTTCAGTAACTAAGTCAGGAACGTGACAGTCTTATTTCCGTTGATATTTCGCATGCCATCGCATCAACAGAGGACACACATGATAAATGAAACATCCGACCTGACAACTACTGATAAGATTTGGGGACAAATTTACTCTCTTTTCATGTTTGCTAAAACAGTTTTTTTCATTACAACAGTCAGAAACGTAAATATCCTGCGGACACGGACACAGACAAGAATAAGAGCAAAACTGGATTTCTCACGTTGATCAGATAAATCCTCAAATTTCTTAGCGTCGCGAGATCAAACGAACGTGCTCAGAAGGAATTCAATCAGTATTCTCTTCTCTTTACCAGACATATTTTCTTCATACCGAAAAAAAAGTGACATCAGTGTCACGTCAAGAAGAAGGTCAGCTTAGTCTTAAAAAATGATGGGGTTAACTTTGTTATTTAGTAGATCTAGCACTTCTATACACATTAAACTCACTGACATACTTCAACCGGCTCTTGTAAACGTATAATATTTGCTGTTCGTCTTTCTTGATCAACTGTTCCTCAATATTGGAAGGAAATGAGAAATGACTGGATGAAGTATCATGTCAAACGTGTTACAGCTTTCGAGTCGCCAGCTGTAAAATGATAAAGGTAGACCCATAGCAGATAATGACGTAGGGCAGTGAAGTTGTAACAACTTTACTATACTAGGTTCAGCGTTATGAGATGGGGCGACCAGTTCCCTTCCTCACTGCCGTTACCCTCCCGAACTCAAGAGCAGAGTCTGGTACGCATTTACAGCTGCGTAGATTTCAGCATGACCTACCAGGTTTTGAACCCGGTAGCTTCCGCGAGAAACATGATCTTTAACCAGTCTGCCATTCTGAAGATCGCTGGAATTAGAGCCGAACATAAGCATGTGAAGGGTGCCCCGTATCACCACACTTTTACAGGTTACTGCCCTTCATCGCCCCTTTATCACCGACTCCCTCCTCCTAGAAAACTAAAAACGTTATCTTCCCCGGAGGCAGCAGCGTCCAGTATGACAAACACTGATCTGAATAAAAGCCCCTTTGCTAATGACAAATTGATATTGGACACAGGCCGCGCACGACCGCAGAAATAGAAATCTCCGTAATACTACGTGCCTGGAGCATGACATGAGATCAACAACAAGGCAGCAGAAATAATAACGATAAGTAAATATGCCAATAAGGGGGACAGCGGAGGGAAGAAGAGAGGGAGGGAGGGGAGACAGAGAGAGTAAGATTTTAAAAAGGATAAAACCAAATTAAAGCAAGTTGGAAGTTTGAAATACCCTTTGACTCTCAATACAAGACGGAAGATTGGATACACGTAATAGCCATGCTTACTTAATCCTTCCTTTTCTAACGTCAGGTGTAGACGTTTGGAAGAGAGCGCCATACTATCATATTGTTGAAGGACTTTCGTGTGTGGTTACTGGTTGTGTTGCTTGAATTCTGATCGTGCTAATATTCGTACGCGAATGGGGTGAACCTCATTTTTGGTTTGTCGTAATGTCTGAACTTGGCATCAAGATGTAAACAACTGTTCATCTTATTAACTCAGCAACTTGATATAAAATGCATAATTCATAAGATTGAATGGTGTAACGTGATTCAATCAATAATGCCTCCGGTTCGAGTCCTTCACAATTTAATATGGATTACACACATACATAAACAGTTCAATTCACACATGAGGTACATGCATCAATCAATCAATAGCGTAGACTGCTGTTTTACGTGTCAATGTCCGTTTAAGGATACAATGCAGTAATTGTCGTCAGAACATCACAGCTATATGCACGCGCAGATAGAATGGCTACCTGCCGACAGTGAGACTGTGAGTCTAATTACTTCGTATAAAGTAGACGATTATCTTTCTCCTTCCAAGGATTTAGTTAATCACTAACCTCCATAAGTTTCCTCTCATGTAGAGTTCTGGGACTGACCCTGGTCCATCATAAATGCACATATAAATGGCTATATCATGCCATTGAATTGGAAGGTTAACAAAACGCAGCTATTCAGCTTGGCGGTCAAGTAGCAAAGGGTAGCGTTTCTTAGTTACCGACTGTGACCCAAACAACGCTATACACGTCATAATCGATCGTGTATGGAGCGTTCAATAATTGAAACATCTATCGCAATATATTAAATGCCTTAACCTTTACAATTGCACGTCTGATAACCTTTAGCAGACGGCGTTAATATCATATACCGTAACAATTCCCTGTACACCGGGGAAAAAAAAATCGATAGATTTTTTTTCAAGATCTATCCGACTTAACAATTTTTCAAAAAAATTAACACAATTGTGACATATGGCCGACGATGTTCTGAGTAGAACCGTATTGCGGTCATGTCAACTAACTATTTGTCATAGTCATCTAACATTAATCATATTATATATCAATATTATACATATTATTATATCAACTAAATAAATGTCCAATGTTAATAGTGAATGATAGAATTAAATTAAGTAAGGTCTGTCGTATTAGTATGTCATATAGGAATTAATTTGACTAATTAACATTAAATTAATTAATTAAACTAAGAGTTAAATTATTAAGGTTCTAATGTAACGCGATGTTATGAGAGAAGAAAAGACAAAATAAGTGAGAAGAAATAGAAAGAAATTCGAATATAAGTTTAACTTAATTGTGTGTGTTAAGTGTTAGTGAATAATAACTATCTAATTTAACTAACTAAATAACGTATAGGTACATAAAAAAAAAAAATATTAATCTAATACTTGTGTGAGATTTATTTTCTCTTTTCATAATTTCTTCTTTTTATATTTCGTTCTCTTTTTTTGTTCTTTCATTTCATTTTTTTCTCACATTTCATTTTATTGATAATAATTCAATTAAGAAGTTAAGTTAACTAATTAATTAGTATAGGATATGATGATCCATCCGTAGTCTTGATCCTGATGAATTCTTTTAGGCAAAAATGTTCAAACGTTTACGTTGGAAAGAAATGTCATTTATCCCAGCATCCAAGAATTAAGTGCACATAGGATAATAAGTTCGACTTGTCGTCAGATATTGTTCCATGATTGTTCAACGAATATTCATATATCGTGTATGGACGTTAGACGAAGTTTCAATGACAATATGTATACCTTGATTGTCTTTTAGTTCAATTCTGTGATGCATATAGTGTTTATAAAGTTTAAATTGAAGGCAAGGTTAGTTCCTTTATAGTTGATATGTTTTAGGAATGTTAATGTTGATTATTCGTCGTCAATAGGATTACGTGACAACGCATCCGCCACAATGTTTTCAGTGCCAGGAATATGTTCAATGGAGAATTCAAATGGCTGTAGGATGATTGCATATCTGGCGAGTTTTTGGCTGTGATTAGATCGACGCAAAGATGCTACAGCACGTTGGTCCGTCTGTATGGTGAAGGGAGCACCAAGCAAGAACTTTTCGAGTTTAGTTATTGCCCATATCACAGATAAAAGTTCCTTGTCCACTGTGGAATACTTTGTTTCTGCCGGCTTTAGCTTTCTTGAAATATATAAGGTAGGATGTAGAATGCCATCATGGTTCTGGAGCAGGCATGCACCAATGCCGTAGTTACTAGCATCTGTTCGTAAGAAAAATCTTTTGGAACCATCGGGAAGTCTTAAAATTGGTTCATGCGAGAACAAATTTATAATTTTGTTGAAAGTTTCATTGCATGTACCAGTCCATGTCACCTTCACCGGCATGACTTTTTTTAACAATGAAGACAATACAGCCGTGATGGATGACAAGTTTGGTATGAATCTACTGTAATATTGAACAAGTCCTAACAAACTCCTGACCTGTTTCTTCGTCTGAGGAACTGCTATGTTTAGAATTTTGGAGACTGTACTAGGTAACGTTCGGATATATCCCGATCCAATGATATGTCCCAAAAAGGTTATCTCATTACACGCGATTTGCACCTTTGTAGGTTTAGCAGTTAGATGATAATTCCTTAGAGTGTCGAAAACATATCTAAGTCCCGAAACATGTTCCTCAAACGACGAACTAAACAAGCATGTGTCGTCAATATATGTAATAACGTCTGGTCTACCTGATAAAATTTGTCGCATCAGGCGAATGAAGGTAGCTGGCGCATTAACAAGCCCAAAAGGCATCACATTCCACTGGTATAGACCTTGTGGAGTGGAAAATGCGGTGTAGTACTTAGCCTTTTCGGTCAGTGGTATCTGCCAATAACCTTTAGTTAAGTCTATCTTACTAAATATAGTTGCGTTGGATAGACGTGGCAGTAAGTCGTCGATAAGTGGATGTGGTTCGCTGTCAACTATAGTCTTAGCATTTAATTTTCTATAATCAACACATAGTCTGATGTTATTGTCCTTCTTCCGGACAATCACTAATGGAGAAGAGAATGGCGAATTACTAGTCTCAATGATTCCCAGAGACAACATCTGTTCAAGTTCCTTAGTAGTTTTAGCAAGGAAATGTAAAGGAACCGAATAGGGATGTACACGAATAGGTGTATCATCATTGAGAGTAATGTCATGACTGATAGCCGATGTGCGACCCGGGACGTCGGTCAACACATCTGGATAAGATTGTAATAGATTAGCAATCTGTAGACGCTGTTGCGGTGTAACCGTTGAAGAGATGGTTACATCCCGCCAAGATTCAGTAGGTTGAACTACTGGTACCGGTAACGGTAACTGTACCTCAGGAAAAGAAGATTCTTCTTCCTGGATGACAGATAAGTTAGAATAATAACAAGTAGATACTGTGTTGTCATCTAGTTCATGAAAAATTGACTGTAAGTGTTCAGGACGTGTATGAAATTGCTTGAGCATGTTAATATGAAATATCTTTTTGTGTCCCTTGATATCTAAGACGTAATCAACATCGGAAATTTTATCAATGACTTTGTAAGGACCATTCCAAGATATCAATAATTTATTGTTATTGTGAGGAAGTAACACATAAGCCTCGTCGCCTGGGAATAATTGGCGTAATCGTCGAGACCTATTTTGTAGAGATCGAGCCTTAGCTTTTGCAGCCTCAGAAGAAGCTGTTGCCAACTGGCAAGACTCAATAATGTTCTTCCGAAGATTAATCACGTACTCGTAAGATGACTGAGTGTCCTGAGTCATCTCCGCGTCAATTAATAAGTCTTTTATTAGTCCCATAGGACCTCTTGGGGGAGCACCAAAAACTAATTCAAAGGGAGAGAAGCCAGTTTGTTCATGCGGTACCTCCCGATAAGCAAATAGAACAGCTGGGAGTGCTCTGTCCCAGTCATGAGGGTGCTTAACAGTAACCTTATGTAGTAGTTGTTTAAGTGTACGGTTAAGTCTTTCAACCGCACCATTACTCATAGGATGATAAATACTACTTAAATTCCTATCAATGTTCCAAGTTTTCATGACTTCCTTCATGGTGTCAGATATGAACTGTGACCCATGGTCTGATAAAAGTTTTCTAGGAAACCCTATTCTAGAAAAGATGAGATGTAGTGCATCAGCTACATCTGTGGTAGTGGTGGTCTTTAATGGGATAGCTTCTGGCCATCGTGTGCACAAATCAATGCACGTAAGGACGAATCTATGTCCTCTGGCCGATGGTAGCAATGGACCAATAATATCTATGGCCATCTTGTCAAAAGGTCTTACTGAGATATCGCAAGCCTGAATAGGCGCCGTGTGAAAAGCTCCACGTGCTTTCACTTCTTGGCATGTAGTACAGGAACGTACATACTGCGAAATATCTCTTGACACTCCTGGCCAAAAGAATGAAGACAGTACTCGAGATCGTGTTCGAGTATATCCCATATGTCCAGCACAATGTGAGTCATGTGCATGTTGAAGAATGTACCGTCTAAAAGTATACGGGACCATAACTTGTTGTTTCATTTGTGATTTGTCATTAAAACATCTAATCAATATGTCATTTTTAATAACAAACCAATGTTTGTTATTATTACCTGAGGATAGATTGTCAACTTTATCAACCAGCTTAAAAAATTTTTTTTAAAGATTTATCCTCTTTTTGTTTGGTTGCAAATGTTTCCCTGTCAATAGGTGAATTGACTACAAATTCCTCTTGGTTGTCTGCATCCATTTTATTATCATCAACTTTCTCCATGAGTTGAGTCTGCGCTCTAGTCGTCACGGCGTTTCCAGTGCATAGGTTATGTTTCTCCCATTCTATAATCTCATCTGGAGTACAATCTTTACTGCCGTGTATACGACCAACCATCAGATCAGCTATAGGCTTTTTTTTAGCATACATACTTTTACGTTCCCTGTGAAAAAAGGTGTGTTAACATGAATAATAGCTGTGGGGTAAAACTCAATAGTTCCCCCAAAAGTCATGCAACGGACATATTCCCCCGTTGCACAGCTAGGATGTACCAGCGACTGACGTACACCAATCGTTGTGGATCCTGAATCCCTCAGCACTGAGACGACGGATCCATTAACTAATCCCCTGTTAAAAATTAGTAAGCCTGTTCCATCGTTGACTGCAAGACCTACCTCTGGTGTAATATGTCCGCAGTTAAGCACTGTTTCTTTCGCCTTCTGAAAAATAAGATTGCATTGTTGGCAACTATTTGCCACATTATAATTAATAGCAAAACATGCAGCAGAAGACTGTGTTGTATTATTGTCAAGTGGGACCTGAGCTATAGGGGTAGTATTATTTGTAACTGCCGCCCCTGTATTATGGTTGTAATGAGATGATCCCCGAGAATGAGATCGATTCCGAGTATAATTGTTAGAATTATCTCGTCGTCCTCTATAGTAACTATTATCTCGATGTCTCGAGCCATGATTATTACCATTCCAGTTACTATTATTATTGGGAGTATGTGATCGATTATAATTAGTGTTATGTTGACCATTGTGGTAGTTTGTTTGAGGTGAATAATTTCTATCTCGTGATCTACCTCTGTTGAACTCATTTTTATTGTTGAAATCATTATTATGTCCCTTCTGAAAGTTAACATTGTGATTTCTTTGGAACCTGCTTCTGTCTACACTGTGATGTCTTTGTTTGTTATTATGATTGTAGGCCATATTAGACGCCACAGGTAGAGGTTCTCTTAATGAGGAGTTAGAAATGGTTGCATTCGGATGTGCCGAACAGTAGTTTAAAGAAATTTTTTCTAACTCGTCCATAGTACCTGGTTTACGCTCCTGCAAATATGCAAAAAATGGCTGGCTAACCGAAGATAATACCTTATCCCGTAGTAGTAAATCAACTAATTTGTCGTATGATTTGTTGACTTCTGCCAGTTCAACCCATCTATTAAACGTATTGCGTATGTTCGCAATGAATCCTGCAAAATCTTTTGGAGATTCAGGTAAAATTCCCTTAAATTTCAACCTACAGTGTTCCTCGTCCAGGTGAAACCTTCGTAAAAGCAAGGACTTAATAGCACCGTAGTTATTTGCTATTGATGGGTCAGCATTTTGAGAAGCCGTCAATGGTTCTCCAACCAAGAATTCATTTAACTTGAGTACCCATGACTCTTCAGGCAAATGGTTAGTTTTGCAAGTTTGTTCAAAACGTGACAGGAACGATGAAAGGTCGTCCACGTTTAAGTTGAGAGTGGGTAATTTAAAGTTGTAGAAATGTTTAGTTTGGCTGGATGATGATCCATTTTGTGCGTTATTATTCTGGTTTGCATCAGCACTTTGTGCTTGTAATCTTGCTGTCTCCAATTTAATACGCGCCAATTCCATTTCTTGTTGTAAAATAATTTCCTCTCGTTTCAATTTATTCTCTTCTTCCTGTTGAGCAATTTCTCTTAATCTATTTTCCTTGGCAATTTGCTTCATCTCACGTTCTGCTTCCTCTTTCTTTAATGCAGCCTTTTGTTCCTCTTCCTCTTTCTTTAATGCAGCCTTTTTCTCTGCTTCTTTTCTTTCATGTTTTTCCAGTTCTGCCTCAGCAAACTGACGAAGTTCTTGAGATTTATAACCATATTCCCTACCAATTTTAACGAAATGGTCTATAGTAAGCATTTTGACTTTTATCTGTAAGTAATTATTGATAATTACTGATTAAAATAGTCAATAGTAGCTTCAGAGTAATTATTATACTTACTCAACTTAGAAATATTCAATATAAATAATCACAATAGTACTGAACTCTAATGTCTAAGTTCAACTAATAGACAATATTTTGTAACAATATTGTATCTAAATAATACTATATCATAAATAGTTATGATATCTGTTAACTATTATGTAATTACTTCACACAATTAATCTTAATATCCAATAATGTTGGGTATGATTCCTAGTAATTATATTGTTCAATGTACTAAGTCACTCTCTTAGTACCAGAAAAGTATATTAAATAATATACAATGGGTCTATTACCTCAAAGGTAAACTATAAGATTATTTTATTTGGTCAATATAATATATATATTATTATGCCCTAGGCATCTCTTATAAATTGTAGTGCTACTTTCTTGGACTATCACTGCATAATTATGCAATGTCCCATATTAACCTTAAATATCAGAAAAAATTAATTAAATTAAATTACAAGTGTATTATTGCATATAATATCATATTATTAATGTAGTATTTAATATATATCATGAGGACAAACAAAACAATGATGCAACTAAAGGGTACAAACAATGTTAAGACGCAAACAAGACATTTTCACAATTAAAAATGAATTTATGAACTAAATAAAACAAGCGGAAGTGTCACAAGCCAAATGAAGGGTCAAGGTCTGACCCGAGGTCAACTTAATATTCAAAGTACACAAAAAAAAATGACTGCAAAAAATGATGACATCACAGGACTCATAACGGACGAACATTTAACAATCATAAAATAAATTATAGTGAGAGTAGTCTGGACGAAATAGTTAACGAACATGATACAAAACTGAATAAAATTGTTAACTGAGTACGAATAAAATACACCAGTTATCTACGGAACGGTACAGCTAACACAAATCGTCAAACGACAGCAGATTTGGACAGATAGTCCAATGGCAAACCTCAATGGGGCTTCCAAAAGTGCAATCGTTTAACTGCCCTAAGAAACGACCGAAATCAATTCAGGCATCGTGAGAGCCACAGAATCTAATTTCGGTTCATCCTCCCTACCTCCCACGAATTAACAACACATTAAGACAACAAAAAGTACATTAAACATAGGTAAAAACATGCCGATGTAGGCAGAGGGCATGGACTCAGTTAGCACTGTTTGCAATAACAACAGTTAAACACCTAGACTTATCTTTTCCGTTGCTTATATCAGTGCTAGAGGTCGTCAACAGCTAGGCCTGTGCCTTTGACTGTCTGCTCCTGATGGGCAGGCAACGGTAGTCCATCTTGTGCATCTTGATAAATTTGAAGCGAACTAGAAAGGCGTTGAAAAGATGTCTTCTTCACGGCGACAATGCAACAGTGACGTCATGTTGCTATTCATGATCACGTGCGTCACGTCAGCTTCGTAATGGTCATGTGATCGAAACTTGATCGTAAATATTATGGTTAATCTGTGCGTAAGGAACAGAAGTTTGTTTCTTTTTTCTGTCGTTCCCCGCATTCGGCCGCCACTTTTGTTGAAGGACTTTCGTGTGTGGTTACTGGTTGTGTTGCTTGAATTCTGATCGTGCTAATATTCGTACGCGAATGGGGTGAACCTCATTTTTGGTTTGTCGTAATGTCTGAACTTGGCATCAAGATGTAAACAACTGTTCATCTTATTAACTCAGCAACTTGATATAAAATGCATAATTCATAAGATTGAATGGTGTAACGTGATTCAATCAATAATGCCTCCGGTTCGAGTCCTTCACAATTTAATATGGATTACACACATACATAAACAGTTCAATTCACACATGAGGTACATGCATCAATCAATCAATAGCGTAGACTGCTGTTTTACGTGTCAATGTCCGTTTAAGGATACAATGCAGTAATTGTCGTCAGAACATCACAGCTATATGCACGCGCAGATAGAATGGCTACCTGCCGACAGTGAGACTGTGAGTCTAATTACTTCGTATAAAGTAGACGATTATCTTTCTCCTTCCAAGGATTTAGTTAATCACTAACCTCCATAAGTTTCCTCTCATGTAGAGTTCTGGGACTGACCCTGGTCCATCATAAATGCACATATAAATGGCTATATCATGCCATTGAATTGGAAGGTTAACAAAACGCAGCTATTCAGCTTGGCGGTCAAGTAGCAAAGGGTAGCGTTTCTTAGTTACCGACTGTGACCCAAACAACGCTATACACGTCATAATCGATCGTGTATGGAGCGTTCAATAATTGAAACATCTATCGCAATATATTAAATGCCTTAACCTTTACAATTGCACGTCTGATAACCTTTAGCAGACGGCGTTAATATCATATACCGTAACACATATCGGCTGTCTTTACTTGTCATGGTAGCCGATCTTCTCCCATTCTGCAGACATGGCCAAACCATCTTAGTTGGCACTGTTCTACTTGGGTCTGCACTAGGTTAAAAAAAAGGTAAAGGATCCCGTTACACGCCCATTGAGGCATATTGGGAATATGGTGTTAGGCCCATATTTTCCTGACCATCGGCACACTAGGGGTGATGTGGTCAGCAATCACGCCGGCCGCCTTAACCTTCCCAGAGTTGCTCTGGTACCCACTTTTTGAGGCTGGGTCGACTCCGGAGCCGTTTGCGGTCTAAATAATCCCACCTCATCTGGGGATCGAACCATGGAACAAGGAGCTAGGAAACCAGTGCACTAACCACTGCGCTACAGCAGCTTCAAGCACTGGTTGGGTTTTTTTTATGCCATGACGTATCGTCAGGTTGCGGACCATGTCGTTCCTTGTTACTTCAACCACCTTCCTCAGATACCTCATTTCTGAGGTTTGGATCTGCTTTTGTGGGTTGTAGTCAATGTCTATGACTCACATCCATACGCGAAGACAGGGACATAGGAAGTGCGGTATACAGCAATCTTCGTCTTCAGGCCAACTTCACTGTTGCTGAGGAATCCTCGATTTATGGCCTTAAAAAGTGTCCCAGCTGCTGCTCTTCGGGTAGCCAATTCTTCTTTGATGCCTCCCTTCCAGTCTGACAGCTCCGAGGTATTTAAAGTGGTTGACCTTCTACGGGACCTGTTCTCCCAGCTATAGACATGATAGTTTAATATGCCAATAAAATTATGCATCAGCTCACACCAATTCTGAATCATCCAAAGATGGACATGTGTGACAGATGAAAATTTAGCACCTTGATCGATCCACTTTATTCTCATTTTTAAAAAAATATAATCGCTCAACGTGAGTTTCTTCCAGACTTCCTAATTAGCAAAGCACAGGTTATCGCGCAAAAAAGCTACGCCTTTCACCATCTGTGTTGTTCCTATTTTGGCCACGCCTACCTGTCTTTTTTTCACGATTCGACCGCAGAAATCCACAAGAATCGGGCAGTGGTGTAAAATCTACCATGTGGCTAACGATTTCTATCCATTTAATATATATAGAAACCTCTTAAAAATTCAGTTATCAATGGCGCCAGAGATTTTGAAGAAAGTACCTAGCTCGCATATGAGAGCCAAACTACAATTTTTGGATTACTTATATACGTGGAGATTAATTCATTTCTTTCTGTGCTGCGGTAATAATATATTAGAGTTTTGAGTGATTTAATTGTTAAAGTTCTCCATTATATTAAACTGGATTTTGTGTTAAGTTGAATTAAATAAACTTATAGCTAAATTTCTCCAGCCGTAACGTAATTTAATTTCTTGTTATTCCCCAGTAAGAGAGACTTAAATAATCATGACGCTAGGCGATTAATATTGTCGAGATACCATGTGTAAATTTGAAGTGACTAGGGTTCATAGCTAGTGTTAAAGCGATATATTAGCTAGACACTCGTGGTTTTTTTAAATATAATTAAATACCGGAGTGATTTACAGGTCTTACCTAAACGCGTGTGTTATGATATGATTATATTATGATTTCATGTTTATCTTCCTTTTCAATAGGCTGGTCATACCATTGCGATCCAGCGGTTTTAGAGAGTGTTGGTCTTATGTCTTATGGCTTTACGGTCCATTGTTACTAAACATCCTGACAATTGTTGGTGAAATCTGATGTCTGTGACCCTGTGCGGTCCACTTTCTCCCTCCATGAGAGTGGTTAAATAAACAGACACTACAATTAAATTTCAAATGTTAACGGTAACGGGACTATACCAGAAGATTGTTCCATCTAGATACATATATAGATACTACTGTCCTGATGTGGCAGAACTTACAGCACTACTATTTTGAAACCATTTGACAGTAAAGTTTTCCTACCACGGAATTATTCAGAGAGAATTCACGGGTCATACTCGGTTATTTCCCTCCGAGAACAGCCCAGGAGTAACATTCTGTTTAGTACACATTTCATTACGCAGAGAGAGTCACAGCCACTGAAGGCTAGACCCACCCCAGAGAATTATATTAACTTATAAATTTCCATGACAGTGCCACTACATAGAAAAAACAATCAAGGTACCAATTCAGCGACTCCCGAACAATAGCAGTTGCATAAGCGGAGAGTCTGGGGCTGAACTGGACAAATACCAGGACTCAAATTAGTCTTAATCACTTGTTTGATTAATTCCATGGAATGTATGCAGCGTCGACAGAGGGGTAAGCAAATTTGATAGTGAGCTCACTGTATGTGTGTAGTGTGTGAACGGAACGGAAGAATTTATTTTCTTAAGTTACCAATAATTTACCATTCTTCTTGTATTTTATCTCTCACTAATCTGAGTGTCCCCAGGATAGGTGTAGCAAAGTTTGATTTGCTGGGGAGGTTATGATGGCATCATAAAAGAATGAAATCCGTGTCTGTATTAACCGTCTGAGGTCAAGCACATCTATCTATAAATGATGATGATGAATTATGTGCAGGGAACCTAACACTACCTCCCTAGATCTCACACGGTCACTATTTTGGCTCTAGGTTTTGGTGTATGATGTACCTAGTGTCTAGGGGAGAAATGAAATGATGGTACACAACACAAAAACACTTTAATTTTCTATGAGGAAGTGAATAAAACCAGGGGTTAAGTTTTTCTTTAAAATGAATATTTTTTTCTGTACAATTTAATCTGCCTGTCCAGCCATATCTTTTGGACAGGTCTTTGAAAATGAGGACAAGATAGTTTACAGAAAAGATCAACTAAAATATCTGGACTCTTTGTCCACTAACTATAAAGTCAATATATATCTTTCCTGTTGGAATGTTCACAGCTTACACTTTATTCATCTAAGAGGGAGAGTCACTATGTATGAGGGGCTGTAGTTTCATCATACCCCATAAACTTCCTGAGTATGATTTGAAATACCAGTGTTTATTAAACGAAAGTGTCAGATATACCCAGATGCTTAACACATCACCTGGGATTCCTTGAAGAATGATAATACAGTATAAAGTTGCAGAAAATCTCAATCTCGCAAAATTCCCAAGCTCCTCCCGTTATCTTTTGACAGCATAAACGAACGGTCTGAGACTTGATGGCTTTATTCTCACTCAGCAGGTTTCCTGTTACCAGCTGGCAACAGGAAATAAAACCTCTGCAACAAAAGGATACCCTGGCCTTTTATATCTGATCACTTCTTATATTTATTATTTTCCTACGGTGATATGGGGTCAGCCTCGCGTGCATCACAGGTGCACTCGCCCCTAATTTTACATGACTCCCACCTTGCTGTGACCACACCTCAGGTCCCTATGGCAGATACGCCACTGTACGTTTACATAGTTTTCTTCAATAAAATAATGTGGAGTAACCACATTTCCTTTGGTATGATTTTCTCTTCTTTTCTTTTTTAAAATTAAATGCTTCAGGCATGTTAAACAGTGTTCATGGAACACAGAGGCTTACTAATATTCTAATGCAATAATATGATAACATAATCATGACAACATACATCAGTTAGATACATTTCAATGTAAGGACTCAACAATGTCTGCTCCCGGCACGTCCTTCACGTTTCCCAATAGCAGTATCTAACTTTGGCAGTGGGATTATAATTCATAAAGCATTCTTACCACAAACTTTCAAGAAATATAAACAAATGACGCTGACTTGCAAAGAAGTGGCCTCAGTTTCTTCTGCACTGTCCAGACTGTGAATACTTCTTTATTTAATTTTACAATTAACACAGCTGATCTCAGCGTATTTGAATGAAAAGTTTTGTTCAACTGGCAATGAATAATGAAAGCATTTTGCTAATATTTATTAGCACTGGCCAATCGAAAGCTTGCGACTACCAGAATTCAAATGTGGTTTTTGAAAAACAAAATACTTTCAAGCAAACTCTGTGTCTGGTAGTCGATTGGCCAGCCTGCTTTAGTTATGCCAATACAAAAAGATGTTTCGTTTTGGATTACATTTTCCTACCGCTCCCCTTTCTAAGCCTCCCCCTACACTTTCGCAAAATCGTTAATTGTAAGTCTTGCCGCAGTCTCTATCAGATCGGGCAAAATGTTAAAAATGTACGTCACAAGGAAAGCGAGGAGGTTTAAACGGTGGGATCGGTTCTAAGCCTGTCCACGGCACAAAATTCAGCGCTATGCTGGCGTGAGAGAATATCACCGTCAGATACAATCGGGCGGGTTTATTTATTATCATTTTATGACTAAAATCTTACTAAAATGAGCGATTATTCTCGCAGATTTTACTACAATAGGTTACATTAAGGACTTATTCTTTATCCGTCCTGAAATACCCCTACCCCATTGTTAATTATTTTGATCTTTTGGGTAAATTACCCCTGTCGGGATCTTTCTTAGTGAAACAGGAACTATTTCTTTCACCATCCTCTCACTAGTTCTTACTATCACCTCTACTAGAAAGGGACCATAATTACCTCAGTCCTATCTTATCAAATTTACGACAACATGACAAGAAAGAAATAGAAGGTAAATCCAGTATTATCAATCAATCAATATGTTTCAGCTTTCCGCGGTGCACAAGACTGCATTAAAAAAATGCAACACCATCCATTTTTTGTTGTTGCTGTGACCACTCCCAGACTTGTTTACGTTTCGCCAGGTGAACCGTAATAATACCAGGTTAATTAGACCGGTCAGCGGATAATACGTTTATCATGTAAGCTGTCTAGCCACCTTTTGATGCAGACAGCAAACGTGAAGAGGGATAGCGACTTTGACGAAATTCATTTCCGGGAGCAGCGACACATAGGCGAGTGACCACTTGGGTTCGCGGTCTGTCTGTCTGAGAAAGCCGTCTGGGGTGTGCGAAGACACATGTGATAATTAGATAATCGTTTCCGCTGGCCCATCCCTGTATCAATATTACAGATAATTTGTCTGGGGAGCCAATATGGTGAGAAAGCATCTAGACAGGAAATAAGAAAGAGGTCGCGCATTGGAATTTTGAAATTTAATTTCTTTAAATATGCGGGGGAAATTAAATTAAACACCCCTACTCATATAGTTCAGAGCTTTCGATTGGTTTGATTCGAGAGATGGAATAGACATTGATTTTCATTGGAAAATTCGTCGGAAGTACAATCTGGGATTTGAACTGAGAAATGGAAATATAATCTAGCGAAATCGGAGTCACACATCGGACTGCACCGCAACGACAAGCTAGCAATTCACCAGAGCCAGGAAGAGAAAGATCGGACAAAGGATTCCAAAATTATAAGTGACAGATCGAAGTATTTGGGCAACTTTAAAACTGAAAAGTAAACTAACATTTTTAAATACGAAGACTGGAAACTTAAAGGACCATGATCGAAGTGTTTGGGCAACTTTGAAACTTACAAGTAAACTCGCATTTCTTAAAGACAAAGACTGGTGTCCTAAGGAATCAGATCACCGTCATAAGAGGAATACTAACATTTCCCAGATTAAGTGATTCCAAAGCATCTAACCTAAAGTGCTAGTGTCCAATCTACCTGTGCCAGGAGACTGTGCTCCCCAAAAGTTACGTTGGGATAAGTGTAAATATTTATTTTACAAATGTGAATTTGACATATATTTCTTGCTGCGTTGTTGTATATGAGGCTGGCAACCTCAACTTATGAAAATAGTATATTCATAAACCACTACAGTAAGCGCTGGTGATTGTTTCTTGCTAGTTGTACAGAAAACCGACAGCAGAGGTGACCCCAGACTCCGAATGGAGCAGTGATAAGTGATAATTACATCGCATGTGCCTGAAGTGTATAATATAATTTTGTGAGATATATTTACTTTGCTAATTGTAATTCAGGCAAATCATTGCTCGCGCTGTCCAAGCACATATTTTCCCAGTTTAATACCCAGAAGAATAATGGTGATTTCTAATCATCTTCCCTGAGCTGCGCTGTGTATACTCAAGAAGTTAATTATTCAGAGAGGCTAACATTGGTGGGTGGACAGCGAGACAATGCGCCTGTTAATTTGCAGCCCACAGATGTACTTAGCAGAGGTATTTGTTCTTTTTATTTTGTCTAAGTTCGTGGAAGCTATCAGACTGTTCGTAGAACAAAGCTATCAGACTATGAAGTGTCATCATCACAGAAGAACTGACGAAACCACGGCTGCAGGACTCAACTAGACCAGTTAAGTTTTGATTACCAGGAAATAGCAAAAGGACAATATGTTTTTTCTTTAAAATCCTCACCTAAAGTCTCAGTGAAGACAAAAATTGATTTACATCTAAAATTCATCATCATTTCATCGCTATTTTAACCTGTTAAAACTAATTGATTATTAAATTTGTTACATGTTATTTTACAACATAACAATCATAGTTGATTCAGTTATTATAAGTGTGAAAACAAACGTATGAGCAAGACTCTTTAATATACATATACATTTAGACATATATTTACATATATAGAGCTAATTCTTAGAAAGAAATTTCGCTGGATGTACACCAGCTGGGGGTTTGAACGGGCTAAAACCATTGCTCAATTCTTTATAAAAGGCGACGGACCGATATAAGTTAACAATTGCCCTGCCAATGCAGCATTGTGCTTGACTTCGGAAATATCTTATGAACACTTCCTTGGGATAGAAGCGTCAGTACCCTTCTATCTACAACTGTAATCTTGTACGAAGGTAGACACATTTGACGACCCATTTTAAATATGCTTGAGTTTTGGCCACTGATGCATCACTACTGCAAAGCAGGGGGAGGCAATCCGTGACAAATACGAACCAAGACTTAGTGAGAAACAAAGAAACCAGGACCATCACTGATCCTCTGGTTAAGGGAGAAATATAGTGAATGAGCTGGTCTGGATACGCTGTGCGGGTGAATCCACATCAACTAGCAGCATGAGAATGTTAACAACCTCAAATGGAAAAAAGATGGATAGAAGAAGTACAACACGACGACACATCATTTCGGAATATGTGCATGTGGTCAAACTGTTCATTTGCGAGCTTTGCGCGTAGTTTACGTTTCTGAGAGTGTTATTTGTAGACCTACATTATTTTAAGTATCTGTTTTCGTTCTTCTAATTCTTGTTTGGATTTTCGGTGCATCGGACGACAATGCTCAAGAAAAATTAGGTATTTGAAAATCAATCATGTCTGTCTGATCAACGTTCTAAATTATGAATACTGTCATTTATTGTATAATTATTCCCAAATTTCCCCGAATCTGCAGCACGTCCATCGCTCTAAACTCAGGACCCGACACTCATATTGATCATCAATCAGTGCGGACAATTTTGTTTCACTGAAGTGCGATGTTGCTCGTGATTCATTCTGTATCCTTCACTGGTTCTTGTTGTAATCACACTTCTATTGCTGAACGGATTCTCAAGCAAGTGACCTCATTTCCTGAAAACGCTGCTGTCCTTGACCTGCATTAATGCTCTGCATTTTTTCGTGCAGGAGCTGGGGTGTACTTGGTTGCAAGTAAAAGTTACTCTGCCGCAGTGGTCTTAGACTCGGATGGAAATGGTGCTAACCTCATTTCATTCCTTCTCCAGTAAACGATTTAAGCCAGTGGTTCCCAAAGTGGGCGGTACCGCCCCCTGGGGGCTTTGGAGGAATTTCGCTCAGCAATACCTCTGTTCAAAGAAGAATAGATGAAATGGCTGAGAATGTTGAAAATACATTGTGCAACATACTTAGGACAACAGAATTTGCAGTTGGATGAGTCAACTTTGCCGGGCAACGAATCTTTGTTTCTTGCGTATGTTCGCTTCGTAAAAGATGAAAGCTTGGCTCAAGAGTTGTTAGTTTCTAAGCAACTAGTAAATGATACAAAAGGGGAGCCAATATTTCGTGTAGCTGAGAAATTTTTCAAAGAGAAGGACATTCCGTTTACTAACATTCTTGCTTGTGCAACAGATGGGGCACCATCAATGATAGGTTGTTACCGCGGGTTTATCGCTTTCTTAAAAGAAGCTGTACCTGGTGTATTTACAATACACTGTGTAATTCACAGACAACATCTTGTCGCAAAAAAATTTCTAAGTGATCGGCTTCACAAATCATTAAATACTGGTATCACAGCTATTAACAAAATTACGTTCCATGCTCTCAATTCTCGACTATTTCGAGAGCTTTGTACTGAGAATGATGAACTGTTTGAACGTTTGCTGATGCTCACAGAAGTCAGGTGGCTCTCAAAAGGAAATTGTCTGAGACGCTTTTATGCACTTTTTGAAACTGTGGTAGAATTCTTCAAAGACTCGCATGCTTCGCTCAGTACAGAACTAACGAATATCAGGCACGACATTGCATATTTGTCAGATTTATTCACAAAGTTTAACGAAATAAATCTACAACTGCAAGGAAATGATATTAATCTTATAAAAGTCAAATCTGTCGTCTCCAGAAGGCCAAATTAACGCTATTCAAACGTAATATTGGCCGTCGCGAGCTAATCCAATTTCCCAGCCTCTTAGAATTGGAAGAGAAAGACAAAATACCAAAGGATAATCTTCAAGTATATTGTGCACACATAGATATGCTGCATAAAGACATGTCTCAGAGGTTTCATGATCTTCTTTTGATCACGATTCCAGACTGGATAATAAATCCATTCCTGGACACGTGCAGTGAGGAACTAGGAAGGGTAGAAGAGGAACTGATATCGCTACAAAATGACGTTGAGATTAAGCCAATGTTCAAGAAATCATATCAAGACTTTTGGTTGCAGAAAGAAATCTCTGAACGCTATCCTGCAGTGTGGGAAAAGATTAAGATATTCTGTATTGCCTTTCAAACATCGTATTTAGTAGAGCGTGGTTTCAGCGCGGTTGTCCAACTTCTTTCGAAGCAGAGAAACAGACTACATTTTACTGAACGTGGGGATCTGAGGCTCCTTCTAAGTAACTTTCAGCCTGATGTTGAGAAGCTGATATTACACCAGGCACATCCATCTCACTGAAGTTAAAAATGAAGTAAGTTTGTTACTAATTTACTTTCGCATACTGCTGTTTGTTTTACTGCATTAAGTAATTAAATTTTTCATTTTAAATTAAGTTAATAAATAAGCGTATGGTAGCGTTATATTAAAATGTGATAAATTGAGCAATTAGTTGTTACTGTATTAACAGTTGCTCTTATTTTTCACTCTTTACATTTTTTTATGTACTGTGGGGAAATGGAGAGGGGCGATGGGGACATGCCCTGGGAGCCAAGGGGGCGGTGACCCAAAAGAGTTTGGGAAACACTGATATAAACGATCAGAAGTGATGACACATGAGTTCCTGCACTAGTAAAGTCAATATCATTGGGTACAAGCTTTGGTGGAACATCTCCTATCTCTTGTGTCTGTACGTTGTAAATGTTCTGTGTAGCTCCACCGTCAGTGTTCTTACTGTCTTCGGTATTTTTGACAACATCATGTTTACATATTAAAACCCGATTTCGTTCTTCCAGCAGATTCTGCTGTAGTTAGTTACACATTTTGAGTGGACTTACTGAACGTAGGAACGAAAATCTGTATTTCATCACCGCTAAGTAACAAGTCTGCACCAAAGCATCCATGTAGTTATACCTCGCTTTATTGCGCTTCGCTTTATTGCGCTTTTTTTCAAATTATTCATGTTTATTTATTAGAACGTGCCTTCTTCTTCCGATAGATTTTGGCTTTCCACCGGCAAAAAAGATTACGATTCGCTGAAGGCTCAGATGATGATGATTAGCATTTTTTGTAGCAATAAAGTATTTTTAATTTTCAGTACGTTGTATTTTTTTTAGACCTAGCGCTATTGCGCACTTAATAGACCTAGTGTAAATATGATTTTAGGCATTTATATGCACCAGGAAGGCCCCCCCGCCCCCCCCCCCAAAATAATAAATAAATAAATTGGTGTGACTCGCTTTATTGCGATATTCGCTTTATTGCGGTGGTCTGGAATCGAACCCGCAATATCTCCGAGGTATACCTGTACGCTGTCAGCCGTGGTTCCTGCAGCAATTCGTTTGACATAATGAGACTGCTAGCTTCATTATGCACGATCATATGTTAGTGGCCTGATACGGAATGCCTAAGGAAGCTGTAATACTATTCTCTGTGTCTCCTCAGAGACCTAAAGGAACAACGCGGGGTCAGAGAAGTGAACGTATCAAACAACAGAGCTATGCACCAACGTCCATTAAACTAAGGAAATGAGTATAAATAATAGTCACACCGATCCGTAATGATTAGACCCCTGAAGAAGGGAATACTTACTTGGGAAGGACTCTACAAAGAGGGTTAACAATATGCATGTCAGTGACAGTATATACATCATTTGACAAGTCACTTCGTATTTTTAAAACTGTTATTTTAAAAAAAAACACACACACACACAGTTTTTTTTTAATGAACTGTTTTTGAGGTTGGAGTGGCTAAGAGGTTTATGGTGCCCGCCTCCAATTTTAAAGGGAAATTTTTTGTCAGAACCAGTGGTTCCTAATGATGTCATATTCCCCCCTGATCTCCTGGGTAGTGAGATTGGATACCTAGCCTTCTCGGATAAGGCGAAAAATTAGAAGGTCCTATGTGCAACTTGCGCAGGTTAAAAATCCCTCGACAGTTATAAATCATAAAGCCGCTGCCCTGGCAAAATTTAAAAATTAGGAAACTTACCCACCACAAAAATATTTATAGAATGTGTGATTCACACATTGGAATTCTCGCCGGGGCTACGGAGTTCGTGTAATCTAATGGAGGAGATCAGAGCACTGATGGCGTTGTCAGTGTACAATGAATTTGATCGTTAACACCAAACCAAACTGTTATTTCTTCACTTCTATCCAATAAACAAGCGTCAAGTTTGTCACTGGATTTACTACCCTTGCGCTGTAGTGATGGTCCAGCAAAGGCCAAAACCTAGAGCATATAATGTGGGTCTTCAAATGTATCTACCTTCGCACAAGACTACTCTTGGCAGAGATGTAAATAGGATGATGATGCTTCAACCTTGAGGGTGTATTCACAAGATATTCAGAAATCAAGAACAATGATGAATGTGTCTTAGCACAGTTAACATATTATCTGCCCTACAACTTTTGTGAGGAGATATATTTGTATGATGTAGCTCGTTCAAGTCCCCAACTGATTTAATTCAGTGAAATCTTAATTTAGTAGCTCTGTTTTAAGTGTATTTAAGGTGACTGAGATAGTCGGGTGCAGTTCACTCAAAAGGATTAAATCAACTATAAATTTGTATATATACAAACAAAAAATTTAATAATCATTTATATTTAACAGTGTAAAATGAATAATTCTTTTAAAAAAGGCAATCATAACAGGGTGATGTTATGGATATTAAGGGAATATTCTAAAAGTTCACTTGGCAGATTTTAAGTTTGTACTTAGCTGCCAGTAAGTTTGTTGATTTCTGCTCCAGCCGAAGTTTGGTTCTTTGCAAGTTATGGACTGATTCACAGTAGTCACTGGTCAAGTCTGGAGACTGTGACACGTTCCAAGAAATATCAGGGAGTAACCAAAGATAGCACTCTCAACTAGTACCACCGACTAGTATAATAAAAGAAGAGAAACAAATACCCTCGTGAGTATTGGGTTTCCTGACACACAATCATTCCCCTTTTTCATTCCACCATCCCATCTACCTCAGAACTTTACCCTATCTGAGCATTAATACGAGGAGAAGTCAGTAAGTAAGTTACAAAATGATGTGGGGAAATAAATAAATGAGATACGAACTTGAACACCATGTATTATTACACTTACATTTCCCCTTTATTTCGCAACATAATCTCCACCACCATTGATACACTTATCCCATCGCTGTATTAGTGCTTTGAAACCTGCTGCATAGAAGTGTGTGCTCTGCTGTCTCAGTGTTACGACTTGTTTCAACGATGTCGTCTGCTACAGTTGGCAGCGCGTTTGGAGTACGCATTTTGATGTCGAGATTTTTAATATAGAATACTTTTATGCTTCTTGGTTTTTTTTAGTGAACACAAATCGCATGGTTCGATTGTGACGTGGTAGCGTTGATATGGTCACGCGTGGTGACTAATGTACTTGACCCTTTTATTCTGACCGTCAAGCCATGAAGACGTGTTTTAATTCCTTCCAGTGTTAGGCTACATATTTTGCCGAATTTTATATTGAGATAAGGACATAGGGTCAGTCCATATTATTATAATGAATTGATGGAATTTATATGGTTGTTGGATAACCATTTATGGAAGGATTGTTGATCAGCTTTATGATCTATATATTCGCCAAACTAATGGGTATCACTACCGGCTGTCTGGATAACGGCAGCGCGCGTACACAGCCCATGATGTTCTGACGAAAATTAAGTAACTGGAAAACTGACGGTAATATGTCTACTTGAACTGCAATGCAATGTACTGTTGATGAATTAATTATTTGTGATGTCTTCGCATTCGTCAATAAATGTTTTTGGACTCATAAACCCGAGGACTTACCAGAATTAATCAAGTTCAACTTGGCTCGTTGCCACATATTATTATTGATTTGTAATTCATGCATGATGCACTCTTTTGTTATGTGAGATAAATACTACTCACATTGTATTAATGAAAGTTCAGAAGGAACCCGAACGATTGTCAACCATTTACGCTAACCGAGTTAAGATAACCTGATCATTGACCCACAGTAAGAAGTTTGAAGAAAAGAGAGACACTTCAACAACTGGCGGCCAATGTGGTTGTGAAATAACTATTTCACTTTAAGGACATTATTCAAAGATCAAGAATAGCGGGTTTTCAAATGTTCCTTTCGATCGAAATGGAAATTTCTTACGCATGCGCACTAATGACGTAGCTGACGTCACACCCTAAGCAACAGTACGAACGTTTATCAAAGTCATCCAACAAGTCAGCGACATTGAAGATAAAAAAAATTTAAAAAATGCCTCAACCAACGGAAGAAGTTATACCAAACAGTCATCATTACTGCATGCAATCTCCATAGTTCGTTGGCGCATGTTGTCACTGTAGGAACTTGTCGCGATTCAAAAGTTAAGTACTTGTTTGTGACCTACGCAAAATAAGTCCATGTTGTCGATTTCATAAGCATGTTTTTGAGGTCATTTTTAACTTTTAAATGTTTTATTTATATTTGTTTATGTTGTAATGTATAGATCGTGGATGGTTGGCAGGGAGTTTCAAATCAACCAATATCTCTTACAGAGGTCGGTCGATTTGAAACCGTTCCATTAGGTTAGTTGAGTAATTCCACTTGCAAATAACCCATTGAGAATTGCCGATGGTTAACTTCGTTTGCATCTGAAATTATTTGACCTTAAGTGTTAGTTGTAAAGTTATGTAAATAACTGTTGTATTTTTCTGTACTAAGTTTCATTTTATTCATTTTTCGTCATTTGTTCGTAAGCTATCTCGTTTATCCTGATCTTACTATCGTTTAGTTCATAATATATCACATATTTGTCAGTTAAATGAGTCCATTGTGACGTCACCATTTTTAGTGTACATGTTTAATCTCGACTTGGTTTAACCTTGACCCTACTTCCAATTTTTCTGCTCGTTTTATATAATCATTAGATGTCTGGAAATTGTCAATTGTGATGTTAATTCGTGTTGTAATATTTTATTTTATTTTGGTCTTGCATCTATTAATGTTATAAATTGATAATATAATAAAAATAGTATAAATTGAGTAGGAAATAAGATGATAAAATATTTTGATTAGTTTGGACTAAATTACTTGATGACTTAGATGATGTCATCAATTTGCACTAGTAGTCTAAGTCACTATTAGTTGTTCATTATGACTAGGGCATGATGGCATAATATATTGATAAATAACTATAAAGTTATAGTTTGCCTTCAGTATAATAGGCATATTAGAGATTAATTAGTACATTTGTTTTAGACATTAGTACTACGTTGTCCACTGGACACATATAAATAATTGAATATATTATATTGTTGATTAATATATATTGTTGAATAAATACATACATTATTAACTTCAAGATGCTTACCTTGGACCATTTCGTTAAAATTGGAAAGGAATTTAATAACAAAAAGGGGAGGTACTTCAGGAATTCGCAATGACTGAACTTGCGAAATATGAAGCAAAAATGGAGGAACAGAGAGCAATTGCTAAACGGGAAGAAGAAGAGAGAAGAGCAATTGCTAAACGGGAAGAAGAAGAGAGAAGAGCAATTGAAGAAGAGAGAAGAGCAATTGCTAAACGGGAAGAAGAAGAGAGAAGAGCAATTGAAGAAGAGAGAAGAGCAATTGCTAAACGAGAAGAAGAAGGAGAGAGAAGGGAAATTGCTAAACAAGAGAAAGAAGAACTTAAGAAGGAAGAAGAAAGAAGAAAGGCAAGAGAGGAAAGGGAAGAAATTGAAAAAGAAGACAGAAGAAAACAGGAAAGAGAAGCAGGGGAAAGGTTAATACAGTTACGTATGGCTGAATTAAACTTAAAAGCTCAAGTGGCTTCAAATATAAATAATAACACTGATACACCGAATGCTTCGTCATCCAACCAAACTAAAAGCAACTATTATTTCAAATTACCAACATTCAAATTGAATACTGACGATTTATCAGCATGGCTGTCACGCTTTGAGGACGTATGTAAGGTAAATAAACTTGAGAAATCCGCATGGTCATTAAACCTCAGGGAATTTTTAGATGGTGAGCCCGCAAGTGCAGCTCAGAATGTTGACCAAACAATAGCTAGTGATTATGACGCCATTAAAGCCTTATTATTACGGCGTTTCCATTTAGATGGAGGGATGCAGAGTCAGGTTTTAAAATATTCTACCAGATACCAATAAAGATTTCACAGGTTTTATTGCAAATATACACAACACCTTTAATAGATGGGTGGAACTTGCAGGTGTGAACAAATCTTATGATAAATTAGTTGATTTGTTACTCAGGGATAAGGTACTATCCTCTGTTAGTCCACCGTTCTTGTCTTTCTTACAGGAACGAAAACCATCTACCATTGCTACCTTAGAAAAAATGGGACTAAATTATTGTACTGCACATCCTAATGTCAGCATTTCTAACTCACAAATAAGAGAACCTTTACCAGTAGCGTCCAATATGTCATACCATAGTTATGACAAATCAAGATCACAAAGCCTTGATAGAAATCATTTCAAGGGAAATTATAATTATAATAAGGGGCGAAATAACTATAACAATAATAGTAATTTTAACAGAGGTAGGCAACAATATAGGAATCAGTCACCTCAATTCAGGTATAACAATTATCAACAAGGGTCAAATTGGAATAGACAATTTAATAGTAATACCAGTAACAATGGTAACAATTGGCAAAATAATACTCATAATTCTAGATCTAAAAACAATAACTATAATGGTAGACAACGCAATAATTCTGTCGACCATCCCCGAAATCAGTCTCAGTCACGTAGACCATCACATTTTGATCACAGTGCAGGGGCGGCACTCACAGATGGTATGACCTCTAGCGATTCTGATAATAATAATAATCAGTCACAAGCTTCGTCTTCATGTTGTGCTGTTAGTTATAACGTGGCAAATAGTTGCCAAGATTGTAATGCTGTTTTTCAGAAGGCCAAGGAAACAGTGCTGAATTGTGGACACCTTCAGACAGCAGTTGGTCTTTCGGCGAACGACGGCACAGGCACCCTGATGTTCAATAGAGGATTAGTTAATGGTACTGTGGTCTCAGTTTTGAGGGATACGGGATCAACTACCATTGGAGTCAGGCAGTCACTGATACACCCAAGTTGTGCTACAAATGAATATGTCAAATGTACGACGTTTGGTGGTACTGTTGAGCACTACCCCACTGCCATTGTATATGTTAACACACCATTTTTTACAGGTAATGTCAAGGTGTGCATGTTGCAGATACCAGCAGCTGATCTTACGGTGGGACGCATCCACGGCAGTAAGGATTGCACCCCAGAAGAAATTAATGAATGGGAAAGGAAAAATTTGCAATTTTATAGCAATGCTAACGCTGTCGTTACGATGGCTAAACTCCGTGCCAACAAGATGAATGCATGTGGCACAGTATTTTCAAATTTTGTTCTTAGCACTATTTTGGAAAGTGATGAGGTTGATAAAGATATCACTCATGTTGACAGGGTCGAGGACAGAATCATATCTGATGTGTCTTGTATTGAAGACCTTCATACTAAATGTACATCAATTGTCAATAAACTTGACAATGATGTTACTACATCTTACTATGTATATTTAAGTACTTCCAACATTGTGAAGGCTACAATTGGTCTTACAAATTTTCTCTCTACTTTTTTGTCTGTTATCTCTAGTTTGGTTTTCAAGGTGACCATGAAATGTTTTCATGTGATCAGAAAACTATCTACTGTCAATTACTCACGGGTCCTCAGCAATTTACTTCTGATCTTATTGGTCAGTTACTTTTTCAGAACCATCTTTGAGGTCAACATTTGCTACTCAATTTTTCGCAAATGTATCTCTCCGTACAGAAGCCAGCAATTACGGACTAGGAGCGAGTTGTACTTCGCGAGTTACGATTCGGTATATTAGCGATGATATCGTATCTCGTACTTCAAGCGACATCAACAGATGCTACTGACGGTGAACACTCCAGTATATTATCAAGTTTAACTGATCCAGATTACGTTCGACTTCATTATTGAATCAATACCAGGAACGGAAAATGTCATGGCCGACGCACTCTCCAGAAATCCTGTCGAAGTCAATTGAACGAAAATTATAATTCAAGATTGGAAATAAGACTATACGTACATGCTTATAAACGTTACACGGCTGGAACTATCCATGTTAGCAGTTTTCCCAAGAAACGTTACGATATTCCACGAAAACGTATTGTTACTTTTCAACGTTTGGACTTTGGTTTGTGTCCACTCGGCTTCCACTTGGTATCATACACTCGAAAGGGAATTTTCGTGTGGTCTTTGAATTTTGTTTCGTGTTCAAATCGGAATCAGATGTACTGAATGAATTAGGTGAAATTCTTGATCCAACCTTACACGAAAGACAGATGAACATTCTTCACTCATTCTTCATGATGAACAATGTATATCAAGTTTTATGGAATGAAACTCACTCGTCATACGGAACTAACTTATAGATCCACAAATGGGAATAACGACGTTTGGATCTTCAGAACTAACATTATTAGTTTCATTACTTATTGATTTAATTAATAAAATAAAAATAACATGTGAGAAAAAGAAGAAATACATAAAAGAAAGAAAAGAGAGAAATAAAATAATCTCACACTATTGAATAATTTAATTAAATATATATATATATATATATATATATATATATATATATATATATATATATATATATATATATATATATATATATATATATATATATAAATGTGATAATTACTATATGAAGTTGGCAAATGTGTTTACGTAATAATATATGTATTATTATTTTGTTAGTTGATAGTCAGTTAAATAGATAGTAGTTAGTCTACACATATATTTTATTGGGTCATTAACATCTCACTAGTTAACTTATGCTTTCTTCTCTTCTTTACTTTACTTGTCTTTACTTTTCGTTACTTTTTTTACTATGACACTATACTTTAGTTTAGGTAATTAAATTTTAATTATAGTATTTCCTACACCTATTACACTGATTAATTAGTTAATTTTTAATTAGTTAGGATAATTTTAGTACACAACACATTATTATTTTGGTGAAGACATACTGGTAGTTAATTATTTACCGACAGTAGACATTATCTTTAGTTACTTTAATGTAATGTCCATGTATTACATGACTGATATTATAGCAACATGACTCACGACAATGTTCTACACAGAACATCCTTGGCCGTATGTTGGATTTTATGAAATTTTTCAGATGATTAATTAGGATATTTAAAAAAAAATCTATAGAATATATTTTTTTTCCCCCGTCGGCCAGGGAATTGTTACGACATGTTTCAAAGATGTCGTCTGCTACAGTTGGCAGCGCGTTTGGAGTACGCATTTTGATGTCGAGATTTTAAATATAGAATACTTTTATGCTTCATGGTTTTTTTTAGTGAACACAAGTCGCATGGTTCGATTGTGACGTGGTAGCGTTGATATGGTCACGCGTGGTGACTAATGTACTTGACCCTTTTATTCTGACCGTCAAGCCATGAAGACGTGTTTTAATTCCTTCCAGTGTTAGGCTACATATTTTGCCGAATTTTATATTGAGATAAGGACATAGGGTCAGTCCATATTATTATAATGAATTGATGGAATTTATATGGTTGTTGGATAACCATTTATGGAAGGATTGTTGATCAGCTTTATGATCTATATATTCGCCAAACTAATGGGTATCACTACCGGCTGTCTGGATAACGGCAGCGCTCGTACACAGCCCATGATATTCTGACGACAATTAAGTAACTGGAAAACTGACGGTAATATGTCTACTTGAACTGCAATGCAATGTACTGTTGATGAATTAATTATTTGTGATGTCTTCGCATTCGTCAATAAATGTTTTTGGACTCATAAACCCGAGGACTTACCAGAATTAATCAAGTTCAACTTGGCTCGTTGCCACATATTATTATTGATTTGTAATTCATGCACGATGCACTCTTTTGTTATGTGAGATAAATACTACTCACATTGTATTAATGAAAGTTCAGAAGGAACCCGAACGATTGTCAACCATTTACGCTAACCGAGTTAAGATAACCTGATCACTGACCCACAGTAAGAAGTTTGAAGAAAAGAGAGACACTTCAATACTCAGCCACATTCGCGCCTCACGTTCAACCTCTGCATCACCCGCGAAATGTTTACCGCCAAGGTGAGCTTTTAGTGGACCAAACAGGTGAAAATCACTCGGGGCTAAGTCGGGACTGTAAGCCGGATGTTCAAGAATTTGCCACCCTAGTTGTTCAAGTTTCTCCTGGGTTAATCGAGCTGTATGTGGTCTGGCATTGTCGTGATGGCGCAGTACTCCTCTAGTCAGTAGGCCTGGGTGTTTTTTTTTCGAAGTGCATCCCGAAGCATCAACAGAACTTTACAGTACGATGCAGCATTCACATTCCTTATGAATATCCTTTGCAGGAAGTCATGTTGCCAAAAAAAAAAACCGGAAAACAGCGCACTGTTCTTCATCGGTACACTCCACGAGCACGGTCGCCATTTTTATCTGCTCTGCGCATCCGCATGCAACACCTAGCAGTCTGCTACCTAAGCTAATCATAAAGCTGGATAATACTGTCGCCTAATGACACCTTTAGAAACTACCAAATACCATTTTCAGCTTCCCCATATCAGTTTGTAACTTACTTACTGACTTCCCCTCGTATTAATCCCAATAAGCGGAAAACATTCATTACATTTATATTGAATATCTTTGTCACGAGAGGTTTAGATGATATTAAAGAATAAGATATCCTGGACATAAAGGTGTATCAGATGATGCCAGGATAGTGCCAGATAAGAGTCTGGTCTTATCAGTAATACCCCCTTCTCTGAAGAGGGTAAGGGTGTATAGACACAAAGGTAGAGTCAAGCTATGAAAGTTCCCAGAGAAGATGGTGATGAGTCCCTAACTGCTACCTCTCCTGATCCGCATATGTGATTATGGTATTTAATATGTTTCTGTGGAGCCGCGCTAGCGTAGAGGTTACAACACCGCTCTGGCGACCGGGTGATTCAGGATCAAACCCGGGCGACGGCATTTGAGGATTTTTCGTCGACCGGGAATTGGACTGGATTAACTCGAGACATGGCAAGGACATTTGAAGGAGTGTCGTCGACTAAGGATTGGCGGCTCATGAGCCGACCCAGCTCTAATGGGTACCTCCGAAATCGGCGAGTATCTGCCTGAATGGCGAGGGACACCTGTCTCTGTACAAGAAAAGGGATACTCACGTAAAATCAATGTCAGGTTAGACATTAACAATAACCTGAGATTTCGCCTCGAGTATTAGCGGGCGTACGGAAAAAAAAAATATATGTTTCTGACTCTGCTAGGGGTAATTTATATAACTATATTCACCAACAAGAACTGTAATTCAACTTAAAGAATCTAAGAAAGTCTTCTGGTGAATATTTACAATTTAATTAAACAGTTTTTCTTTTCTGTTTGAAAAGTGTTAAACTCAAATATTTTTACAACATTAAATAAATAATAATAGTTAACAAATGTTTTTCTCTTGGGTCAAAAGGTCTATCATCTTGTAGACAACTTTCGTTTGCTTGATCATTCACTTGTAGAATTGTTTATTATTATTACTATAAGTTTATAGAAACACTATAATAGTTTGGTCATCACAAACTAGATGCGTATATGTCTTGGGTGAGTATGGATAAGCTGCACAGTTGCCTTAAGCAACTTATCTTAGTCACTGCAGATGGCTCCCTTATATGCTGGATATAAAATTCAGATGAAATCGTTCCAGTAGCTAAAAACGTGATGACGGACCTGAAACCACCAACTGGCACTGCATTCGTTGCAACTTTTGTAAGAGAAGCCTCTTCTGATTTGGAGACTTTTGGATAAAGAATTAAACCTGCAATGAATTCAAACGCAATCCCTGTATTTTTCTATCTATATCCCTCTATGACACAGATGGGGACGATAGACAGTTTCAGATAAACGTGCTAGCATATGCACAAGGTATAGTATAGTATCAACAATAATTTTAATTCAAAGTGATCACAATTTACTTCTACCTTCTTAATTATAAGTATTTTCCCATGATTCGCTTCCATACAATAATGTGGTTGTGAGTAAAACTATTAAATAATATGTCAAACGATACTGTGAATCAATCCCTATCATCCTTCTTTATGTTCCTGGTAGGTGTCTCATTCTATTCAAGAAATACTTCTTTAAATACCTTTCCCAACTTACAGACACAATTAGCCACCTTTCTCGTTATATTAAATAATTCCGAAGGCGGGCTTTGCCTCTAGAAGTACACATGAGCCTTAAGTTTCATCAGAAGAACAGTCCGTTCCTAACACATCTTATACACATCGTATCGCACAGTTGGATTAATAAATATAATTACACACAATTATATATAAAAAGATTCGTTCTTACCCTCAGGTACACACACAGACTAGCCCTCAATGGTTGATTAAGGTCTGCTAACAACTGCAGAAGGCAAACGCTGGCATTAATATATGCTCTGCTTTCCCCGCTCTGTGTTTTTCAAATCGTGACTGACCGGAGTTTGTTAGGCAAGTCTATTTATAGTCTGACCTCGGACGTAAGAGATGGAATCCCCTAGGAATGCAATAACTATCCTAAAATGTGGGTACCGTTTTGCATTTTCTACAATGTAGGAAAACTGCTTTTTAAATTTTCTTCGTTATTCCTGATGCGATTTTAATCAATTAAAGTTTACCTTATACTTAGAATTAGGCTTTACATATCTATATAATAATCTTTTTGGTTACTACTTGCATTTTCTGTTATGCATAGTTTAAACAGCTAAACTTAGGCCAACCTGAAGCTTCGAATGCATTTAACCTAAGATTTCTCCCGTCCTATAATATTATTAGTAAAAGTATTACTACTTACGGGTAGAGTAACATCCCTAATATTGTTTTGATAACCTCTGCCAAGTGGTACTTCTTCCATACTGCTGTATTAAAATCCCGAAGTTAATCATGTTACACAAATAGGGTCTGGCCATCTTTATTCTCCCAGCAGTTGTAAACACGACCAAAAAAGCGTTTTCATTGGTCAGTGTATCATATCTTTTTACCATGTATGGCGCGCCGTAGGGCCAGAGTTATTACAATTCGTGATGTGAAACAGACGTCATTTCACGACAATCTTTACATGTGCACTGGTTGAAAAGGTGAATAATATAATAAGTATGTACATCAGTTCTATCATCATCCACTCCCTGCTCCATATGGATCTTGGGACTACCTCTACTTCTGGTTCTCTATGAGAAACCCGCAAAAGCAGTCATCAGCTCTTGCAGTGGTGGTTCACGAAACCATCATTCTATATAATGAAGTTGCCAGCTTCATATGACTTGGACATCCACTAGCAATTTGCACATGTTAATAAATGCAAAATATAGAATTTAAAAATGTATAACTCACCCCAAACTCTCTTTAGGAATACTGACTCCTAGTTCAGAGATATAGTTAAGGCAACTTGTTTAAGATGCCTCTTACATGCGGTCTCGGGTATTACTTTACAGTAGGCTCCCACTCTGACTTTGTGTTCATATTCCTAGGATTCCGGTTTTCCGTGTTAATGTTGGTAGAGTTTTTCTGGGATATAAGTCCACAAGATGCTCAAATAAGGTCCGGTCCCATAAATGGAATTCTGGTCCTATTCCTTACGCTGGTTAGCTGGCTGTCTTTTTGACGAGGTGAATTTCACAGTACTCTAAACCGGCGAAAGTGTCTGATTATATTGTAACTTTCGTCCCACGCACGTGGTTGTTAAAATCTGACTAGTCTGCAATCAGAAGTGTTGTTTATAACATCTTTAATTGCTCAGCCAATTGTATTCACTCATGCGCAATATGATAGGGTTTATCCCAACAGTTTCCTCAAAGAAAAATTCTGCGTAATTTTTTTTAAAGTCACTGTCCATATAAGGAATTGTTATTTCCGTCGATTATTGGCCCTGTTTACACTCACGACTTCATGCATTATCTCAAATAATGTCTTCCCGGAAACTTATTACACCATTCCGTCTGTCAGGTGCGTGGCTGTAATAGGTCACCACCTGGATAATTTACTGCCCTGTACGTGTGCAAACAAACATTTATCGTGTGACCATCTGGGTTGTGTTCTCTATACGAGAGACATTAGGAAGGTACAATAGCCATATCAGCGATAAACAAGCTCGCGGGGCGATCTTCGTGTTAATCCGGCGCGTCTGTCACGGTGCAAAATCGCCTTCTTTTCTCTTCTTAAATCTTTTCTCACACCAGTTCACTCACTCTCTCTCTCTCTCTCTCTCTCTCTCTCTCTCTCTCTCTCTCTCTCTCTCTTTTGCTCTAGAAAATCCGCCACTCGTCGAAAAATCAGGAGATCTCCCATTCTTCTGAAAAGGAATAGGCCTACCTCTCTCTCTCTCTCTCTCTCTCTCTCTCTCTCTCTCTGTGCATATTTAACTGGAAAAGTTCGTTCACCGGTGCTATGAACTTCTGACCGGAGAAAGCGCTGACTTTGTACCATGGGTTTTCCCTGGCGATAAATTTCCAGTTTAGCAACATGTACAGGAAGTCACGCGATATTTTATCTCAGCAACCAGTGCCCAGTTAATTTAAAATCACAACTGCCCAGTACCAGGTGTGTGTGTTTGGGGATGTAACAGAACGTCAACAAGAGGTCAGGTTTACCAACCCTTTCAGCTAAAGAGCAGAAATAAATCCTCCAAAACTTAGCAGAATTTAGGCGCATTCTCTCGCTAGCAGCCGGCAGACCTGCCTGGACAAAATTGCTCCAAGCAATACAGAGGGCAATTGTCCATTTTAACAAGTATGTTGGTCAGTTGAGCGAGTAAGTAGATCTATTATTGTTCATTTGAATAACATAAATAATATTCATATGTTTATCTATAGCATATTATTTCAGTATCTTTTGTTAGACAAAGTTCTAAATGCACTTTCATCTTCATTGTTACAGTAATTAATGTTCCTTGATTTTGTACATGAGACTACTGAACTAGACCTATTTCTACTGAAGGTTTCATCTATGAACTATCCTTGTCTATTTTAATACTGAATGATTTCTACTGTATGGTTTCATCTATGAACTATCCTTATTATGTTCAATGTGTTTATATGCAAGTATCCTGTGCTAAGATTGTACTATCAGGTTATATGAATGTTTATAACATAAACATAGAGCTATGTAACGATGGGCAACAGCACTGTAGCCATTTTATGAATGTAATAATTTGACTGACTGTAAGCCAATGGTTCTCAAGGCTGAGACCAGGAACACACCCAAATAGATTTAATGCTCAGGTAGCAAAAATGTAAATCAGTGGTTCTCAAGCCTTGGCAGCAAGTACACCCCCAACAGGGTTTACGGCACCATGGGAGACTATACCCGAGTGGTTCTCAAAGCATTGGTACCAATGACCCCAAATTGATTTGACTGCTCTATGGGCACAAGGTAGACCAGTGGTTCTCAATCTTTTGATGACCACAGCCCCAAACTTCACAGTTGGTGAAGCTAACAGCCCATTGGTTGGAAATCACTGCGTTAAACAAGCAGGAAGCCAGATATAGGTTGAGATCCCCCTGTATGCTTATAGCATCAGTTATGACATAGTACTTAAGATGGATAATAGATAGCACATTGTTATTGATATTAGGGATGATGTTTTAATGTTATTTCTGATGGCCGATTAGCGTCCAGCAGATATGGGAAACGACTTTTCTGGCAAGACCACTAATGGAGCTTCAATTGTTTGTCAATCCAGTCCTACCAGGTTGTCCTATCAGGAGACCTACCAGAAGGCCCTACCTGAGTCCTGTCCGGTAACCATTAGCAGTGTTCTCGAGAGGCCGACTTAATCCATCCCAGCTCGTGATGCGCCCTGAGTCAAAACAGAGGAAGCAGCCCCTGCCAGCCTCTGAAACCCTACTAGAATTACTTGCCACACTGGTCCTGGAGTGCTGGGACAGAGTGAACCCCCTGGCAACTTCTTCTTCTTTGATTCTTTGCCGCTGACCGTCAAAGCAGTCAGTGGCCATCACGCCTAGTGGCGTCTTGTAGGGCAACAACAAATTGATTCCACTTTGCTCGGTCGGCGGCCATCCTTCGTACAGTGCCCCAACTCTGGTTCATTCTTTGCATCTCAGCCTCCACAGTCCTCCGCCAGGTTGTTTTTGGTCGGCCTCTCTTTCGTTTTCCTTCAGGGGTCCAAAGCATAGCTGTTCTTGTGATGGCATCGGGGTCTCTTCTGAGGACATGTCCAACCCAGCTACAGCGTCTGCCAGCTATGATGGTGTGCATGTCCTCTTGCTTGCTCCGAGTAAGCAGATCTTGGTTGGTGATGGTATTCGGCCAAAAGATTCGGTGAATTTTTCTTAGGCACGTTGTGTGAAAAGAGGACAATTTCAACATTTCCTTCTCTGTAACTCTCCAGCATTCCGCACCATAGAGAAGCACAGAAAGCACACAGCTCTGATATAATCTTAATTTTGTGCTTGTGCTGTATTGAGAGGACTTCCAGATGTTGTTTAGGCTAAAAAAGGCTGTTCTTGCCTTATTCATTCTGATGTTGATGTCTTTGACTGCCCCGCCGTCTGGTGTTACTATGCATCCTAGGTATGTGAAGGTGTCTGTCTGTACCAGTTGCTGATTCCTTACTGATATGGGCTCAGGGTTGCTCACATTGAGCATCATGACCTCTGACTTCTTTAAATTGATGTTCAAGCCCACCTGCTGGCTAAACTTATTAAGTCTATCCGTTTTTTCCTGGATGTGTTGATGTGAATGTGCTAGTAGTGCAATGTCATCTGCATATTCCAGATCCTCCAATGTAGAAAATGTAGTCCATCTTATTCCTCTTGGACTGCCCTCTGTTGTCTGGCGCATCACCCAATCTATGACTGTTAAAAATAGAGTGGTTGATAAGGGGCATCCCTGTCGTACTCCTGTCTTCACCTCAAAGGTTAGGTTGCTCTGCCCAACACTACACCTAAAGTTGGCATAGAGGCTTTTTATGATTGACACTGTGCAGCTTGGAATTCCATAAGCCCTCAGTATTTTCCATAAACTGTCCCTACGTATGCTGTCAAAAGCCTTTTCAAACTCAACGAAATAAATGTACAGCTGTCTTTGCCATTCTGAGCACTGCTCTATAATGTTCATGAGAGTGAATATATGATCTACACATCTTCTGTTCTTTCTAAATCCTGCTTGTTCTTTCCTCAGTTTGTGGTCTACTGCTTTTGAAATTCTCTGTATAATTATCCTGCCTAGTATTTTGCTGGGAACTGAGAGAAGAGTGATTCCTCTCCAATTATTGCAGTCTGCAAGATCTCCCTTCTTGGGCAATTTGACAATTATTCCTTTGTTCCACTCTGATGGTGTTGTCTCCGTTTTCCAGACTTGCACCTGGCAACAAGACAATATAAATTCTGCAGCATCTCAGATGAGTAGTTGACAATGCCAGCAGAACCAGTACAGAATAGCTAATTCGATCCACATGATGTTAAATTTATTCTGACATTTTTCAGAACCATTGATAGATTAGTGAACAGAGCTTATAGTTGTAAATTTTTTGAACATACTTGAGGATCTATCATAATTTTTGTAAATTTAAAATATGTGAGAATCTATCTTCATTTTTTGAAAACTTTACATAACAGAGTCTGATGTAATTTTTCTTGTAATATTTATATAGTTGTATAGTTTTTAGTAATTAAAATCTACACTCTGGGGGCAAAGCCATAATTGAATAAACACTAGGGCTAGGCTATATATATAAACAGCGAATACAGAGTTGCGGAACAGAACAAGACAACAAACACCATTGCTGACATTAAAGATCTTGTTCTGAGATTTGTTTCATGTACATCCAACAGATACAAGTGATGATATGACAATTAAAAAATAGGGAGTGCCATTTCAATCACCTCGTAAATAAAACTATAGTGGGTACTCAACGTACCCACTCCAGTAAGGAATTATGCAGCTTATTCCCAAGACACGACATTTGGCACACAAACGTAAAATGTGTCCCACTCAATAGCTGAGGCCTCAAACTTGACACATTCACCAACAGATGTCCTGGTCGTATCTCGCGTATCAAAGTCAGATATATTAATAATACACAAGGTCAAGGTAGTCCCATCGCAGATACTGCCGTAAGGGAGTGAAGCGTTAGAGCCTTCACTATTATAGGTCCAGCTTCGAGAGGGGGGGGACAAGTTCCCATTTATATTATGATTGAGTAATTGGCCGCCAAATGACGCGTGCACCATGAGGTGAGTGATGGTGCCCGTGGTCTGGTTTTGTGAAGTGTGTAGATGATGTACAGTCAAACAATGATCATACAAAAACAGGGCAATCCATACAAAGACGTCAGTTAACTCACGACGTATAAAGTCAATGATGCTTGTAACAGCTAGTGACGTTTTTCTGTATCATTTATTGTGGACGCCACAGTGACAAAATGTATACGCGAATATGTAGGTACATCAGACAGTCATTATCACAGCAACAATGTCAGTATAGCAATGGACGGTAGACAGCATCATAATAAAGGTGATTCACAGGCATGTCAATACATTATAAGGCTGTAATGTAGTCGGGAAAATTCTCCATCCCTTTCTATCTTAGCCAGAAGATAACCAGATGTATGAGATCAGTTCACTCTTCTTAATCTGACTTCAGCAAGACAGGCACGTCTGCCGAAGTATAAATAATGTCCTCAAAAATATCCTCTAGATAACAAAGGTTTTCCAAACCTAGTTCATGTAACAAAGTAGCAAGTAATGGTCCTTGGGACATGCATCAACCGATGCAGTACAATACAGCGACATGTGAGCTGGGAAAACATCTCGTGACGACGCCTTTCGAAGACAGGCTATGAATCAAAAAATCGCTCACGACCAAAAATCGATAGAGTGAATGAAAAGTTAATTTACCTTGCCTTCAGGAAATACACAGAAATATTACGCCTCCCGGCATGTGCAAATACACTAGAGGTATTATCTCGAATAAACGAAATATCCATTAAGAGGACTTCACATTCCTGACAGAACAAAAAAATAGCGGAGATCCCCTCTCAGCGAGGCATCTTTCTAGCTATTCAAAATCGCTCACTGACTGGTGGGCGGAAATCGATCGACCAAGAAGCAAGACCAGTCATGCGCAGTCCAGCGCAAAATGACCACAGCTCAGAACTTAAGACGCAAGGACCTTTACTACGAACCAGCGTAAGAATGATTACCTTAAAAGGATAACCCAACAGGTTGCCAACCGTTTTCTGAGAAAACGGCCTAGCATAGCAAACTTAACTGCATTCAATACCAACGCGAGGAGACAACTGCTTACCGAGAAAAGTGACTATAAATTTCAAGCAGTTGTTGCCCTTGCGTTATAAAATATATATTGTAATAAAACGATGTTGCGAGAATTTCTCACGCAACAATAGGACACTCCCTCACAATAAAAACAAACAGTGTATACATGTCTTTGAGTGAAATCCACAGATAAATAAATAATAAATAAACAAATAATAAAAATAAACCGTATAAGCGTTACTAATTGTAAAGCTTTTACAATTTATAGCCAGGGGAACGGGGTAGAAGAGGACGCCAAGGCAACGGGAGTCTCATGGTCAGAGCTGAGAACGAGGGCCCCAAATCGAAATGATTGGTACATAATATTGTTCGCTCTCTTTTCCCCTCCGGCAGTATTGTTATTTTCAAGTCATTGTTTACACTTCTTCTTGTAATAATTCGTCATGTCTGTTTACCTGACCATCCTTGCTGAGACAGAAGACAGGTGACGCAATATTGACCGACAGTCATGTTGGTAAAATTCTTGTGTACCAAACATGGGCACGCCGGATTAACACGAAGTTCGCCCCAGCGAGTTTATCTAACGCTGATATGGCTATTGTGAATTCGTAATTTCTCTCGTGGAGAGAACACAACCCAGCTGGTCACACGATGAATGTTTGTTTGCAAAGGTGCAGGGCAGTAAATTATCCAGGTGGTGAACTATTGTAGACACGCACCTGAAGACGACGGAAATGTTGTAATCGCTTCCGGACAGAAATGTTACGAAGACATTATTTGTGGTAATGTAAGAAGTTGTAGTGGTAACCATTACCCAGAATTGACGGAAGTTCCAACTCCTTATGCGGAAAATGGCTGTTTGAAATTTACAAACGAATGAGTCATGCAGAAAATTCCATGAGGAAAGTTATCATAACAAGCATGATTGAATACAATTGGCTGGGCAATTCTAGATGTTATAAACAACACTTCTGATTGGAGCCTAGTCGGACTGTAACAACCACGTGCGTTAAAATACGTACATAATAATTCTTCATGAAAGGTGTCGGGCAGATACAAAGTTAACAACTGCTCAGTCCAATTCAGCATTGTTCTTGATTTCTGAGTTATCTTATGAAACCCACGAGGTAGAAGCATCAGCATCCTTCTATCTGTATCTCTGTCAAGAGTACTTTTGTGCGAAGGTAGATGCCAATTGTTGTCATAGCCAAGAGTGGAATTGAGGACGAGCTCTCAATATCTGACCAAATGCTCCTAAGGCGTGCGTAACACAAAGCCTCTGACAACAAAAGTCCAACTCCTGGCCTTCTCGTGGTAGCACCGTTTAATACTAACAGGAGAAGGGGCGAAAGGCGAGTATCTGGCGCCTTAAAACCATATTGCTCCAGGTAAATTTTTGTAAGTACCTGCAAGGATACTTGGAGAGGAGACGGGCACCGCCAATCAAACCTCTTGCCCACTGAAATGCTATGATGGAAAGTCAACTCAGTAATAATATGCCGGATCGGCCGAGGCCCGGATTAACAACGACCGCGCTCCCATTGCCCCTTGAGAGTGATAAGTCAGTGAATGGGGTACAAACACCTGTCTTGAAACTTCCTAGAGAAAGTTTTGTTGTTGGAACTTGGAATGTACGCACGCTATATGCGTGTGGAAAAGTCAGAGAACTAACACATGAACTTGTCTGGCATGAAGGGTACTGTCTTTTCAAATTCGTCCTTGAGATTAAATGTAACACTTTTGCAAGTTCAAGACGACAGAGTGATAGAATAAAAGAAAAGGAGGGGAGGGAATGGAAAGACAGAACCTAGGGTACGCCGTCTCGCGTTGATTTCAAAAAGGCAACTCGAGCGACATAGCCTTGGGCGATTTTCAAATTACGATACAAAAACTAAAAAATGTTCGTCAATTTGGTCACGCAGACAGCCTTAGCTCTTATAAAAAATGACGTAATTCTAACGGACTACGGACGATTCTCGTTTTTAGTTTGAAAATAGTTGTAAGAAGAATTGAACAGGTGGCAGTTTCTAGATTTGAACGACTAACATAGAAAAAATATGGAATTATGAACCATAATACATAGGGCCATAAAAATTATATATTCGGATGCCTTATGATTTCCTGAGCAATAATATGGTGTCAGTTAAGCAATAGTACAATAAATAACCAAGATATTGGCAAAAATACTATGTATTGTAAGAGGGACTGACGAAAACAAAAATCATGCCTGCTTATTTTTTTTCATAGCATGTTTTGAAAAAAGCTTTTGGGGAAATAAGGACTAAAAGGTACCTGTAATTTGATTGGCGGTAGTTTAAAGGAAGGCGAGATAGGATTGGTTGACCTAAAACTAAAAATATATTTGCAGTAGTAAACATAGTAGTTTGACAGTTTTTTTGTTTTTTAAAGTTTGATTCAAAATAAATGAGTTCATGGTCCCATTGGCCCATACATTATATATTATCGGAAACGTAGACTGCTCGTTGCCATTAAAAAAAAAATTCTGAGGAACAAGAAGCGATGAGAGCAGGCTGGTGCTTTTCAAACCTATAGAAAGCAGTCTGGACAAGGCAGATCTAAAGTGTGCCATAAATTGTTTGCCAGTCATCGTTCGCTTGTGTATATTTCATTGAAATTTGTGGTAAGATTGATTTTATTAACCTTTTATTTAAAATAAAGTTTGAATGTGAGATACTGCAATACGACTGTAAGTAAGTGGGTCCATGGCAGACTTAGGCAGAGCCTAGAGATTGATCCATCATATGATAGACTATCAGAGAGGTGTAGTACTACAAGATTATATATGATTGTCATCAAGGAGCATAACACCTATCCTATGATATGGAAAAAGATTACTGCTGGAATTGCAGAGAGGTTGTAACCATTAGGAGAGAGGAATACTGGTATACATTGTCACCTAAAAATATAATGGTAAAAAAGGTTGTCATAAAGAGCTGACCCTATTTGTTTGTTTGTACTGTGCCTGTAATTAATTGTGGAATATTATTGTATACTTGTTATAAAGAAGGACGCATAACCTTCTTATTTCAGGGTTTTTTGGTACTGACATTAACGTAGTACCAGGCTCGTGGAAACTGTTCGATTCCTGACACTGTTTGCATATTTCGGGCACATGCTGGATGCCATTGCCTTTCAAGAAGGGAAACAGATTGTCCAGCGAGCCTATGAACAGATCTACCGGTGTTATCCTTCGAAGATAAGTGCCTGTTCGGCACCAGGAAGCTCAACCTCTAGTTTAACATAAAGACTGAATACACTGACAAACAACATTTTTCTTTCTTATATAAGAATAAGTGTTCTTAGGTCAGTTTCTTGCGCTGATTTCAAATCTGAAATCCGTTTATCTCTATCTCGTCGGGTTCTTAAGATATTTGTGAATAAATATATTTTTGGGAAACCGTTATTTGCCCCGTTTCATTTTTACTATATAGCTTATTAAAAATTAATAAAAAGCAACATAATTCTACTTTTTATACTGCTAAAAGATGCATGACATATGTTACGCGATTTTTTAAATAGTAACTGTATTTTGAAATAATTATGAGCAAAATATGGCTTCTAGAAGTTGTAGAAATTCGGCTGATCTGTTCTGTTACGTGTGCGGATATTTTACCGATCGTGTTGACCAGAAACACTTTACACCATTACTAAAGAAAGCATATGAACTTTATTTCGATTCGAAAGTTGATGATGCAAATAAATCTTCGCAGCCAAATGCAGTTTGTTCGATACATTGGCAGGTTGGTTACGAAAATCGCCGAAGCATAAGTCGATGCCTTTTGGAGTGCCAGTAATTTGGCGTGAACATACAAAATACACTACTACTGATTATTCCTTCTGCTTGACAAATATCCATGGTTTCACTTTTAAAACTAGAAAGTCTGTGGTTTATCCAAATATTGAATCGGTTTCGAAACCAGTGCCTCATGATCCAATCACGTGTCCGATCCAAATACCACCAGAACAATATCCGTTGGACGTAAATGAACCATCAGAAAGTGATAGTTTACCTGCTTTAGAAACTAATTCTGACTCAGATTACATACCGGTGAATGATGGTGTTTACTTAATTAACCATTCAGAACTTTCAGATCTAATACGTGATCTCGCTCTTACCAAAGGACAAGCGGAATTACTCGGTTCGCGACTCAAAGAATGAAATTTTTAGCGCCCAAACTCCTATTGGCTAAATTTCGTCATAGACACAGAGAACTTGTTCAATACTTTGAGATGGGTGATGACATTTGCTATTGCAAAGATGTAAACGGTCATGAGCCATAATCATAATGGCGAAAAAAAGCCTCATCGATTCTTAAGCAAGAACTAGTGCCTAAAAGCCGTTCATTGCATAACATAAATTTTTTTTTCATCAATTCCATTCGCCTACTCTGTTCATATGAAAATTGAAGAAACTTATGACAATATGGCTATACGTTTGGCAAAAAAAAAGTATAATGACTACCAATGGCGGATTTGTGGAGACCTAAAAAGGTCATTGCAAATTACACTGACACGATGATTGCAGACTGGGTATACTAAATTGGAAAGTTGTTGCAGAGGCGTGGAATGGGATTAAGGTGTGGCCTATCCGGGATCGTATGCAGCTCGGGCATAAAAATGTAAACGCGAGCCATTAGTTTTCAAAGACAGCTTCATTTTACCACTGTTACATATAAAGTTGGGGCTCATGAACTCAATGTTTGTGTTGTATTGTGCTCAGTGCAGAACTAGAGTATCAATTAGTTATGAAGTAGAAGGTATATCCTTCTTGTTTTCAGGGACCGTGGTCTTGATGGTATTGAGCTGCACCTGGTCAGAGCTTTACTGAATCCAGAGTCGGACAGCATACTCCTTGGTCCATTTAGCTATCAGTGAGGTGTCTCCAGAGCCCAGAGGAGAATACGAGCAGAGGAGTCTTTTCCTGCCGCCATCACGCAAGATAAGCTGATTTGGCCAGCTGAGCTCAACATTATGTCCCCTCCTCTTGAAATGACTTTGTAAAAATAACATTCAGAGGGGAATTTAATTGTCTTAATATCAGGAACTGAGAACATCTCCAATACTAGTCCCTAAAGACAAACTATTGAAGTCATGATGACAAATACCAACAGAGCTTGAACAAAACAAAACCAGTATTACCTCATTTTACTACTACACAACTGACACACATAGAATATTTGTAATAATATATGTCACTACAATATTCATATTAAATACATTCTGTACATAACTTGTAATTTAAATTGATTGTGATTCCTGGTTCCCTTGTAGTTGAATCAGGACACATATTCATTCATGCCAGTAATGAATACATATTGTTATTTGAAAAGTTATCAGTGACTCTTTTAAGATATCCTTGTAGAGTGTTATATGTATGTGAGTGTCACAGTGTTGTCAAGAGTAGTGGATTAAATTAAATTGTTTATCTGTCTGTTGTTGTGACTTACACTTCATCATACACATACCCTAGACACATAACGTAGTCATCACACTATTCCAGAATAATTCTGACTGAGATATATAGATATGTGGTAGCAAGTAAGGTTATCTATAATACACTACTCTTAATAGATATAGATACCTTCACAGCTGATCTCAGTCAGTACACTAAGTCCCCTATAAATATTTATAACATCCTACTTCACCACAATAATATAATAACATTTGTATTATGGACAGAAGATCCATGGTGTTATTTAATTGATGTAAATAATTCTTTTGATTTCATTTTTGATTGTCAGTCCTGATTCAAACAAACTAGAACCAGGACAATAAATTGTAAAAATTTAACTTTTACCAAAAATTCAACCACTGACTTACTAAAGATAGTCTTTTAAAGTGTAGTTTGTATGTGATTGTCGTAGTACTGTTGTGTTGTGTTGGATAATAAAATAGTTGTTTATATGTTTAGTTGGTTAATGCACATTACACTACATATTCATAACCCTAGACACCAAACGTAGTCATCATACATTCTAGTCAAAGAATAAGTCTGAATGAGATCATAGGGGTGGTAGCAGAAAGGTACCCTGTAAACTTACCATCATATTTGTTATATTCAGGGACCTTCACAGCTGACCTCATTCAGTACACTAAGAGTACATAACAACATTTCTTAACATCAAATCCACCACAGTGCTCTTGCGTGTCTAATAACCCCAGTGAATAAGGCTGTTGAGAGGATATTCTCCCTTGAACCATCAGTTAAGATAAAAGCAAGAAACAGAATGCAGCTACATCTGCTTGACGCTATTGTAAGTAAAAATCAGAGCCAAACTATTGTTTTCGAATAAATGTTGTAAGGACTTCACTGCATCGTCAAAAAATATTAAACTTCTATACGGCGAAAGTTCCAGTGGCGATCCCATTGTTAACCTCGATCTGGAGCTACTTTTGTGATGTGAGTATGAATAATCTATTTAAATAGTTTGGCTTTTTTAAAAAGTGTTTGGCTTTTGTTAGCTTTTTTGTGAAGCTGTTTGTCTGTTTTTCACAATTTTTATCTGGCAACCTTGACCATCACACGTCCAGTCTGCTTTCTCATTTTTGATTTACAACAGCCGAGAAAGTTCCAGTTTCTTACTTCTAAGTTTAACTGTGGCGTGATCGAGAGCCGCGCTGGTGAAATGGTTACCATGTTGCGCTGGCGATCAGGTGTTGAACGTTCAAAAATGATTTAACTACAGGAAGGCAGAAACGTTTCTTACTAGTACTGTGAGAAATCAGTTGCAAGAATTAGAAAAAGAAGGACACATAACAGTTGCTTGCTTGCTTTTATCCCCGATGAGGGTGCGAGTAGCTAGACTCTTATACCCTTGGCACACAGGCAGTTTGGTATGGCGGTGGCGCAGCCACCGCCACGCCTCTGCATACGGTCCGTGTTGCCACACGGCCAGAAAGCCACTCATCGTGCCCCCAAGCGATGAGTGAGCAACCCGCCGTGCATCTACGCACTGTTTGGGGAGTGGTTTGGGCTTTTTTTCACCCCAGGGAGCATCCTAGACTCAGACCAGGCTACACCAGGCCCACTATGGCGTGTGTGTACTGACCCGAGGTTTGATAGCTCTCTACCCTGCAAAGGGGGTATAGCTCCGAGACAAGACTGACACGAGCAATCAGTCAAAGCTGGGCTTTGTTGCAACCCCAGGGAACCTCTTATCGGGTAGCGAGGGTACAATGCCACGAGAAAAGAGGTTCTCTACCCTGCAATGGGGGTTATATCTCCGTGACTAGACGTATCGAGGCGTAGGCGCAGCCGGCGCCAAGCTTCTACCACTCTTGAGCTGTATTACCAAGAAGACGGACAGCTCTTGCACACCCGAATCGGGAAGACCGGGGCCCGGGAAAACGCACAGTCTCGATAGGACACTGCTCTGCTCATCAATGGCGTAGCAGCGACCGAGCCTCTACGTTATCTAGACGGACACTGTCACATTGCACTGCCTCTACTTTACTGGGAAGACCCGGAAACCGGGACCACACACAGTCTTGAGAGGACAAAGATCGCCTTTGGGGAAACACATAACAGTTGAAAAGTTTCAAAGCTATGCAGTAGATTTCTATGACACCTGCATTGAATATATTCAGGAGTGGTGTACACCATTTCTTACGCCTCTTCAGTCTATGGATTGGATCAATTTGAAGGGAAAGGAGTCTGTGACTTGGAAGAACATCCAAGAAAGCTACATATTCACGAAGACAGTGTCACCAAATGTACTGTGAATGAAGAGGACTTATTTGATGAGTTTGCATGTGTGAAAAAATATTGTGAAAGCAAATTTGATGTGTGGAGTGAACTGAAGGATCAAAGTGTCAGTGAAAAATGGTGTGAGATGTTCGCTCATTTTACAAAGCAGGATATAAATGCTGAGAACCTGAAATGCCTAGTTAGTTTTTGTTTGGCACTGCCAGGATCCAATGCAGCTGTTGAACGTATTTTTTCATTAATAAATGCGCTTTGGACAGACGTAAAAAAAAACAGACTTAAAATTGAGACAGTGAAAGCTTGCCATTATAAAGACCAATTTTAAGGATTTCTCTTGTGCTGAGTTCTATGTCCAAATATCAGAAGAAAAAAAAACTTCTTGAACAGGCCCACAAATCTGATAAATATTCTGATGAATCTGAAATATAAACTTGACTATTGTGTATTTTTTAAAGGTGTGATTTTTCTAATTAAGTATGTTTGTAATTTAGAATTGTTTTTTAAAGTGGAAGTTGTGTTAGTTAATGTGTGTATTTTTATACCAGTATCTTATTTTAAGTGCAACATATAATATATAATAGATTTATTTGTGCTTTACCTTAATTTTTAACATGTCCCGTTTTTTTACAAAATGTCCCGGGTTTTTTAGGTAAAAATTTGGAAATGTCCCGGTTTTTTAACAAAACATTATGGGAACCCTAAACTAGCATCATCGCGAGATTCACTGGTGTTATTGTCAATTATGATGATATCATCACGAGGACATCTTCTAACCAGATTTCTCAACATATTATCTCCTATATCATCATTCTTATTTTCGCTCCCAAACTTCTGAGTTGTCGACTAATGTTTCTAGTTCATCTGGTTGTAATGCAACCAGGAAGTAGAATGTTTCTCTCCCCTGCTTGCCTATATTTTATCACATCAGTCAGTTCAATAATATGTTGTACACCTCCCCCCCTCAACCTCGCCCCCCCCCCCCCCCCCCCCCCCCCCCACCACACACAGAGAGTTGTTGGCAACTTTTACAGAACTATGCACTTTATAGAATGACATGAATTGTGCTTGTATAATGGTTAAGTGCACGAGGTTTCTGTTAAGATGGTATTCATCGATTCCCTGCTCTGCTCTGAGTAATAGCATCATCATCATCACCAAAACAACAGCACTACCGACTGGCTTTGGCAAGCAGTTTACTGTCGCTGAAACTTGCGGTTCTGATGTTGTTTAATCGCCCATCTGCCACGTTGTTACACTAACCTTTTGTCTTTTATCTGTTGATCCGTCTTCTATCAATCTTGTCAATCAAGTTTGCCTGTTCTGACACTGTTGGTTCTAATTTTCCTTTTATCACAATGTTTCAGTTAAACTAAAACTGAATCTATAAGGGATTTGTAATGATTTTTCTGTGAACGATGGACACTTTCATTAGATTTGTTTAGCTTTTAATACCATTCTTAACAGTCTTCTATAGATAGGAATGATATCAGTAAAATGCTGAAGTGCTGGAAAAGTTATTTCATTCATTAGTTTCCTTTCTCGCTTCTTATGGAACATGTAGTCAAAAATGTTGCTGGCACCAAGAAGGAAACTGGTGTTAAAGTACATGATCTTTCAGTGGTTGTTCTGTAGCAATTTCTTTTAAATGGTGAGGTTGCAAGTCCCATGCGCAACCTCCTGCTACTTCATATTTTACCGTTTATATTTTAAATATCGCTTTGTTTTGGATGGGCGAGAGCGACCGATATGTGTGGGGGTCTGATTTTCAAAGAGGGGTTTGACTTATGAGAAAGAGATCTGACTTGAAATCTTCGTTTTCATCCCATTGAGAGTTTGTGTTTCTCAGTTCTCTCAGTATAATCATCTTAAAGTGTCATCAGTCTTCCAGAGAACTCTTTCCCTAATCTGTTAGTTTAATCATCATTGAATTCTACTATCTCAATACTTGTTCTACTCACTTCTTTTGTCAATGCCTCAAATACCTTTTTGATTACTTACTCCCCAGTGGCTTGCACAGGTTGTATTTCTTATTAAAGGTGTGCCATGGTGTGTTACCGGGGCCCGAAAGGGGAGCAAAGAACAGTAACACTGTTCCCTACCATGCAACATAGAAAGCGATTACGGAGGGTTGGGCATGGGACAGGTTACCTGTGGTGGATTTGATGTTAAGAAATGTTGTTATGTACTCTTGGTGTACTGAATGAGGTCAGCTGTGAAGGTCCCTGAATATAACAAATATTATGGTAAGTTTACATGGTACCTTTCTGCTACCACCTTTATGATCTCATTCAGAATTATTCTTTGTCTAGGGTTATAAATATGTAGTGTAAAGATGCATTAACCAACTAAACATATAAACAACTATTTTATTATCCAACACAACAAAACAGTACTACGACAATCACATACAAACTACACTTTAAAAGACTATCTTTAGTACGTCAGTGGTTGAATTTTGGGTAAAAGTTAAATTTTTACAATTTATTGTCCTGATTCTAGTTTGTTTTGAATCAGGTCTGACAATCAAAAGTGAAATCAAAAGAATTATTTACATAAATTACATAACACCATGGATCTTCTGTCCATAATACAAATGTTATTATAATATAAGTGTGTAGTTGTAGTTTTCTAACTTTGGTTAATACTGGTATATAATGGTAGGTTGTTGGTTAACATCATATCCTATCGTTTATTTGCTTTTTCGTTTTACACTTGTGGAATGTTTTTTCAATATTCACAGTCTTTATTTTAAAACTAGAGGTTGAGCTTCCTGGTGCCGAACAGGCACTTATCTTCGAAGGATAACACCGGTAGATCTGTTCATATGCTCGCTGGACAATCTGTTACACATCTTGAAAGGCAATGGCATCCAGCATGTGCCCGAAATATGCAAACAGTGTCAGGAATCGAACAGTTCCTACGAGCTTGGTACTACGTTAATGTCAGTACCAAAAAACCCACAAATTTCAATGAAATATACACAAGCGAACGATGACTGGCAAACAAATTATGGCACACTTTAGATCTGCCCTTCTGTCCAGACTGCTTTCTATAGGTTTGAAAAGCACAAGCCTGCTCTCATCGCTCCTTGTTCATCAGAAAATTTTTCTCAAAATGGCAACGAGCAGTCTACGTTTCCGATAATATATAATGCATTGGCCAATGGGACCATGCACTCATTTATTTTGAATCAAACTTTAAAAAACAAAAAAACTGTCAAACTACTATGTTTACTACTGCAAATATATTTTTAGTTTTAGGTCAACCAATCCTATCTCGCCTTCCTTTAAACTATAGCCAATCAAATTACAGGTACCTTTTAGTCCTTATTTCCCCAAAAGCTTTTTTCAAAACATGCTATGAAAAAAAAACAGGCATGATTTTTTTCCGTTAGTCCTTCTTACAATACATAGTATTTTTGCCAATATCTTGGTTAATTATTGTACTAGTGTGTAACTAACACCATATTATTGCTCAGGAAATCATAAGGCATCGGAATATATTATTTTTATGGCCCTATGTATTATGGTTCATAATTCCATATCTTTTCTATGTTAGTCGTTCAAATCTAGAAACTGCCACCTGTTCAATTCTTTTTACAACTATTTTCAAACCAAAAACGAGAATCGTCCGTAGTCCGTTAGAATTACGTCATTTTTTATAAGAGCTAAGGCTGTCTGCGTGACCAAATTGACGAACATTTTTTAGTTTTTGTATCGTAATTTGAAAATCGCCCAAGGCTATGTCGCGCGAGTTGGCTTTTTGAAATCAACGCGAGACGGCGTACCCTAGGTTCTGTCTTTCCATCTCTCCCCTCCTTTTCTTTTATTCTTTCACTCTGTCGTCTTGGAAATGAGACTTGAACTTGCAAAAGTGTTACATTTAATCTCAAGGACGAATTTGGAAAAGACAGTATCCTCCATTCGGCTATTAGGCTTATCAAAACCCGCATACTGGCTGGCGTGGGGACGAAGACGCTGGACTAAATTTTTATTTTCTATCTTATTTTTGACTTTATGCACTATAATATTATTTAATTTAGCTATTGTATTTAGAATATCGTCACATACCTCCCCACTTTAGAACAGACTACCAAATGTCAGTTCATAATTCGAAATACACATAGATAAATTTAGCTCAGTAGGCTTACTCTGCTTGTATTTTATCTTTAATTAAGGCAGTTGGGTCAGTTCAAAGTAGGCACGACTCAAGAAATCTGCCCCAGACCTCTGCAATCCAAGAATCCATCTCAGCTGCAGATATTATTGTCTGTCTTATGCTGATATAAGTCAATATTCACCATTTCTCTTCACTGAGTCTGTCCTATGACATATCCAGAGAAAATTGATGTCCCTCAAGTTTGCAATAGTTATGAGGGGATAATCTATAAAATGGTGATGGCAGAGTTATGTTGGGGTTCCAGTAATCTCATTATCAGCCGGAATAAACACTCGGAGTAATTTCAATCCCAAAAGCACAGGTGAATCTCCGAGGTGCCCATAGCCATCCCTTGGTCTGAGCTCTGGCTTGAGTTGAATTTGGAAACACCCTTTTCTATTTTCCATATCTGATTCTATAATGCGCCACTCAACTGGAGGCCCTATTCACCAATTATATTCTCCGCCTAACCAAATTTTGGTGAAATAATGTAAAATATGGGGAAATGAATTTTCTGCACCAGAAATCAATTCACCCTGTATCATTGCTATAATATATATGGGTGATCTCCATCCAGGGTCCGTACAATACTTCCCCTTGGACGGTGTGGGGTCGGGTGACTACCAATGTCACCAGTGCCCTTATCATGCTAAATTAATAGCCATATTGTGAAGCGCGTTGAACACTTGCCCAAGTGCGCAACCGCCCACTACCCACTGTTATTTTGTTAACACTTTGTTTTGAATTCAAATCTGGCGGATTATCTTCAATGTTAATGTTGGCCAGTTCACGAAAAGCGGCTTCAAACTGAGCCTGGGATTTCTGGTCTTTATTTATGCTATTTCCTTGTGCCATACGCAGAGATGCTAATGTAAATATTTTAGGGGAAGACTGGTTTTGGAAAGGGGTTTTCCTATCCACGTTATCTACCTTTTTATGATTATTATTATGTTTAATTTTTAGCCCATGTGTTTCAGAATGCTTGGCGGGCATCTGATTATTAGTTATCCACGCTGTGGAATTTTCCTTGCTGCACTGGTCGCAGGCCTCAACAAATTTTTCAATGTCTTCAGCTACGCCTGGCCAGAAATATGTCACAGATGTCCTCTGACGGGTGGTTCCACTCCTCTGATGTCCCCCGTCTGGTACAACATGTGCTTGCGCCATCACTTTTTCCCTGAATGAAGTTGGAAGTACCAACTGTCCCTGTCCATTGGGTCCTGCTCTAGCTTTCCTGTAGAGCAGTCCCTCCTTCAAATAAAATTGTCCTTTCTTAGGGTGTGCATTGCTGTTTGGCAATTTGCCAAAAGCAAGGTTTTAATGATTTGTCCTTTCTCATCTGTTTAGGATGAATGTTCAGTGGTGGTGTTTCCTCCTTACTAGGGGTCGACCTGACCTGAAGCGTGGCCATTACCACAGGTTTTACAGGGCTTCCTAGAAATACATACTTACTTCCTAACACCAGCGGGTAGTTAGGGTCGTCACACACGGCTGCTCTAATCACTCCTTCCACGTACCTTGTCTTTACATTGATATGGGCTACTGGAAGTGTCATGGTGGCTACTCCCTTTACGGCCCCTTGTATCTCCACTTTCTCTGTGGTATACTGGTCAGGGTGCACCAGGGTTGCACTCACAACAGAGTCATATTCCAAACCTGAATCGTAAAGGCACCTGACTCTGGCACCATTACACGTCACTTCTTCACAGATGGGGGATGATGAAGATTAATATGATTCTCTGTCAGTTTCTTCCTCCCCTTGTCCACTGTTATCATGCCGCGTGATATGGAGGAACTTTTGTACCACATTCAATTGTATTATGGTTATTCATCCTACATATTTTACAATATTTTCCTTCCTGTCTGAAGGGTTTCCTGTCATTGAACTGTGGGTTTCTATCTCTATGGTCATATCGCTGCCTATCAAAATTGGATTTACCTCTGGGGTTTTGGACCCTACTATGATTATAATATCCATCTTGGTCTGGAGGGGTTCTATTTTCTACTGGTTTCCTTTTAGCGCTAGCTGCCTCTGCTTGGGCTGCCTGATACCTCTCAGCGACATTGAGTAACTCACCCAGCCTCTCTGCACCTTCTTCCATGAGAAACTTTCTCAAGTCTGGAGCCATGGACTCTCTCAATTGCTCAATAAGGATCATTTCTTTAAGATCTTGGGTTTTCCCCAGAGCAGTCCATTTCTCCAAGTAGGTCTCTAAACGTGCAGAGAACTGGTGATAGGTCTCACCCGACAGTTGCTTGGCATTTCTAAATAGTTTTTCTGTAAAATTCTCCATTCTTTTCATACCTTAGCAAAAGAGCCTGCTTTAACCTGTCATAATTGTCTTGATCATCCCTGCTCATTTTGGCAAATACTTCATAAGCTGTACCCCTGAGACCCTGGGATAACTTTAGGCTCCACCTTTCTCTCTCTAACCCATACGTGGTAGCCAAAAGTTCAGACCTACCCAGAAAACTTTCTATGTCATCGTCTTTCTCAACAAAATGGTCTAAATGAAACCCCATAGCTGAGGTTGAGGCTCCCTGACTAGCAGTGGTATCGGAGGTAAAGAGGCTGGCACCATTTTCAGGAGCATGGCCTTGTAATTCCAACTCCCTTAGTCGTAACTCGTGCTCCCTCTGCAATCTCCTATCTTCTGCTTCCTTTTCAGCAGCCAGTCTCTTTTCTTCTGCTTCTCTTTCAGCAGCCAGTCTCTTTTCTTCTGCTTCTCTTTCAGCAGCCTGTCTCTTTTCTTCTCTTTCTGCAGCTAATCTCTTTTCCTCTGCTTCTCTTTCAGCAGCCAGTCTCTTTTCTTCTCTTTCTGTAGCTAATCTCTTTCTTCTCTTTCTGCCTTTTTTCTTCTAATTGGAGCCTTTGATTCTCCGCCTCCCTATACGCCTCCAATGCCCTAGCCTCTTTGTCAGCCTCAATCTGCAACCTCTTAATTTCTTTTTCAGCCTCTAACTTTCTTTCTGCTTCTTTCTCTAATCTTTTATCTTCTCTGGCAATAAATTTATCAACCTCGGAGGTTACATACTGGACCAGCTCTGGGCCATCCATGCCTATTTCTTTAGCAGTCTGCACAGCATCAGATCGAAACTTTGCCAGATCAGCCATTCTGTACTATGCAAACCTTTAAAATTTCTAACTAGACAAATTTCTAATTATGACTAACAATTTCTAATTATGACTAACAACAACCACAGGCACTGATAGCTCAACCACTATTTAAATTCCACAAAAGAATACTTTTAGTTTTATTTTACAGGTAATTAAAAAATCCCGGGACCTGAGACCCTAATATAATTGATAATATTATACGAATTTAAAAATCCCGGAAGCGAGCTACCCAATATATGTGGTGAATTTGATGTTAAGAAATGTTGTTATGTACTCTTAGTGTACTGAATGAGGTCAGCTGTGAAGGTCCCTGAATATAACAAATATTATGGTAAGTTTACAAGGTATCTTTCTGCTACCACCTTTATGATCTCATTCAGAATTATTCTTTGACTAAAATGTATGATGACTACGTTTGATGTCTAGGGTTATGAATATGTAGTGTAATGTTGCATTAACCAACTAAACATATAAACAACTATTTTATTATCCCACACAACAAAACAGTACTACAACAATCACATACAAACTACACTTTAAAAGACTATCTTTAGTACGTCAGTGGTTGAATTTTGGGTAAAAGTTAAATTTTTACAATTTATTGTCCTGATTCTAGTTTGTTTTGAATCAGGTCTGACAACCAAAAGTGAAATCAAAAGAATTATTTACATAAATTACATAACACCATGGATCTTCTGTCCATAATACAAATGTTATTATAATATAAGTGTGTAGTTGTAGTTTTCTAACTTTGGTTAATACTGGTATATAATGGTAGGTTGTTGGTTAACATCATATCCTATCGTTTATTTGCTTTTTCGTTTTACACTTGTGGAATGTTTTTCCAATATTCACAGTCTTTATTTTAAAACTAGAGGTTGAGCTTCCTGGTGCCGAACAGGCACTTATCTTCGAAGGATAACACCGGTAGATCTGTTCATATGCTCGCTGGACAATCTGTTACATGTCTTGAAATGCAATGGCATCCAGCATGTGCCCGAAATATGCAAACAGTGTCAGGAATCAAACAGTTCCCACGAGCTTGGTACTACGTTAATGTCAGTACCAAAAAGCCCACAAATTTCAATGAAATATACACAAGCGAACGATGACTGGCAAACAAATTATGGCACACTTTAGATCTGCCCTTCTGTCCAGACTGCTTTCTATAGGTTTGAAAAGCACAAGCCTGCTCTCATCGCTCCTTGTTCATCAGAAAATTTTTCTCAAAATGGCAACGAGCTCTACGTTTCCGATAATATATAATGCATTGGCCAATGGGACCATGCACTCATTTATTTTGAATCAAACTTTAAAAAAAAAACTCTCAAACTACTATGTTTACTACTGCAAATATATTTTTAGTTTTAGGTCAACCAATCCTATCTCGCCTTCCCTTAAACTACAGCCAATCAAATTACAGGTACCTTTTAGTTCTTATTTCCACTAAAGCTTTTTTCAAAACATGCTATGAAAAAAATAAGCAGGCATGATTTTTTTTTCGTCAGTTCTTCTTACAATACATAGTATTTTTGCCAATATCTTGGTTAATTAATGTATTAGTGTGTAACTAACACCATATTATTGCTCAGAAAATCATAAGGCATCGGAATATATAATTTTTATGGCCCTATGTATTATGGTTCATAATTCCATATTTTTTCTATGTTAGTCGTTCAAACCTAGAAACTGTAACCTGTTCAATTCTTTTTACAACTATTTTCAAACTAAAAACGAGAATCGTCCGTAGTCCGTTAGAATTACGTCAATTTTTAATAAGAGCTAAGGCTGTCTGCGTGACCAAATTGACGAACATTTTTTAGTTTTAGTACCGTAATTTGAAAATCGCCCAAGGCTATGTCGCGCGAGTTGGCTTTTTGAAATCAACGCGAGACGGCGTACCCTAGGTTCTGTCTTTCCATCTCTCCCCTCCTTTTCTTTTATTCTTTCACTATGTCGTCTTGGAAATGCGACTTGAACTTGCAAAAGTGTTACATTTAATCTCAAGGACGAATATGGAAAAGACAGTATCCTCCATTCGGCTATTAGGCTTATCAAAACCCGCATACTGGCTGGCGTGGGGACGAAGACGCTAGACTCAATTTTTATTTTCTATCTTATTTTTGACTTTATGCACTATAATATTATTTAATTTAGCTATTGTATTTAGAATATCGTCACATTACCCCATCCTGTAAAAAAATTTAAACCTCAAAAAACTTAAAAACTTCAAAAAACTTCAACAAACATGGACAAATCAATTAAGGAAAATAAAACACAGCCATCCAAGACAGGGGAAGGTCCTCTCGCAAGGAGGCATATGATGCAACACAGAGAAAGCCGAAAGGAGTCTGTGTTACTGACTAACCTTCTTTCTTCTAGGAGAACCTCCAGATTTGGCACCTGGAATGTTCGAACATTGAACGAACAAGGGAAAGCGCCACAAGTAGCAGCAGAAATGAGGAAATATAAAATAATTTAGGTTCTGGGACTGTGTGAAACAAAGTGGTAGGGGGTAGACAAGAGGAAACTCATCACAGGTGCACTGGTGCTGTCCTCGGGACATGAAGTCGAAAGTTCACACCACAGTGAAGCGGTAGCTCTTATGTTATCTAAACAAGCACAGAAAGCACTCACTGAATGGGAAGCCGTTGGACCCAGAATAATAACAGCTACTTTTAAAACAGCTAAAAAGAGAATAAATGTAAATGTCATCCAATGTTATGCACCAACTAATGACAAAAAAGAGTCTGTGAAAGAAGCATTTTATACTAGACTGCAGGAAATTATGGAGAAAGTAAAAAGAAGAGACATCACAATTTTGATGGGTGACATGAATGCAAAGATAGGTACATTCAACAGCGGCTTTGAAGAAGTCATAGGAAAACATGGGCTAGAAATAATGAATGAAAATGAGGAATTATTCTCAAACTTCTGTGCTTCAAATCAACTGGCTATAGGAGGAAGCATGTTTCCACAAAAGAGAATACATAAGGCAACATGGATATCACCAGACCATAGAACAGAAAATTAGATTGATCATATATGCATAAACAAGAAGTTTAGATCATCATTGCAGGATGTAAAGGTATATAGAGGAGCAGATGTGGCATTAGATCACCACCTTCTGATAGCCAAAGTAAAAATGAAACTCAAGAGATATGCAACAATGCAAATGTTATAGACAACAATTTAATGTAGGACATCTAAGAAATCAAGAAACAAGAGACACATTTGCGGTCACAATATCCAACAAATTCCAAGTGCTGCAAAAGCTGGAAGATGTAGTGAATACAGAAGGCTCTTGGCAGAAAATCAAAACTGTATGGAATGAGACATGTGAAGAAATACTGGGGAAAAGGGTACGACAACAAAAAGCATGGATAACAACAGAAACCATCAATAAGATAAAAGACAGAAAAAACAAACAAGAAAGCAGATTTAAACACAAGCAAAACCAGAAGTTTCAAAGCCAAGGCTCAAGAAGTGTACACAGAATCAAACAAAGAAGTAAAAAGAAGTATCAAAAGAGACGAGGAAGTATATTGAGGAGTTGGTAAGAGAGGCAGAAGATGCTGCTGCCAAAGGAAATATGACAGAACTATATAACAGCACAAAGAAGCTACTTGGGAAATACAAGCAAACAAGTTGCGTCATATAAGACAAGAATGGAAAACTGCTCAGCAATATACAAGAGCAAATGAAGAGGTGGACGGAATATTCTGAGGACCTTCTCAATAGACCAGCTCTACAAAACCCCCCAGACATCCAGCCAGCAGAAGAAGAGCAAATTAACTGTGAAAGACCAATGAAGAAAGAAATAAAGAAAGCCATAAAGCTTCTAAGAGATGGAAAAGCGGCTGGACCAGGTGGCATTCTAGCAGAGGCCATCAAAGCAGATATCGACACGGCTACAGAGATGTTATATAAATTACTTGGTAAAGTCTGGGAAAAGGAAGAGATACCAGCAGAATGGAAGGAAGGATATCTGATTAAGTTGCCTAAGAAGGGAAATTTACAAGAGTGCACAAATTATAGAGGAATAATGTTACTATCAGTGCCAAGATTATTAAACAGAATTATCTTCGAGAGATTAAAAGAGTCCATAGACAAGAAACTGAGAGATGAACAAGCAGGTTTTCGACAAAACAGATCCTGTACAGACCAGATAGCCAGTTTGAGAATAATAGTTGAACAAAGTCTGGAATGGAATTCACCACTGTACATTGGATTTGTGGTCTACGAAAAGGCATTTGACAGCGTAGACATAGAATCACTTTGGAAATTGATGAGGCATTATGGAGTTCCCCTGAAAATCATTAATTTAATTAAGAAAACATATGAAGACATGACATGCAGAGTTCTTAATGAAGGACAGCTTACAGAACAGTTTGGGATAAGAACGGGAATGCGACAGGGATGCCTCTTGTCTCCATTTCTTTTCTTACTAGCAATAGACTGGTTTATGAGAACATCGACAACACACAACAGAAATGGAATCCAGTAGACTCTGACTAAGCAGTTGGATGATCTGGATTTTGCTGATGACTTGGCTCTCCTGTCCCATAATCGTAATCAGATGCAGGACAAATTGAAAACACTCGATGAGAGGTCACAGCATTTGGGTCTGAAAATACACAGGGAAAAGACAAAGATAATGAGAATAAATGCAGGTAATGATAACAGTTGAACTTGAAGAAGCATCACTAAAAGATGTAGAATCGTGCACATATCTTGGCAGCAATATAGACACAGTTTGAGGGACAGACAGTGATATCAAAATAAGAATACAAAAAGCAAGAGGAGCTTTCATTGCATTGGGAAATATATGGAGATCAAGAGAAATCGGATCCAACACGAAAATAAGAATCTTCAACTCAAATGTGAAGTCTGTCCTATTGTATGGCTCTGAGACATGGAGAACAACAAAACAACCAAAAAGCTACAGACTTTCATAAATGGGTGCTTGCGTAGAATAGAGGGATTAAAATGGTATGACAAGGTTACCAATGTGGAACTGATGATAAGAACTAGACAAGTGCCAGTGGAACAAGAGATAAGACGATGGCGATGGATAGGACACACACTGAGGAAACTTGTTGATAACATTACAAGGCAGTCCTTGTTCTGGAACTCTCAGGGCAAGAGAGGCAGAGGTAGACCAAGAAGCACATGGAGAAGAGAGCTGGAAACAGAGGTGAAAATGATGAGGAGAACGTGGAAAGAACTTGAGATGATGGCACGTGACAGGAGGACGTGGCATATGTTTGTTGAAGGCCTAAGCTCCTTTGGGAGTGGCAGGTTATGATGATTATGATGATGCAATAAGACTCTCTGTCGTGTCACTGTATATATATATATATATATATATATATATATATATATATATATATATATATATATATATATATATATATATATATATATAAAAGCAAACAACAAAAACAAATAGTTTAAAGAGTTGTCCGGTCTCTGTTCCCATAATCTGATGGACTAGTGTAGCGTCCAGCAATGGAGGAACTATGGGGACCTACTTTACAGATACTTAAAGGCGTACCTTGACAAAATCATGTCTGTTTTCAAATGTAACAGTATCTGGAATCAGGAATAAGTACTACCTACAAGTAACCTTTATCTCGCTGGACGATCTACTTCATGCACTTTCATGAAAACAGCGGTGAAGAAATCAAACTAAATGACAGTTTACAGGATACTGATTTCACTTCAAATAGAAGATGACGTTTGTGTCTTACGTAGTTCATAATTAAAGTGAATTTTTGTAAGCCAGCTCGTTCGTTGTCACCAGGAAGGAACGCGAAAAAATTACCCATAATCCTGAAGATAAATGCCAGCGGGATAGGACTAGTCTGAAATTTCTATCACTATAAATTATCCCCAGGTCACATAGGGATCTACCATCTCATCTCCTTGAACCTATCCGCAGACGCCATTGGCTGATTGTCGACCTCTGGATTAGCGTGATGTCTATACGTGATATTTATTAGAAACTGTTGAACTCACCTTCTCATTGTCTTTATTTTCCTTATCTTTGAAGGCTGTTTGTATTCGTCTCTACCCTTGCTGGTGTCTCTCATGCCATAATTGACTCAATCGATGTGGACGGCGCTAAATCCATGCCTGTAATCACCGGAGTGAGCACGCACGCTAACACAAACACCAGGAGAATAAGGAGCTGTCAACATCAGACGAGCCCCGTGTGGTTCCCGGGCGGTCTCTGATAAGACGAAAGAGGAACAGGGCCACTGCTCCCATCAAGCAAGTTGTAAGAGTAGACTACTGTGAGATGGTGAATGGGGATGGCCACATCATTATGTGAAACAAGTTGGTACAGAAACTGCCAAAGTACAAGTATTGGTGCAGGCTTCCAGCATGGCAACTACTGCAGTTATAAACCCATGGTCATAATGACAGAAAGTAGAAGGAAGGATAAATTATGATGACGAACTGAAATTCAATAATTTTCTGATATGATTTCAGCTGAGGTCTGATTACATCACATAATGTTTCGGTCCTGTACATTGCTGTGACGTAACACGGACAAATAGAATACGTTGCTTATTATTTACACTAACCTCGGAATAGTCAAAGTTTGTGTCAATGTTTATTTTTGTCTGTCTAAAGGGCCAGTTTCCTGTTATGCTTGTCAGGATAACACAACGACAATGAAAGCGGTTTATATGTTCTGCCAAAGTACAGACATCAACGGTGGAGAAAAAAAAACCCCGTGTAGGTTACCCAACGTCTCTCACTGATACAACGAAAGAACATGGCTACTGCTCCCTCATGTATGCCGCACAGTGCGACTTATATGTGGTTGTGCATGGCGCTAACCTCCTCATCACGTCAAATACATTGCTAGAAAAGCTGCCGCTGTAATATCATATGAAAGCTTGGGTGCTGGCTTCCTTTAAGGGGACAGGCGTCAGTGGTGGCTCCACGCTCTATTAACGAGCAAAAAAAAAAGTGATGATGATATGAATGATTTAAAAAATAAAGTCATGACATGTCAAACAGATACCACTACAAACTTCTGTCGTGCCAGGAACCAAAAGTTTGTTGCATTTTTTTTAAACCAGCACCCCATCTCTAGATTTCTGTGTTTCTCTCAACAAGGTTTACGTCACTTCACGTGGTCTACTGTCACAAGCTAAATGACCAAATGTGAACGTCATTCCAGCTTTTGAAAGAGCGTCCGATTAGCGGTAAAGTTACCGTGTTACTGAACCCAAACCTGGTAGCTACTCGCTTCCGTCTACCTAGCTGTAAATGGGTAACTGACTCTGGTCTTGAGTTAGGAAAGGCAAATGCAGCTAAGAAGGGAACTGGTCAACCCATGTAATAAAGCTGAACCTAGTATACTGAAGTCTCTAACACCTATTCCATTACAGCAGTATCTGATATGGGACTACCTTTATTATTTTTTTAAAGCTTTCAAACACAAACAACAAGCAACGGTAAATGAGGTTATTGTTGTATATCAACAATCCATGAAAACAAGCAACGGTAAATGAGGTTATTGTTGTATATCAACAATCCATGAAAACAAGCAACGGTAAATGAGGTTATTGTTGTATATCAACAACCCGTGAAAACAAGCAACGGTAAATGAGGTTACTGTTGTATATCAACAACCCATGAAAACAATCAACGGCAAATGAGGTTATTGTTGTAAATCAACAATCCATGAAAACAAGCAACGGTAAATGAGGATAATGTTGTATATCAACAATCCATGAAAACACGCAACGGTAAATGAGGTTATTGTTGTATATCAACAACCCATGAAAACAAGCAACGGTAAATGAGGATATTGTTGTATATCAACAACCCATGAAAACAAACAACGGGAAATGAGGTTATTCTTGTATACCAACAACCCATGAAAACAAGCAAAGGTAAATGAGGTTATTGTTGTATATCAACAATCCATGAAAACAAGCAACGGTAAATGAGTTTATTGTTGTACATCAACAACCCGTGAAAAAAAGCAACGGTAAATGAGGTTACTGTTGTGCATCAACAACCCATGAAAACAAGCGACGGTAAATGAGGTTATTGCTGTATATCAACAACCCATGAAAACAAGCGACGGTAAATGAGGTTATTGTTGTATATCAACAACCCATGAAAACGGTAAATGAGGTTATTGTTGTATATCAACAACCCATGAAAACGGTAAATGAGGTTATTGTTGTATATCAACAACCCATGCAAACGGTAAATGAGATTATTGTTGTATATCAACAACCCATGAAAACGGTAAATGAGATTGTTGTTGTTTATCAACAACCCATGAAAACGGTAAATGAGGTTATTGTTGTATATCAACAACCCATGAAAACGGTAAATGAGGTTATTGTTGTATATCAACAACCCATGAAAACGGTAAATGAGGATATTGTTGTATATCAACAACCCATGAAAACGGTAAATGAGGTTATTGTTGTATATCAACAACCCATGAAAACGGTAAATGAGGTTATTGTTGTATATCAACAACCCATGAAAACGGTAAATGAGGTTATTGTTGTATATCAACAACCCATGAAAACGGTAAATGAGGTTACTGTTGTATATCAACAACCCACGAAAACGGTAAATGAGATTACTGTTGTATATCAACAACCCACGAAAACGGTAAATGAGGTTACTGTTGTATATCAACAACCCATGAAAACGGTAAATGAGGTTATTGTTGTATATCAACAACCAATGAAAATGGTAAATGAGGTTATTGTTGTATATCAACAACCCATGAAAACGGTAAATGAGGATATTGTTGTATATCAACAACCCATGAAAACGGTAAATGAGGTTATTGTTGTATATCAATAACCCATGAAAACGGTAAATGAGGTTATTGTTGTATATCAACAACCCATGAAAACGGTAAATGAGGTTATTGTTGTATATCAACAACCCATGAAAACGGTAAATGAGGTTATTGTTGTATATCAACAACCTATGAAAACAGTAAATGAGGTTACTGTTGTATATCAACAACCCATGAAAACGGTCAATGAGATTATTGTTGTATATCAACCCATGAAAACGGTAAATGAGGTTATTGTTGTATATCACCAACACCATGAAAGCGGTAAATGAGGTTACTGTTGTATATCAACATGATAGCAAGGCGCTCTCTCTGGCTAATCTCTACACCCCAAGGAAGAAGAGGAACGATTAAGTAAGTAAGTAAGCTGTATATCATACTCCGCCGCGGCGGTTCGGATTATTAAAATTATACCATATTAGAAAATACCCTAAGATATTCCTTGCAAGGACGTTTAATTAACTGTCCCTTATATTTTACATATCAATCGATCTTGGATATGCAGGACAGGCCGAGATTCAAGGGACAGGAAATTTCCAACTTTATTCATCGAACTGTCTGGGAGAGTCTTGTCTCAGAAGACTTTCCAGCAGGCAGTGATGGAGATCTGTCAAAGCACATTTCACCCAAAAACCAATAAAGAGATCTTTGTTACAGAGGTAGGTAGAAAAACGGTCACAGACGGAGAGAAAAAGATTCCGTTGGGTATTGGCAACACACACTCGCTGTCTGTACCGTTGGATGTCGTTTAATCCGGAAGCTGATATATCCTAGTATCTTGATGTCTGACGAAACAGTTAAGGTAATCCGAAAATGCGCAATGGGTCGGATCAATACACTCAAATACGTATGTCTTCGACAACATCCTTTGTGGAGGCGTTACTATAGTTTTATATTTAGGGGTAGTCCACACATGACGTCACGCAACTTTTGCCATGTTAACCTCCCTCCCCCGTAACTTTTCTTATGTGACGTCACAAATTTTATTTATTTAATTTTGTTGCTAGCGCCATGCACAACTTCACGTAGTCGCCTTTGACGAATTGCCTATAGGAGTAGTAGTGCTATTCTCTTTGTCCCATCAGAGACCTCCCCCCCCCCACCCCCCCGGGAACTACAATGAGCATGTTATGGTGGTGACGTAGGTACTTACTTTCTCCTTTATTCTAGTAGAAAAAAGTATAGGTATTTCCACCGCAGATACAGACGTAAGTGAGTGATGTGTTAGAGACTTCACTATACTAAGTCCAGCATTGAACAGTTCCCTTCTTCATTGCCTTTTCCTTTCTTAATTCACGAGCAGGGTCAGGTATCCATGTACAGCTGGGTTTACTGGAGCGTGTCGATGCCGTGAATTGAACCCGCACCTTTGCGCGACAAACCAGCACTCTAACCACTCTGTTAATCAGACGGTCTTCATTCAAGTGCACTGCCTATTTTTGTTAACACCACCAGCATCCGCTACGCTTAGTGGTTTCGTCATGTCATCCCGTATTATCGTCACTGTTATAAGGCTATCGAGTTGCCGTAATTGTCTCCATTGATCTTCAGACGTTTGAGGAAATACCCTTGCTGCTAGCAAAAAGAATCATCATCATCATCATTCTCTGGCCACTGGTGATAATTTTTCATTCCCCACGGTCTGTTGTATTATTTGTGTTTTCAACTTTTCCCAAATGCTCAGTGATCTTTTTATCCTGTTATTCCTCTTTTATCTACCATTTCTTCTTTCTGACGAATTTACCAGCTGTTACCAGCTTGTCTACCTGCTCTCTTCTCACAGCTGTGACGAAAAAAGTTCTATTCGTTCATCCAATTTTTCCTTCTACATTCCTCTCGGCCAATGTTCATCGATCATTCTTTTTTTTCTTTTCACTGGTTCATTATCTTGCTTTTACGCCTCCGTCTACTGATACTATCTTATCCTCGGTAGATCATGCCTCAACACACCCACACGTTTTAGGCTTGACTGCACATGACATGTTGTCCTTTGATTGTGGACAGACAACGACTAGCCAGATGGAACAATAAGATTAAGAATAAGATTCAGTTGGTCGTTTAACGCCTGCGGTCTTGTTTAGAGAGACGGGCTATTGTTAGAAGCTAGCTGTTATGAGTAAATTCAAAACAGGTTTTATCGCACTCGACATGGTTTGTGTACATACTTCCTTGTTGATATGCGTTGCCCGGACTACTCCGGAAGTACGTTACATAGTCTGCTAATTTTTAGCAGACGATTCTTTGCCGGCTTTACGTCGCTGATTTGAGCTTGAAGTCAGCCTCTTTCGATGTGTATTCACTGTGTGAGAAAGACGTGTTTTTGACGAGCTCCAGAAAGTGTACTTTTGTTACAGAGTTTTATGAATTATATCAGCAAGGTCTTCCTACAGATGGAGTCTAAGCTTGATAATATTTAAACGGACAAGCCATTGCTGAATGGAGAGGAATGAGTGTGGAACTATTATATTAAAGAATTTCAGCAATATGCATCAGACATCGTGTCCTTAGTCTACGTGACGATAGACTAGTTTTATGGACTGGCTAGTGATTGCCATTGATTATTTTATGGATGCTATTCTATAAGGAGCTTCGTCCTGTATTAAACTAAATATTGTTCTTCAACGTCAAACAGGCCTTATGAAGTTTTCTGACTGTTGAAGACTAGTTACACGTTTTTCTAAGGCTGTTAAAAAGTGGGACTTAAAGGCCTGATATCAAATTATACCCTAGATAAGCTGGAAGGCAATATCCAGCTACGTGATGACTCTACAAGAACCCGGCGGGGAGATGTTGTACCAACCTTAATAATCCCCGGCTGACGCACCACAACACTAGTGTTGTTTCCGCCAAGGCTGGGGTGTTTGAGATAGACTCAAGACGACAGTGGGAGAGTATATTTATTAGCAATGAGGTATAAGAACTTCACATTTAGATTGTGTAAGTATTCTTCGCCAGACTGGGATAAGACGGTCAACGAAAGATAACATGTAGGCATGACTTGCAGAAAAAGCAACTTCCAAGGTTGGCTTGATTGTAACAATCTGGACACCAGACATATCACGTAATGATTTCCGGCAAATCTTTTAACAAGATTGTGGAATTAGGACGACGAATATGACATAATGGTTCCAGTAAATGTAACACTTATATTATCATGTCAATATTTCATTGTGACGGCTAGGGGCTAAATTTACTAAAATAAGACTCATTAACTTACGATTGGCGTTAAAATTAGATGAGCTAAATTAAATTGTGATTGGGTTTCCCCCAAGAGAACATCACAAGATTATATTTTGCGTTGGCAAAATTCTAACTTTACAAATTAGAGCGCTTTGAAGCTTCCCTACTGCATTTTCTAGCTTCCTCAATGGGGCCAGAACAGGAGGTGACTGTGACAGGTTATGTAAATAGACTACATGAACCCGTCCGTCTTTGCTTCCCACCTTTGTTTCCTCATTTAGCATGCACGGTTTGTCACGCAAAATCCATGCCTTTTCGCTATTTGTCTAACTCATATTTTAGCCACGCCTATTTTTCTAGTTTCATGCGCTGACGATCGACTATCTAGATCTGTAACTGTCATTCCTTTCAAAGGGAACGAACCCAGTGTGTTTGCCTGTAGCTCATACGCGAGCAGAGCCGTTAGTATTTCGACAACTGACAGAACGCACGGGCTCAAAACACGTGGAAGGTAAAAACCGCTTTTAAATTCCCTGCGAACTCGAGCGAACCCTGTGATGTGGGACGGACAGGGAGACAATCGCCGAGATCAAAAGTCTTTGTGGTCGAACAGAGCGAACGGAAGAAGTCCTTTATCTCGGAAGAAAACCTCGTTCATTTCTCCTGATTGCCAAAGGTGTGATTTTCGTCATCGCTCAGCGAAACAACGCTATTCTTGTATATATGCCAAATCTCCGAAAATCAGCTATCCAGTCGCCTCAGAAATTTTTGAAATATCTAGCTCGACATCATAGAGCTTTGTACAAAGTGGATTACTTAGATTTCGCGGAGATAGTTTCATTTTTCTGTTTTGCGGTAATATATATATTTGCATTTTTCGTGATCTTGTGTGTTAATTTTATCATTGGAATTCACTGGGATTTTCTAAGTGCTAAAAAATTGTGTACTAAATAACGCATAGATATTTTTATTCCAGATGATTTTAATTAACAAATAAATACTCTAGGCGATTGATAATTGACGGAATTCAATTAACTTCTATCCATTATGTGTAATGTTAGAAATGACTAGTGTTTATATAACGGGTTAAAAGCGATAAGATAAGCTAGACATTTGTGGTCTCTAATCTAATTTAATAACGGAGTGGATAAGAGATTTTAAACCTTACGCACGACAGGACAGAATATTAATAATGTGATTAAATGTTCTGTATCTTTTCCTAAAATCTAGGCTTGATCAAAAACCCAGCGAACTAGCGGTCCTATAAACTATCCAGAGATATTATTGAACTAGTGGGTCTTGGATTTGTGACCTGTGCGGTCCATTTTCTTCACTTATGAGAGAGATCAATCTAGAAACCACAGACATAATATTATAACCGGACATGAACATTACCAGATTCTTTTCTTATATAAATTGGATCAGCCCGCTGTGGCAAGATCTAGATATATCATTTAATAACCTCTGACAGTAGTCATCCACGGGGATTATACTCAAGAGAACTCACTGTTCAGAATCGGCCATCAACTCAGAGAACAGCCGATAATTAATCATTATTAACATTTTGCATAACATAACAGAGTGTCTCAGCAACCAGAGGCTAGACAGCATAGGAACAATATATTTTCTTTCTATGACGGTGCCCATCACGGATACGTCTTATTCCAACCAACTATAGGCAGAGATACATAAACTATCCAGGAAAAACAATTAACGCACCACTTCAGCGACTACCTTAACTTTTGCAGTAAGCACCAAGGCTAGTATGGGGCTGGAGTTGGCAAAAACCTGACACTGTAGGGTGATAATATTGTTAGTGGTTTTTTTTTTAAGGAATACCTGCGACAACTACTGGGTAAGCGAATATGAGTGTGGCCACAGAATGACCGAGTGAATGAATAGAAAGAGAGAAACATATTTTTCCCATTGTTACCATCAGTATATTAATCTACTTTTATTGCCTCATTAACCTGATTATTCACGGGATAGCATAACTAGGAACTTGTTCTTTCCTTTACTGACTATTCCATTTACCTTTATTGTTAACCTTTGATTTTTTTGGGGAGTTATTAACTTCTGTTGGGATCCTGTCTCTTCAAGAGGGGGCAGGCAATAGTGGGTTATTTTTTTCATTTGTCTTAAACTATGCTTTCATTGATATGTACATGCTTGATGTTGTGAAGTTCTTTTAAGTGATAATAAACTTAAATAAAACTTAATTTAGTGTGTGTTGGTCGAACCCCTACCCATATATAAATATTATCCATAGTTTTTCACGTCTGTGCGTATTCGTCACGTAATTGTGTATGTATGTGAGGTGTAACTTAAATCTGTTATATAAGAAGCGAAAGGTCGTCTGATTACACAATAGTCGTATAGATAGGTTGGAGTAGAGAAACCCCTCACTCCAGAGACCGATCTTTCTCTTACACTATCACCCCTCGTGAAAAAAATCTATTTTCTTACACTTTTTATTCTCACACATTTGTCACTATCACCTCTGCTCAGACCGGATAATAAAAAATCCATAAACCTATCTTATAAAATTACGACAGTGACAGATAAAAGATTTTTATAGGTAGTGATTAAGGCCAAAATGAGTACTAGGTTGTGTGAAATCGCCAGTACCATTATTCGATAAAGGCTTTTATAATCCCAACCCCTATAAATCTGCTGTGCGTTAAAATCAAATAGTTGTAACATATTAATTTTAGCTCACGGGGAAAGACTACATCAAACAGCTGCAGCACATCCTACTGGCCAACCAGTGCATCAAAATCGGGATATATCATTAACCCTATTGGGGTACGTTGTAACATGTACATTTTTCTATTTTCTATTTGCATTTAATATGCATGAAATACTTATTGATGTACAGGTTCAAATGGGGCTGGCAACCTCATCATATAAAATAATTTGCCACATAAACCACAACTGCAAGAGCTGGTGACTGCTTCGTGCGGTATTCCTCACAAGGAACCATTAGCAGAGGTAGCTCAAGGCTCCATTGACAGCAGAAAGCAGATGACGATTACATCATGGTATATGTATGTGTATTTTTTTTTTTTTCCTTAACCAGCAGCACTTGGGCTTTCAGCCCTTCGGCCCAATGACATGTCATTGCGAGGCTGGGGAACCTGAGGACTTTCCTTCCAACCCGGTCATTAGCTTCGCTCCTTCCCATCCACAGAGGGTTTATCACAGGAGCCGTTCAGGCTATTCAGTCAAATTTCCGGCCGTAAACATTTCTTCAAACGCCGACGCCCGGGTTTGAACCATGAACACCTGGTCGCCAGTACAACACCGAAGCCATTACACCAGCGCGGCTCCCATGTATGTATATATATATATATATATATATATATATATATATATATATATATATATATATATATATATATATATATATATATATATATATATATATATATATACACACACATACTGTTCAAAAAAAGAATCGCATAGCTATCCGAGGGCGCGTTTTTATGAGTTTGTAAGTAAAATTTGGTGCTAGGGTATATAAAAACCAGCCTTAAATGTTCTTTACAGTATCAAATGCACGTCTTGACCTGAATTGCGTTCGTTTTTGTAATCGTTACAACGCAGTGGTCAATAGTGTTTATGACGCAATTTTTGACCACAGCTCATGTTGCGCGCACGTGAACGCAACAAAATTTGGGGTGAACACTATTCACTGACTACGCAACTGAAACCCTATAAAAGGATAACGCTATACAAAAAAATTCAGTTCATTTTCAAGCAGACATTTATGGCGTCTCTATCGATAAATTTAAGGAACATTGCTATTGGCCGACTGCATGCAGGCGGAAGTCAAAGTCAGGTTGCCAGGCATCTAAACGTGCATCAGAGTACCATCAGTCGACTTTGGCACTGGTTCCAAGCCACTGGCTCAGTTGAAGACCGGCATCGCAGTGGACGACCCAGAATGACAACAGCAGCGGAGGATCGCTTTATTCGGCTTCGTCACCTCAGAGACAGATTTAAAACAGCTTCCTCAACTGCCCAGTCATTGCCTGCAGGACGTCATGTGTCTGATCAAACTGTCCGGAATAGACTGCATGACGCTGGACTTTGAGCACAACGACCTCACCGAGGACCTGTCCTTACGCGCCGCCATCGCCAAAATCGACTTCTGTGGGCCAACCAGCATCGTCCCTGGGCAGCTGACAATCAATGGAGACGTGTCTGGTTTAGTGACGAATCTTTCTTTTTGTTGCAGCGTCATGATAGACGGCGTAGGGTCTACCGTAGGCGAAATGAACGTTTTGCCCAAAATTGCGTTGATGAAGCTCCGCAGCACGGTGGTGGAGGTGCAATGGTGTGGGGAAAGATCAGTTACAACGGAAGGAGTCAATTGGTGCACATTGAAGGAGGCTTGAATGCGCAACGATACGTCAATGAAACTCTTCGACCCCATGTCCTTCCACTTTTGGCTGCCCAAAGGTCTGTGTTTCAACAGGACAACGCCAGACCCCATTGTGCACGGTTGACCACGCAGTTCCTAACTGCCAACAACATTCTCACCCTTTCCTGGCCATGCCTGTCTCCAGACATGAGTCCGATTGAGCACCTGTGGGATGAGCTGCATAGACGTGTTTGTCGCCGAGACGTTGCTCCAGCCAATCGTCGTGATCTGTTCCAGGTACTCCAGGAAGAAAGGGCAGCCATCCCACAGGCCCACATTAGACGTCTGATCGCATCCATGCCCAGAAGATGCCAGTCGCTGATCGATGCAAGAGGAGGCCACACACCATACTAACGGGAAAGCCGTACGCCAAAAAACTCTCGTGACCCAGATGCAAAACAACTGTCAATTGATTGGTTGAACCCTAGGGTATTCTTGTGTGCAATTTGAACAATTAACTGGGACCCCAAGATGCAGCAATAGTGAATGCAGTCAGCGACTCATAGCTTGACTGCCTGCGTCAGGACCAGCGAATCAGAGCTGGTCAAGACCGCACTCCACCTCCACGTGGTGGTCCTGGAAACAGTCTGCAGCAGTGCAGTCTGGCTGAGCGAGAGCGGATCGAAATGGGAAGGCAAACCCGGTCCATAAAAAAATGCTGTGCAGAAGTCGGATGTGTCGACCGAAAGGTGCAGATATCATAGCTTAGGCGCAAACAGACACAACGCAACCACCGTCCTTTTCAGGGCGAACGAGGAAGAAGAAGAAGAACAATTAACTCATTAAATTAAAAAAGTTATTAAATGTCTAAATTATGGCTATGTGTGTGCCTTCAGTAGCTATGCGTTTCTTTTTTTTGAACAGTATATATATATATATATATATATATATATATATATATATATATAGGTGACAGTCCTCAGCTGCTTATTTTCCTGGTGCTCCTTTCGACGTTTTCTCCTCACCTCTGCTTCTTGTGTGAGCCTCTCTTCGCCCAATCTGAGGTGGCGCCGTAAATAGCATCGCCACTTAGTGCGATCAGCAGCTTTATCCTCCCATGTTGCTGGATCCATGTCCAGTGCCCTCATATCTCTCTTGCACACATCTTTGAACCTCAGCTGTGGTCGCCCAACTGTTCTCTTGCCCTCTGCTAATTGTCCGTAGAAGATATCTTTTGGGATGCGACCATCATCCATGCGGCGAACATGGCCAAGCCAGCGAAGTCTGCGCTGTCTAAGAAGCGTATACATACTTTGAAGGCCAGCACGTGACAACACCTCGACATTTGTCACTTATATATATATACTAAAGAACATTAAAAACGCATCACCTGTATAATCCAGGAACAGAGTGTGAAATGTAAATATAAGTGTTTACAAGTTTACATATTTGGAATCTTTATTCATTTTCCTATGAATCCATGCTGGTCATTAATTTGTACATTTGATTGTTATGAAATATATTGCATTCTGTGCAGGCAAGGGAGAAAACCAAAAATGCAACCAATAAAAAAATTCATTCACACTATCCTCAGTATCTGGTATTTCCACCGTGTGCTTGCAAACAAGCTTGGCAACGGCTCCGCATGGAACGCACAAGTCTCTGAAGGAAATTCCGGGGAATCAAGTCCCATTCACGTGTAAGAGCAGCTTCGAGCTGTTGCAGATTAGCTGGAGAACCTTGCCTATAGACTCAGCTCCAAGCTCGTCCCACAGATGTTCTATAGGGAACATGTCTGGTGATAGGGCACGCCAATCAATCGTCACAATGTTCTGCTGCTGTAGATATTGCTGCGTAATGCATGCGGTGTGCGCACGTGCGTTATCCTGCTGGAGAAGCTGCAAGTCTGGATAATTTGTGAACGCAGGAGCAACCAATGCATCCAGAACCTCATCTCGATATGTCACAGCATTAACATTTCCACGGAAGACGTGAAGAGGCAAAGGATGGTGAAAACAGAATCCTCCCCAAATGTGAATACTGCCACTCCCAAATCGGTTGTGCTGACGAACACAGCAATCTGCAAAGCGCTCTCCACACCGTCGCCAAATCCGCATACGTCCATCAGCAAAGGATATGTTGAATCTGCTATCGTCTGTGAATAGGACAGCATTCCACTGCAGTCTAGTCCATCTGGCATGTTGCTCTGCCCATTGCAGGCGCTGCTGACGATGTCTGTGAGTCAAGTTTGGCCCAACATAAGGTCGTCTTGCTGTAAGGCCTGTATCTCTGAGTCGTCGTATGACTGTCATTCGAGAGACTTGCCCACGTCTACCCACTATTGCTCTTGCTGTTTGACTTGCCGGGAGAGAACGATTCCTTAGGTGACTCAGCACAATATGACGATCTTGCGCAGGGGTAGTAACTCGTGGTTGGCCACTCCGAAGTCTATCCCGTGCACTGCCAGTGGTTCCGTAACGTTCATTGAGACGTAAAATAGTGCTGTGGTGGCAATTCATCCTTCTGGCAATGGCCGGCGAGCTCATTCCGGTCTCCAACATACCAATGGCTCGTTGGCGGTCGTTTTCAGATAGTCGTGGCATTTCAAGCACATGTACTGGGTGTTTTGTCTCAACGGCCTTTTTATACCGAGTATACTGCCACAACGCGTACACATTTTCAGGGTCATAGCTGTTGGGAATCGTGTTGCACGTGTAACTTTCATTGTTTTCATGTAGTCGGTACACAAACCCGTGGGTTGAATCATGCACTTTCCATTCCAGCAGCCATTCGCTCTCTACCTCATGACAAACACGGGGAAAATCCATTCCCACACTTTTTTTTCCAGCTTCTCGGCATCAGTATATATAATAGTGGTGCGTTTTTAATGTAAAATGCATGGAGCCACCACTATAGCAGGATCCCTGCACCAAGCACTTACATACTTCTGCAGCGGTGGTTTCGATGCTATTTGCTCTTCATGATTAGGCTGTCAGCTCCACGAAGAACTTCATATTTGTCGACTCGTACGACTTGCCTAAGGGTGCAGTAGGCTTATTCTTTCTCCTAAAACCTACAGCTCATTTTTGCACCGCAAAAGTTTCTTTTTCCCATCTGCGGCACTTGTTCTTTTGTATTTTTTTTACTAGTAAGAATGCTCGACTAAACTGTATCCGGCTACTGCCGTTCCTTTGGATCTACCGGCTGCGTGGAGAGGGGGAACATGCTGCATTGGCAACAGCTTGATCTTCATATAATTGTGCCCAAGCTCGCTTCCTGGAGAGGACACTCCAGCTTTAGAAAACAAATGTGTTGAGTCAGGATGTGGGTGCTGCACCAGTTATCACTATCGATAACTATGAATTGGCAGTGCTGCACCACTTCACATACCTGAGGTCTACCATCAACAACAAACTTTCTCTGGACACATAAATTGACAGCCGCATTGGCAAAGCTGCAACTCCATTTGCCCGCCTCATGTCGCGTGTTTGGGGAAACTCCAAACTCACAATGAAGACCAAAGCTGCGGTTTATAACGCCTGCGTCACCAACACACTTTTATATGGTAGCGAGACATAGACAACCTATGCTAAGCAAGAAAGAAGGCTCAATACCTTCCATCTGCGCTGTCTACGCCACATCCTTGGCATTTCGTGGAAAGATAAAGTGACAAATGTCGAGGTGTTGTCACGTGCTGGTCTTCAAAGCATGTATACACAGCTTAGACAGCGCAGACTACGCTGGCTTAGCCATGTCCGCCGCATGGAAGATGGTCGCATCCCGAAAGATATCTTCTACGGACAACTGGCAGATGGCAAAAGACCAGTTGGGTGAGCGCAGCTGAGATTTAAAGATGTATGCAAGAGAGACATGAGGGCACTGGACATCCAGCAACCTAGGAGCATGAAGCTGCCAATCGAACCAAGTGGCATGCTATCTGCGGCGCCACCTCAGTTTTGGCGAAAAGAAGCTCACACAACAAGCAGAAGATAGGAGACAACGTGGAAAAGAACACCAAGAAAATAAGCAGCTGAGGGCTGTCACCTCAGTGGCGCATTCCCATTGTCAGTTATGACAGAAGGGGCTATTATTTTTTTAAGAATGCTCGCAATGGTGTGATAAGCCTATTTTGTTTTGCACGTCTTGCCTTAATTTTAGCTGTATTCAGTTAACTAAATAGAGAAATCTGCACGTCCGAACTGTATCGATGGGTTTGTTCTTCTTGTAGTGAAATTGACAGAGATACAACGGTGAAATTCCTCCCAAGGATAACATTTAAGGATAAAAACATAATGCGTAGGCTGCTGATGTACATGATCGCCTAGACCGCGGGTCATCACCCTCCATAAATTTGACTTGCTAGACCGGAGGGGAACGGAGGATCAAAAAGGAAAAAAATATGACTGGAAAGGCTAAAGAGACGCAATTGGGGGGGAAATGGATGAAAGTAAAAAAAATTCAAGTCCCCCAAATTGACACGAGGTACGGAATTGGACGTTTTGCGATACCAAGCGCTTGATTTGAATTTGAGCGGAAGAACGCAGATGTCTGAAAAAAAATTACAAAAATTAAAAAGTAAATTTTTCTTAATATTAATGTTAGGAATATAAAAATTAGCTGGCCAGATGGCCTATTCTGAGCAGTGAACGAATATGGTCTTAATTTTACAGACGGATAGATAATATTGAAAATAATGACAAAAGACAGTGTAGTTTACATCAGCCACAGACTGCATTGAATCTAACATATCGTTATTTGCACACAAAAACACGACCTTGGACACAGATGTTCAAATTTACTTGGCATAGAAGTGAAGGGACATTGGTGGTAGCTGTGTCTAAATATAACTTTTACAACAAAAATTTGAAGGGGAGAGAACGGTTGGGTCAAAAATCGAGCACAATTTTGTAGAAACACAAGTAGAGACGGACAGACTAACAGATAACCATCCATACGTGACTGAAGCTTGACTGAAATGACTTTAGTGAGGAAATTTGAAATTAAAAATAAACCTCGGCAGTGATTGGCCACAGACAATCATATCATTAGCGCTCAGAGCGCATTTGGGGTCATTCTTCAATAATTGTTCAGTGTTAGACACAGATTTTAAAGTGTGGTGTTTTCCCATATGAAAGACAGTGAGTTAAATTTAGGGACGCCATCCTATAGCCAGCAGCTCAGCTGAGTTTTGCTAGCACTTCTGTGTTAATTATTCATAATCTGGTAAGATTGAAATTATTTCTTTATATATTTTGAATATTGTTTCATGTTCGAGTGATTTGATACTGCCATATCATAATCTAGCCTTACAAACAAGTAGGGATTTTGCTCTAGACCCCCCGCCCAAGTCAGGGTCTAGGGACTAACAATGTACCTAAACACCAGCAAGGATTATGCAAGACAGAGCAAGAGTTGAGAATAAGGAAACATATTACCTATCCTCTTTTAGGGTAGAAAACTAATAATTAATTTTCAGAATCTATAGTCTGGGAGGATCTATCGGATGTAAACCCACCATGGTAACTGTGCTGTTTGGTCAGAGAGATCTGACCTGTCTGTATAATGTGGTTGTTGTGTCAGTGTGGTGTCCAGACGTGGGTAGAGAATAGATTTTGACACATGGCCCATACTTTGATTGCAGAGCTGCGAGTTTCTGTCGTCTACGAAGCAGTATCTACTCGGGTGGTGATTTACACAAGTGTATCTGTGCAGTCCTTGTGACAGAGACCACCATTATTGCCCGCCAGCACGGAGAGGTGGGACCACCTGATTTCAGCACCAGAGCTACAAATACCAGATGAGTGAGCCTCTGGTCTGCTGGATATTCACCAACCCCATTTAGTTGCAGATACCCCATAAAAATTCCCACCATTTTCTGGACACTATGTAGTCAATATAGACAGGTGTGATGAGACCACCCCTACAGCACAGACAATAAATATCCTCCTTAGTAGCTGACTACCAGAACATTTTAATAAAACTAACTATTCTAGTACTTGAATATGTACACTTTTGCATTTATTATGTAACATTCCATGCATAATTTTCATAAATTTTAAATCCTTCTTTTTAAAACAAGTTCTGGTCAAAATAAAACTTGATCCAGAACAAATAAATGTAATATAATTATATCAAAAACTTTACACACGTGAGTTAGTTCAGTGTATTGTAACACTTGTTAATCTTATTAGTCTTGTTAAATATCTATGGGTATATTTATAACTATCACACCACAGTACACATCATAACCCTAGACACTTTACGCAGCTACATTCATAAAAAAAAAATTAAGTGTGAGGTCGTAGTGGTAGCAAGAAAGGCCTTCTGACAATTCTCAATTACATTTTACCTCAGGAGCCTTCACAGCTGGCCTCATACAATTTACATGTAGTACCATCATCATCATACAAAACCATCAATACCACTACATATATTGGGGTCTTGTCCAGGGATAATTAGCCCAATAGTAATATTAAGATCTCCTGGTGGGAGAAATAAAAGTAGGGAAATAAATTGTAAAATTTCCTTTAAAATTAAAAGTGTCCCTGCAGATAAAAGTTGGTGAATCTTCACAGCCAGTAATAATTAATTAGTTAACTGGTTAGTTAGAATTAGTTAGACTATAGTAATTAGAAGTACTTAGTGTATTTACTGGTTAGAGATTTAGCTTATATATTATTATATTGTCTAAAAAGTATGGCTGAGCTAGCAAAGTTTAGATCAGCTGCTGTGCTCACTGCGAAGGAGATGGGGATGGATGGTCAAATTTTAATTCAATACGTAACGACTGAATGTGATAAATATATTGAAAGGGAAGATAGAAAGGTAGCTGAAGAGAAGAGGTTACAAATTGAGGCTGATAGAGAAATTAAGAGGCTGCAGATTGAGGCAGAAGAAAAACGACAGCAAAGGGAGGCAGAAGAAAAACGACAGCAAAGGGAGGCAGAAGATAAAAAGGCCGAAAGGGAGGCAGAGGAAAAAAGGTTGACTGCCGAAAGGGAGGCAGAAGATAAAAAGGCCGAAAGGGAGGCAGAGGAAAAAAGGTTGACTGCCGAAAGGGAGGCTGAAGATAGAAGGTTGCAGAGGGAGCACGAATTACGACTAAGGGAGCTGGAATTACAAGGCCCGGCCCCTGAAAATGGTGCCAGCCCTTTTGCCTCAGATGCTACGCCCAGTATGGGAGCCTCAAACTCAGCTATGGGGTTTCATTTAGACCATTTTGTTGAGAAAGACGATGACATAGAGGGGTACCTGGGACGTTTTGAGTTATTAGCTACTACATATGGGTTAGAGAGAGAGAGGTGGAGTTTAAAGCTATCACAGGGATTGAGGGGTGCTTCTTATGAAGTATTTGCCAAAATGAACAGGGAAGACCAAGACAATTATGACATGTTAAAGCAGGCTTTGTTATTAAGGTACGAGAAGAATGGTGAATTTTATCGTAAGAGATTTAGAAATGCCAAACTGTTGTCTGGGGAGACATACCACCAATTCTCTGCCAGACTAGAAACCTATTTGGAGAAATGGACGGCTCTGGGGAAGACCCAAGATCTTAAAGAAATGATCATGATTGAACAATTGAGAGAGTCCATGGCTCCAGACATGAGAAAATTTCTCATGGAACAAGGTGCAGAGAAGTTGGGGGAAATTTTAAATGTTGCTGAGAGGTATCAGGCAGCCCAGGCAGAGGTAAGTGGTGCTAAAAAGAAGCACATAGACAATTTTAAAGCTCCACAGCAATTTAATAAATTTGATAATAGAGAGCAGGGAAATAAGGGTAGGACAAACTTTGAGCGGCCAAGAAATGACTATCGCGACAGAAACTCACAGTTCAATGACCAAAAGTTCAATGAAAGAAAACCGTTGAACCAAGGGAAAAGATGGTGTAAATGGTGCAAGAAGGATAACCATAACACCGAATTTTGTAGAAGGAAACCTTCAAACATTGCTGCAATGAAGTCGGGGACGCAAAGATTAAAGGTTAATCCTAAGGGACAACAGGAACCTTATCACCCCCCAGTTTGTGAGGATGTTATTTGTAATGGGGTCACCATAAGGTGCCTTTATGATACAGGTTTGGATTATGATTCAGTTGTGAAGTCTAGCCTAGTGGACCCAAGTCAGTATACCACAGAAACAGTGGAAATACAAGGGGCGACTAAGGACATACCACTCATGACACTTCCCATCGCAAGGATAACGGTGAAAACTCGCTATGTGGAAGGAGAAATCAGAGCAGCAGTGATAGATGAACCAATCTACCCTCTGATATTGGGGTGTAGATACGTCTTCTTGGGGAATCCCGAGAAACCTGTGATCATGGCGACAGTGCAGACCAGGTCACAGAAGAAGGAGGAAGAAGGTGAACCTATAAACGCTCATCCAGAGGAGATGAGGAAGGCGCAGGCTGAGGATAGGACACTCCAGCCCTGTTTTAAAAAAATTACCCAAATGCCACACACCTCCGAGCAAGGGGGAATATTTCATGAAGAACAAACTCTTATACAGGAAGGCCGGAACTGGAACAAATGGTCACAACCAGCTGGTTCTTCCCATTGCATATAGAGAGAAAGTGATGGAACTCGGACATGCAATCCCCTTCAGTGGTCACATGGGGATCAGCGCCACAGGACAGCGTATAGCTTGTCATTACTTCTGGCCAGGGATAACGGAGGATATAAAAAGATATGTCAAATCCTGCCCAGAATGTCAAAGGGTAGCTCCAAAGCACTGGACTGCCCCTGCAACTCTAGGGGAAATGCCCATAGTGGGAACACCTTTTGAGAGGGTTGCAGTGGATATTGTAGGACCTCTCACTCGGACCAAGAGGAGGAACAGTTACATCCTTACTCTGGTGGACACTTGTTCTATGTGGGGAGAGGCGGTAGCCCTGCCATCAATTGATTCAAAACATGTAGCAGAGGCACTACTTACAATATTTACCCGATTAGGATTCCCGCATCAAATCTTGACGGATAATGGTTCTCAGTTCAAGGGGAAACTAACGGAAGAAGTTTTTAAGCTATTTCAAGCCAGGCACTTTCATTGTAGTCCGTACCATCCACAAGGGAACGGCCAGGTAGAGAGGTTCAATGGGACTCTCATTTCTATCCTGAGAAAGCTGGCACACGAAAAACCGGATCTGTGGGATCAATTCCTGCCCGCCGCATTGTTTGCGTACCGGGAGGTACCACATAGTTCAACCGGGATGGCTCCCGCAACTCTGCTATTTGGGAGGCCAATAAAAGGTCCATTAGAGGCCCTATTAAGGACCTGGACAGATGAGAAGGCGGAAGAGACTGTTACCTCATCTTATCAATATGTGAACGAACTGACCACTCGTTTGAAAGCTGGATGGAAACTGGCAAATGATAATTTGAAGCAAGCCAGGAAGAAACATGCAGCATATTTTAATAGGAAGGCAAAGGACAGGGAACTGGCAGTCGGAGAGAAGGTGCTGCTTCTACTACCCGGAAGCCAGAATAAATTACAAATTGGTTGGCAAGGTCCATATACGGTTCTAGAGAAGGTGTCTAGAACAAACTATAAAATTGACAAAAAGGGGAAGGAAAAAGTTTATCATGTAAACCTGTTAAAGAAGTATCTGGACAGACCACTCCAGGAAAGCACCCCCTTATTGACCTTGGCTATTGCAACCCAGATGCAAAAAGAACCACTCACCTCACATGAATACCCATTACATCCTTGTGAAACAGCAGCACAGGTAAAAGTCAGTAAGCACCTGACTAAAAACCAGAGGGAGAGAGTTCAACAAGTTCTGGAGGAACATACAGATGTATTAACAGATAAACCAGGCCATACAAATTTGCTACAGTATGACATGAAACTGGTAGACTCAAACCCAATCTGTATGAGAGCCTATTCTATTCCGTTCGCGAAGGAGAAGGCATTAAAGGAAGAAATAGATTATTTATTGAAGGAGGGGATTATTTCGCACAGTGAATCATCTTTTAGTTCTAGTGTCGTTTTGTTGAGGAAACCGTCTGGGGAACACAGACTGTGCATAGATTACAGGAAACTGAATGCTGTCACAGAAGGACAAGTGGATCCATTACCAGACACAAAACAGCTATTTGCCAGACTGAACAAGGCAAAATACTTTTCAAAGGTGGATCTTAGTAAAGGCTATTACCAGATCCCAGTGAAGCCTGAAGTAAGACCTTATTTGGCTTTTAGCACTTCGGATGGACATTATGAATTCAATATGCTACCATTCGGACTGAAAAATGCTCCGAGTGTGTTTTCAAGGATGATGCGAAAATTGTTGGACCCCCTGAATAACCCATGTATCACGAATTTCATGGATGATATACTCGTCGCCACAGAGACATTTGAAGAACACATTGAAGCTCTGGAGATGTTGTTTGATAGACTTCGGGAGGCGAACTTAACTGCTAGGCCAACAAAATGTTGTATTGGATGCAAAGAGTTGGAATTCTTGGGGCACACTGTATATCAGGGTAATATGACCCCTGATCCTAAGAACTTGGAAAAACTGCAGAGAGCACCTAGGCCGCAAACCAAAAAGGACGTGCGATCATTCGTGTCGTTATGCGGATTTTATCAGAAATACATCAAAAATTTTAACGCCATTTGTGCTCCTCTGACTGATCTGACTCGCAAGGGACTTCCAGATAAAATTATTTGGACTGCACAATGTGAATTAGCGTTCCAAGAGTTAAAGGAAAAACTCACTAGCAAGCCTATTCTCAAACTGCCTGATTTGACACAGGACTTTGTCTTAAGAACCGATGCAAGTAATGTAGGACTTGGAGGGGCTTTGTTGCAAAGATCATCTTCACCTGATGGGGAACTGAAACCAGTCGCTTATGCAAGCCGCAAATTGAATAAGGCGGAACAAGGATACTCCACAAGCGAAAAAGAATGTTTAGCATTAATCTGGGCAATAAAGAAGTTTCAAATCTATCTGTATGGTAGGACATTTGTGGTGGAGACGGATCATCAGCCTCTCGTGTTCTTGTCTCAGGCTAAGCATGAAAACGCAAGATTGCTGAGGTGGTCTTTATTGCTTCAACCTTATCAGTTTAGTATCCAATATATCCCAGGCAAATTGAATGTCGGTGCAGATTTCCTCAGTCGGCACCCCTGTGATCAAAATTAGAGTAATGGCAGACGGGAGGAGTAATTTTACCTATGTGTATCGCTGGTTTTGGAACTTGCCATAGGCATGTTTTCAGGTGGGGAGATGTGTAGTGAAATTGACAGAGATACAACGGTGAAATTCCTCCCAAGGATAACATTTAAGGATAAAAACATAATGCGTAGGCTGCTGATGTACATGATCGCCTAGACCGCGGGTCATCACCCTCCATAAATTTGACTTGCTAGACCGGAGGGGAACGGAGGATCAAAAAGGAAAAAAATATGACTGGAAAGGCTAAAGAGACGCAATTGGGGGGGGGGGGGGGGGGGGGGGGGGGGGGGGGGGGAAATGGATGAAAGTAAAAAAAATTCAAGTCCCCCAAATTGACACGAGGTACGGAATTGGACGTTTTGCGATACCAAGCGCTTGATTTGAATTTGAGCGGAAGAACGCAGATGTCTGAAAAAAAATTACAAAAATTAAAAAGTAAATTTTTCTTAATATTAATGTTAGGAATATAAAAATTAGCTGGCCAGATGGCCTATTCTGAGCAGTGAACGAATATGGTCTTAATTTTACAGACGGATAGATAATATTGAAAATAATGACAAAAGACAGTGTAGTTTACATCAGCCACAGACTGCATTGAATCTAACATATCGTTATTTGCACACAAAAAAACACGACCTTGGACACAGATGTTCAAATTTACTTGGCATAGAAGTGAAGGGACATTGGTGGTAGCTGTGTCTAAATATAACTTTTTACAACAAAAATTTGAAGGGGAGAGAACGGTTGGGTCAAAAATCGAGCACAATTTTGTAGAAACACAAGTAGAGACGGACAGACTAACAGATAACCATCCATACGTGACTGAAGCTTGACTGAAATGACTTTAGTGAGGAAATTTGAAATTAAAAATAAACCTCGGCAGTGATTGGCCACAGACAATCATATCATTAGCGCTCAGAGCGCATTTGGGGTCATTCTTCAATAATTGTTCAGTGTTAGACACAGATTTTAAAGTGTGGTGTTTTCCCATATGAAAGACAGTGAGTTAAATTTAGGGACGCCATCCTATAGCCAGCAGCTCAGCTGAGTTTTGCTAGCACTTCTGTGTTAATTATTCATAATCTGGTAAGATTGAAATTATTTCTTTATATATTTTGAATATTGTTTCATGTTCGAGTGATTTGATACTGCCATATCATAATCTAGCCTTACAAACAAGTAGGGATTTTGCTCTAGACCCCCCGCCCAAGTCAGGGTCTAGGGACTAACAATGTACCTAAACACCAGCAAGGATTATGCAAGACAGAGCAAGAGTTGAGAATAAGGAAACATATTACCTATCCTCTTTTAGGGTAGAAAACTAATAATTAATTTTCAGAATCTATAGTCTGGGAGGATCTATCGGATGTAAACCCACCATGGTAACTGTGCTGTTTGGTCAGAGAGATCTGACCTGTCTGTATAATGTGGTTGTTGTGTCAGTGTGGTGTCCAGACGTGGGTAGAGAATAGATTTTGACACATGGCCCATACTTTGATTGCAGAGCTGCGAGTTTCTGTCGTCTACGAAGCAGTATCTACTCGGGTGGTGATTTACACAAGTGTATCTGTGCAGTCCTTGTGACAGAGACCACCATTATTGCCCGCCAGCACGGAGAGGTGGGACCACCTGATTTCAGCACCAGAGCTACAAATACCAGATGAGTGAGCCTCTGGTCTGCTGGATATTCACCAACCCCATTTAGTTGCAGATACCCCATAAAAATTCCCACCATTTTCTGGACACTATGTAGTCAATATAGACAGGTGTGATGAGACCACCCCTACAGCACAGACAATAAATATCCTCCTTAGTAGCTGACTACCAGAACATTTTAATAAAACTAACTATTCTAGTACTTGAATATGTACACTTTTGCATTTATTATGTAACATTCCATGCATAATTTTCATAAATTTTAAATCCTTCTTTTTAAAACAAGTTCTGGTCAAAATAAAACTTGATCCAGAACAAATAAATGTAATATAATTATATCAAAAACTTTACACACGTGAGTTAGTTCAGTGTATTGTAACACTTGTTAATCTTATTAGTCTTGTTAAATATCTATGGGTATATTTATAACTATCACACCACAGTACACATCATAACCCTAGACACTTTACGCAGCTACATTCATAAAAAAAAAAATTAAGTGTGAGGTCGTAGTGGTAGCAAGAAAGGCCTTCTGACAATTCTCAATTACATTTTACCTCAGGAGCCTTCACAGCTGGCCTCATACAATTTACATGTAGTACCATCATCATCATACAAAACCATCAATACCACTACACTTCTCGACACTTGCCAAAAGCTATCTGAAGGAATCTGGTCAGTACCTAAAAAGATTTAGCCGCCTTTTCTTGATCCAGTGTTGTTGTCATGGAATTGCCTCCCCAGCTTTGCAGTAGTGGTCCAACAGTGGCCAAAACTCAAGAGTATCTAATCTGGGTCTTCAAAGTTGTCTACCTTCGCACAAGATTACTCTTGGCAGAGTTGTAGATAGAAGAATAATGATGCGTCTATCTCAAGGGAGTGTTCATAAGATATTTCAGAAGTCAAGAACAATGATGCGTTGGGCAGGGCAATTGTTAACTTATATCTGATCCGCCGCCTTTTATGAAAAATTAAGCAATGATTAATTTTAGCTAGTTCAAACTCCCACCATGATTTACTCAGTGGAATTCCTCTTATTATGGTATAGCTCTGTTTAGAGTGTTTTTAGTAAATTGACTGAGACAAACATGAACTACATCCAAAATGATTAAAGTTAGTTGCTTATCCTTTACAGGACGTGGCAATCAACCCCAGCTTTTATTGGCTGTTTGTGATTTTTCTAGGCAATTTTTTTCATTCAGTAGTTTGCCATTGCTTTCTGAACGGTACGGCGCTTATACCATTGTTAAAAATCCGCACAAAGCGATCTGCTACCAAACCGCCTGCAGCAGGTTTCGAACCTGGTATATCTGGATTATGAAACTGCGTTCATATCCATTAGGCCACAGACGCCGACAAATGATTAAACCGACGTTAAATTTGTATATTTACAAATAACGAATTTAATAATCAACTACGTTTTAACAGTTTAAAAAAATTAATTGAATAATCTTTAACAGAAAATACTAATCATCGTGTGATGGTATGGTGTTTTATGTAAGAAGTCACTTGGCAGCTTTTAGGTTTGACTTAGCTGCAAATGGTAGTTTCTGCTCCCGCTGGGTGTTTGGGTTCTGTGCAGATATGTCACTGGAGTTCTCGCGTCTCTGGTCAAGATTAAAGGCGCAGCACGTTCCAAGTAAGATCAGAGAGTAACTGTAAATCTGGTCCCGCGTCTCTAAGACACTCTGATGATGGTGTCTAGTTCGACGTCAGGTCACTTCTACCATAACATTGTTCCAGAGATTAGTACCCTTATTGGTACCACCAACAAGTATGGTAAAAGAAGAGAAACGAATACCCTCTGAGTATTGAGTATTCCGACACATACTTATGTGTCCCCATCTTCCTATTCCACCATCCAATCTACCTCACATTTTACCCTTGATGAGAATTAAGCTTAATCCCTCAAGAGAAAAATGTATGTACATTTAAATTGAATAGCTTTATATTTACTTCACATTCAGATGAAAAGGTTAATAGTATAGATAGAATATGTTTACATTTACATCTACACTGGTTGCCTTCTACTTCTTCTTCTTCGTTCACCCTCAGATGTCAACTTGAATAAGTTCAAAGAAAGCAGTGGTCAGCCTGAGGCTGTTGATATCTTCGAAGATTTTCTCCAGGAATGGTACCGGTGATGGCCATATGCGTTTTCTCTGTACCTCATATGTTGGGCACCTTTGAAGCAGATGTTCGGAAGTCATTTTATCGGTGCCACAGTCACACTCATCAGTAGTTCCTATCTTTAATTTGTTGAATAGATGGTATCTCAATCTGTTATGACCTGTACGAAGTCTAAAGATTACCACTTGTTCACTCCTGCTGAGCTGGTAATACGAATCATTTTGTGTGTGGCCTGGATGCTCTTCTTCCCGCTTGTGCCTGTACCGGCGCTTGATAAACTCTTGGCCTCCTTGTGGTAAAATGCACCGTTTTAACCCTCCAGCTCAAATTATAATGATAATACTGTATTTGAAATTTTGTTCCAATACGCCAAAATAGATTCTCTACACATCCCGCCACCATTGCCCTACCTTGCTCATATTTCTCAAAAGTCCAATTCTAGTGACGTAAAGTTACCGTTTATAACCCGCTACTATAAAAATTTGAAAATTGTCAAGGACGATAAAATCTAATGCAAAATATTGGACACTACTTGCATTTTTTTTTAACTAACGTATTCTAAGAATCTATTATTAGTTACAACATGCGACAGTTGTCGTTAGAACGTCGCATTTTCAAAAAAAAAAAAAAAAAAGCCAGCGAGAGGCTTGCAATTTGAAACTATTAACGCCACGCGATGGTACCCACCCCATTACAAAAGGCTTTTTCGTTACTCCGTACTAATTTTTAAATATAACATAAAACCGTTTTGGCAGTCGGCCAACACGTGTTTCGTTCAAAATAAGACGGGAGATAGAGAGAGAGAAGAGGGGGGTTAGCATGGAAAAAGTCTAAACCCACTTGGGTATTGTCATACTGAAACAAATGAGTGCTGGGGAGAGAAAAGGGGCAAACGAAAGACAGAAAACGTAGATAATGTATTGCATTCTATAGAAGGATGAATAAAAAGGAATGGACAGAATGGAATTAAAAACGATAATGTTGCTTATTCGATACTATACTATTTCCTATGAAAACGTATCTAGACTTAGAGTAAAAGTATTTTGTTCAGAATAAATAAAGAGAAAAGTACAAAGATGAAAACTTAGATAAAGACGTAGATGAAAATATACTGGCTAGATAAAGGACACTAGCCTGATTAATAATCACTTTTCATCTTTTAAATCGCTTCAAAAGTGACTGAGTTATGGCATAAAATAAAAAAATTGACAACAGATATACGAACACACTGATATCCCAGCTCAATTTAAAAGTAACATTTTTCTAGTCACGTGGGTTGGAAACAAGTCAAATTGGCTTGCCTCATTTTGATAGGCACTACTAGTGAGGAAGGGAGAGTTAACTTTGAAGTTTTGCCAGCCTAAAGCGACACATAGTCTAAACAGTAATACTAGAAACAGACTGACGAACTTATTGATAAACGTACATACATGTTTGGGATTTTCAAAAAAGAGTCAAATCGGGGTAGTTCAAACTGATTGGCTAATGTTAGTATAGACATAGAGGGAATAAAGCTAACGCTTCTGCTACGCAGGGTGCCACTTGACAAATATATCCTACAAGCAAGGTTTGAAACAGAGCAATTAATGACCAAATTGCCTTTGCGTCTGAAGCAGCAGCTATCTAGAGTTGACCCATTGATAGCCTGTTAACCTTTAACAAATTGTGTGATTTATTTCATTGACTGCGGTAAGATGAATAACCTTTTTTAATACATTATTAGATGTAGAGGCCAACCCAAATAGGGCGCCATAACATTGTGTGTCTACGACATTTGCCTTTGTGGAAAATTGCGACATACTAGGAGCACCGACATGTGTAAGCAGATTTAGGAAGCAAATCAAAATAAACTTGAGTTGAATAATATCATACATTATTTGGACTGTAAGACCAGAAAGTCACTGGCAGGCCTATTGTTATATTAACTCTGGAGAAAAAGAAAAGATTGTATTCCAGCTGAAGATGAAAATGATGTATATTGACAGGGGCGTTGAGACTATGTGGAAAAGAAGATACCCACTGTTTATGAGGAAGTCAAAGTAAAGTTAAAGACTGTAGCTAATTTGGTTAGCTCTTTTATCTGATCACAATACATGTTTAATGATGTTAAATTGGTAGTAGTGAAGATAATTAACTAGAGACTTAGGGAGGCTTGTTCCTCTTGTTTCAGGGTTACATCACCCAGTATCAAGTTGGTCAGAAGCGGGAGCTGCAGAATTTGAGGCAACCTACCGGTTGTTTCTATATATCGACACCTAAGAGTATTAGCAGTCTCCAGTATACACTGTAGTGAAGCAGTGTGCAGTTTTTCTCGAGCAAGTCATCCAGGGTCTACAAGAATTTTAAGATAAGCCAAAATCATGCGGGCTTATATGCAAACTCAAATGTGTTTAATCTCCACCCTATTCAGAAACTGTTTGTGATATGATGCGAACACCAGTCTTTCCCAATATTGACTCTTCATAGAACAGTATTTTCCAACAGGGAATAAAAGTTTATAAACATTAAAATGTTAAGATATATTGGACAGATGTCCTTCATGTGTATTTAATTTGGTATAAAACCACATTTTCACTTTTAAGTTTTAAACATTCCTGTCCTAAAAAATTTGAGGGACAGGAAATTAAAATTGTACATATATATCATAACTTTAAACCCAGTCTTGTTTTATTCGATTTTAGTAAGTTAAAATTGTATTTGTTTAACGCATTTATCACTACATTTTTCTTTACCCTAGACACCAAGCCATATAAATAACATCACAAACAATAGATACCCAAAATAAATCGCAGAGTGAGATCGTAGGGTAGTAGCAGTCAGGTACCCTGAGAACATCATCCCCCACTATTAGACTCAGGGACTTGCATAGCTGACCTCACTCTGTAGACATATACTGACTACTTTTCTTTAACATCAAAACCCACCACACTCCTCATAAGTTATGTTTGTGTCAAGTTGAGGAAGCTTTCTCCCTTCCTTTGCCAATCTGTCAGCCTCTTCATTTCCAGGGTTGTTGCAGTGAGAAGGGATCCACTCTTTCACGGCTCTTTTGTATTGCTGACAGTCTGTGAAGTGTTACTCTTAGGTCATCCAGTTTAGCATTACTTTGACTTTTCAGCGTTGTAATCACTGACAGCGCATCTGAGAAGATAGCTACTGGTCTCTCTGAGTTTTCTTCTGTCATTAGAATTTCTGATGCAGTTTTTAAGGCCTCCGCCTCTGCTCTGAGGTTACTTGAAAATTTCCCTGTTGCGACTGCTATCTTTTTTTGTGTGCCATTGCTTAAGCTTAGGAAGACTCCTCCACCCCCATCTTCTGTTGCATTAGTTGCTGCTCCATCTGTGTATGCATTTGTTTTACTTGGGTAATGTTTCTCTATATATTTTGTGGTTAAGACTCTCCTTTCTGTTTCATTTTGGCTGTTTTTTCTCTCAATACCAGGAACGTTTTCTATCATTTCAGGAAAGCACTGTTGTTTCCAAATTGGTAGCTTGTGTGCAGTACATATTGGCGTAGCTGTGGATATTGCGTTTATGGGGTCTGCTCTCATCTTTGTTTTGACTGTCTCTACAAAGTTGCTTCGCTTCAGTCTTCCCCTTCCAAGTCTATTTATTCTCTGGTGCATTGGGTGGTCTATCAGCCTCCTGAATTTCTCGGCTTGTTGCTGGGCTCTGCTATCTCTTCTATCCCCCATAGGCCGGAGGTGAGTAATTTGGTTGAAAAATGTTCACAATATAGATTGAATAGGTTTTCATTTACATCTACACTGGTTGAAAAGCTTGAAAACTTTCATTTTTTTTTAAGTGAATATGTTTACACTGGTTTGAAACTATAAATATTATAATTAGAATGTACATCATTTCTTTCATCTTTCCCTCCCTGCTCCCTCTGGAACTTGGGACTACCTATGCTTTTAGTTCTATTTAAGAAACTAGCAAAAAAGCAGTCACCAGCCCTTGCAGTGGTGGTTCATGAAATCATCATTCTATACGTCATTCAAATGACGTGGACATCCATTAGCAATTTTCACATACTAATATTCACATGGCAAGATATACATATTAGTTCACGTTAGTAATGAAAAATATAGAATGTAAAATGCACAACTTACGTCAATCTTGGCTCACAGATTGTTTTTCAGAGGAATAAAGTTAAGGCACTAGCAGATGCCTTTTTACACGTTTCTGGGGTGTTGTTATGTTAACAATGAATTCCCACTATCACTCCGTGGTTTAGATTCCTCAGATTCCGGTTGTCCTTGTTAAATTTGTAGAGTTTATTCTGGGCTCTGAAGTCCTCAAAATTGCTCAAACAATGGTCTGGTCCGATATAAGAATCTTGATTCTAACTTCTGGCAAGGTCTGGTTGTCGTCTGCGTAACCGATTTTCACAGTATCTTAAAACTGCAAACTCGTCAGGTTATACTGCAAGTCTTCCTCCGCATTTGTTTGTTACGATGCTAAGCAGGGCTCCAATCGTTTCAAACATGCGTGTTTAAGTGGGGCAATTCAAAATTATTTCCGCCTGAAATAATGTGCGTGATGCAAAAGGTCAACTCTGCCATATATGGCAATAAAACACCCGATTGCCTTCTTTGCAAATGCCTAGAATTACATCTTACTTTCCTCGAGGTGTGCAGGAAACGATTATGTCATTCCTGTGCGCTGACAAATAAGTTATCTTTCCGTAGTGGCTGTCAAACTTTCAGCGTATTACCATCTTGGCGAAGAACGCACCATGGCCTTATCAGCGATTAAACAACTGCGCTGGGCGATTTTAGTGTTAATCTGTAGTCTTTTGTCGGCCACACCCGAGACTAACCAACATGGTTGTCGGTTAATATTGCATCACCTGTCTACTCTCTCAGCAGGGATGGTCAGGTAAACAGACAAAACGAATTATTGCTGAGAGAAGTGTAAGGATGTTTAAAAATACAAAATATATGTTACATAGCAGATAAAGAAAAAGGTGCCGACCACTTAAAAGCCCGGAATAAAGTCAGTATAACAACTGTCACAGAATACGGCCGTAGTGGACAAGAAAGCGACCCACAAATTATGTCACAGTTGTGGAGTCGGCCAAAAGAAATTTTCCTCCTGAAATTTTAGAAGTCCAACTTCTACTCCCGACTTCGACTACAATTTTTTACGAGTAATATGGTCTTAAATTTGGAGTCGGAGTCTGGATATTTTTTACCGACTCAGACTCCTCTAAAAACGACCGACTCCACGACTCCCTGTTTTCGTTTGCTATTTGCTGCGCTTCAATGCAGCACGCGCCTTTCAAGCATTAACATATACGTAGATCTTTGAGTTATATCAAAATGCCTTTCTATTTAGTGTAAATTACAAGAATAGTAGAACAGAATTAAGGCTTTTTGATCAAGATATAAAAGAAGGGATATTTGCAACAGTCACAAATTACAGAGGAATAGAAAAAAAAATACGAATGCCATGGAAAACATTAAACGTGATCATTCTTGAGAGATTAAAAGAGGACATTGATAGATACCTGAGAGGTAAACAAGTAGGTTTCCGGAAAAACAGATCCTGCACATATCAGATAGCCAGTCACATTGCGCATAACAGCTGAACACCGCTTGCAACTGAACTCATGTCTTTACGTTGGATTTGTAGACATACAAAGGCATCGACATTTTACACAGATAATCACTTTTGAAACGGCAATTCCCCACGAAGACCATTAAACTTAAAAAAGAAAACAAAGAAAGAGATGATATGCAGAATTCTTATTGAAGGACAGTTAACAGAACCGTTAGAGATAAGACTGAAACGTGACAGGGGATACCTCTTGTCGCCATTTCTTTTCTGATTGGCTATAAATTGGGTTTTACAAACAAGGAAGGACACCAACAGAAACGGAATTCAGTAGAGACAAAGACCATGAGAGTAAACGAAGTACATGATCGATGGCAAGAGTGGATTTGGATAACCTTCACAACATGATGTGAAAGCATACTTATATCTTGCCAGCAGTACAGATAGTGGGACTACTGCCTTGACACTTTAAGTCGCTACATGGCTCTGAAACATAGAACAAAAAAATAGACAACCATGAAGTTACAGGCTTTCGTAACGTGGTGCTTGTTTAGAACAGAAGGATTGAAAAAGTGTAACGAGATCACACAAGAGATGAGAAGACAATCGTGGTGTTGGATAGGAAACACTATGATCAAACCTGTTGATAGCATTACAAGGCAGTCCTTGTTATGTAATTTCCAGAGTAAGGCGGGTAGATCAAGATTTTAAAACACAAACACACACGGAGAAGGGAAATAGAGACAGCAATGGAAAAGATAAAAAGACATGGGAAAAAGTTGGACGGATGGAACAGGCCAGAAAGGATGGACATGAATTTGTTGAAAGGCTATGCTTTTTGGGAAGGTGAAGGACAGTAAAGATGATTATTTCCAGATTGTGTATGCTGTAAGCAATGTTCTATTTTATTTTCCCATATTTTTCCCGCCTGAACTTTGGTTAGTATTACCTGAGATTATGATGTCTTTTTTTTGTAGCTCCACGAGTTTTCTTATTCTAGTTAATGAATCTAGAATGGTGTTTTCTTGTTATGCACTCGTGTTTTGATGTCGATCTTGGTGTGCTTGCTCACTGGTCTTCAGTCACCTTGACCATGCTCATCAGTCGTACCGAAGCACCGTAACTTGCACAAATTGGTATGTTAGTCCTTGACTTTCCGCATCTGAAAGTCTACTTGAAAATGTTGATATCAATCTGTAAATAATTATTGTTTATTGGACCATTGTCCAATTTCACTGTTTTCCTTTTATCTGTCATCATTACCATCTCTATGTGTGGCATAGGTCTTGAGTTGTTCCTCTATGAGCCTTCCTGTTTCATGTCAACTGTCCATGTTTTCTTCCTACTCTCTCTCTCTCTCTCTCTCTCTAACCTTTTTTTTAAACCTGACTCCGATTCCATTCTGATATATTTATTATAATTAATAATTTTTACATTTCTAGCTATTTATCACGTTGAGGTTTTAGTCATTGTGTGTCCTGCAACCACTAAACGCGCGGTAACGTGCTCTTCGCAACCAGTGTGCGTGGGGTAAGGTGTTCTTCGAAACCAGTGTGCATGCGGTTAGGTGCTCTACGAAACCAGTGTGCGTGGGGGTAATGTGCTCTTCGCAACCAGTGTGCGTGCGACAAGGTGCTCTTCGAAACCAGTGTACGTGGGGTAAGGTGCTCTTCGCAACCAGTATGCGTGCGGTAAGGTGCTCCTCGAAACCAGTGTGCGTGGGGTAAGGTGCTCTTCGAACCAGTGTACGTGCGGGAAGGTAATCTTCGAAACCAGTGTGCATGCGGTAAGGTGCAATTCGCAACCAGTGTGCGTGTGTAAGGTGCTCTTTGCAACTAGTTTGCGTGCGGTAAGGTGCTCTTCGTAACCAGTGCGCGCGCAATAAGGTGCTCTTTACAACCAGTGTGCGTGCGGTAAGGTACTCCTCGATACCAGTGTGCGTGGGGTAAGGTGTTCTCAGAATTTCAGGACTTTGAAGTACCTCGAATCCTGAGTAAGGGGGACGAGGACATCCAGATACAGTATTGGGATCTGTCACCTTGTATCTTGCGTGTGACTGGGATATGTCGTTATTTGAGCACGGCGCTTGCAATGTCGACAATTTTAGCAATTATACCTCTCATTTCCTGTCTTTTTTCCTTGGTTTTACTTCTTCAGTCCTAGTATCCTCCTGTCATCTGTTTGTTTGAGAGTAAACTGTCCACATGTCTGATTTTCGGAAGATAAAGCCTGTCTCAGTAAAATCGTTGTGGTAGTTCCTCATTTTCTCCTTCTTTCCCCTCTCCTCCCACTGTTCAATATTCCTATTTATTTTTCTATTTCTTTGCTTCCCCGTCTCTCCGTCACATTTTGGGGAAGCCTCCTAAGGCACAACGAAAGGTTAGGCAAGCAGATAGCTCTGCGATGCTCGTGGATCAATCTAATTAAATAACGGCTTGTGTTTTTGTGATAAATTACTTTAAAATATTTTGCAGTTCTTGCGGGGTGTTGGCGGCAGTCAATATTTTCTTACGTCTTTTAACCAGTCTGCCGACTGTGATGTCAGTATAACAAGATTGGACGGCTAAAAACCAATGAAAGACTCATTTTATTGTTGAAAGGTAGGGGCAATCATCAACATACTTTTGGGGAAAGCACATTACTGTTCATAACGTTGATGAGAGATTTCACATCTGCTTTTTTTTTCCGACTTCGGCCAATCGGTATCACCTCAAATATTTGACGAACGTCGACATGAGAAAGCTCGCCTGTACTCAAAAACATTCTCCGACATATTTAATTCATTGCTCCATTGATTTAACTGTGTCAGAATTGCTAAAAAACCAAAAAGCACTTTGTTTGACTTTATTTAACGAAAGTGTAAAGTTTGCAGTATTAAATTGTAATAAGAGTAGTAGTTGTGAAATGTCACAGACCATTCATGTTAAATTTTGAGTGTAACGAGTACGGTGAAGATAACAAATGTGAATGTTTTGTGTGTGCATGGAGCTAGCGCCGAAAGTCTCATAATTGCAATAACCGGGATTCCTTTATGCTTAACTGTAATACACAAATTATTACACATCAACATTGGCTTAGTAATAACAAACGTTATAACGATTCGCTTTCTTCTTTTTGGTTTTTTATTCAAACATATTCTGGAGCTGACTGTTTCTTTTGATAATACATACTTACTACTTAGTCATCCCTCTTCTCCCGTGAGATTTACAGGTTTGGAAGAAGGAGCGCCATACTATCCTATCGGCTGTCTTCCTTCTGGTCTGGTTCTAATCCTCGGTCCTTCAGAGATTGCGTAATGTTGTCCTCTCAGAGGACTATGGGTGGTCCTGGAGGTCTGGATCCCTGGCTCTTAGTTTCTCACACTTAGTTTCGTGGTAGCCTATCATCTTCCTATCTGCATTCGTAGTTGGGACTGGTCTACTTGAGTCTGCAGTAGATGGGCTTTGAGGCATTGCTTTATCGTCTGGTTGCGGACCATATCTCTTCTTGTTACGTCAACCGTCTTCCTCAAATACCTAATTACTGAGGTTTGGAGCTAGCTTTTGTGGGTTGTAGTCATTGCCCAAGATTCGCATCTATATGTCAATACTGGGATATGGTTGTAGCTGGCTTTTGCGTGTTGTGGTCATTGCACAAGATTCGCATCTATATGTCAATACTGTGATATGGTTGGAGCTGGCTTTTGTGGGTTGTAGTCATTGCACAAGATTCGCATCTATATGTCAATACTGGGATATGGTTGTAGCTGGCTTTTGCGTGTTGTAGTCATTGCCCAAGATTCGCATCTATATGTCAATACTGGGATATGGTTGTAGCTGGCTTTTGCGTGTTGTGGTCATTGCACAAGATTCGCATCTATATGTCAATACTGGGATATGGTTGGAGCTGGCTTTTGTGGGTTGTAGTCATTGCACAAGATTCGCATCTATGTCAATACTGGAATATGGTTAGAGCTGACTTTTGTGGGTTGTAGTCATTGCCCAAGATTCGCATCTATATGTCAATACTGGGATATGGTTGTAGCTGGCTTTTGCGTGTTGTAGTCATTGCACAAGATTCGCATCTATGTCAATACTGGAATATGGTTAGAGCTGACTTTTGTGGGTTGTAGTCATTGCCCAAGATTCGCATCTATATGTCAATACTGGAATATGGTTGGAGATGGCTTTTGTGGGTTGTAGTCATTGCCCAAGATTCGCATCTATATGTAAATACTAGAATATGGATGGAGCTGGCTTTTGTGGGTTGTAGTCATTGCCCAAGATTCGCATCTATATGTCAATACTGGAATATGGTTGGAGCTGTATACAGCAATCTTCGTCTTCTTGCTAACTTCTTTTGCTGAGGAATCCTCGATTTATGGTCTGAAAAATTCTTCCAGCTGCTGCTCTTTGTATAGCTAACTCTTCTTTGATGCCTCCATTCCTGTTAATAACAGCTCCGAGGTATTCTAACGGGTTGACTTGCTCCAAAACCTATTCTCCTAGCTTAATTAGATGCCTTCTTTCCTCCCATGATATCATCATGGTTTTTTTTTCCGGAGCTGCTGATGACCATCCCTCTCTTCTCCTGCTCTTTCTTTCAGCCTTGCAGGTTGGATTGAAGATGTGCCTCTGATTTTTGATAATACATACACACACGTATAAGACAATTCTGGTTCTGGAAACCCCAAGGTAAGAGAAATAGATGGAGACCAAAATACATGAGAACTGGATATAAACTTGCAAAAGGATAATCAGGACGTTGAGAAATCGTGAGCGGATGACACACGGCAGGAAAGCTTGAAGTCAAATGATTGAACGCCTAAGGTCCACAGGCAGTTAAAATGTAAGGATATATATATATATATATATATATATATATATATATATATATATATATATATATATATATATATATATATATATATATATATATATATATATATATATATATATATCAGAGCAACTCTGGGAAGGTTAAGGCGGCCGGCGTGATGCTGACCACATCACCCCTAGCGTGCCGATGGTCAAGAAAACATGGGCCTAACACCATATTCCCAATATGCCTCAATGGGCGTGTAACGGGATCCTTTACCGTTTTTTACATTATATATATATATATATATATATATATATATATATATATATATATATATATATATATATATATATATATATATATATATATATATATATATATATATATGACGAAACGTTTCTACTTTGTACATGTACTTTTCTGCCCCTCTCTCACTCTTTCATCCACTCCGGCAGTATCACTTCTTTTCTTCATTTTTCTCTCACTCATCGCTTATTATCTGGCATATTTTGCCATTCCATTATTTGTGCTCTGAAGCCGCTCCCAGACTGTTTACGTTCCGCCAGGTGAATCACATGAGCAGGTAATTAGACTGGTAAGTTGATTATACGCTTATCAATTCAATCAGTCTGACCATCTTTTGATAGCGACGGTGCCTGTTTACCCAAGACGGTCTTGCCCGATCGACATAAGGAAAGCCATATTGTCCGTCTGAGAAATCAGTCTGGGTGATTCACACACACATGTGATAATTAGACAATCATTTCACTTGAGCCCTCTCGATATCAATATTGCCGATAATCTGTCTGGGGGAGAACACATTGGAAGGTATCATCTGGACAGGTAATCAGTGCACAGATTTGTTTTGTAAGATTTCACAAGATGCTACCGGAAATATTACGGCATCATTGAAAGAGATCACGCGTTTGGCATTTTAAATTGGATATTTTAGAACACGCGGGGATGAGTAATGACTTAACACTCCAACCCATGTAGTGCTGAAAGAGCTAACCATTGGTTTGATTTGAGAAGCCGGAATAGACAATGGATTTCATTGGGAATTCGTCAGAATCACAATCTGGGATTTGAAAGAGAATGAGAGATATATTATAGCGAAATTGGAGTCACAACTCAGAGACTGCATCGCAACTTTAAACTAGCGACTCCCAGAAGCCAGAAAGAGAAGGATCGGACTAAGAATTCCTATATTATAAGTGACCGAAGTATTTGGGAAACTTTAAAACTGTAAAAAAGTAAGCCCGCCTTAATAAAACCAAGACTGGAAACTTAAAAGGACCTGGTCAGCTCGAAGTATTTGGGAAACTTTAAAACGTAAAAAAGTAAGGCCGCCTTTATAAATACAAGACTGGAGTTCTAAGGAATCAGATCGCCCGTAATAAGAGGAATACATAATATTTCCAGACCAAGTGATTCGCAGAACACCCGTCATAAGAGGAATTAAAATTTCCAGGCAAGTAATTCAAAAGCATATAACCTAAATTGCTTGTGTCCATTCTACACTGTGCGAGGAAATTGTATAACCCATTTGGAGTAAGTTGTGAACATGTATTTTACAAATGTGAATTGGACAATGTTTTTCTTGCTTAGTGTTTATATATGAGGCTGGCAACCTAAACATATGACAATAGTACATTCATAAACCACTACCGCAAGCCAAACATTTTTTTCGCTGGGTTTGTTTTATGCTAATTCGCTCAGAAACGCAAAAGCAGCAGCGACCCCAGACTCCGATTGGAGCAGTGATGAGTGAAGATTACATCACATGTGCCTCAAGAGTATCATATCATTTTGTGAGATATATGTAACTTGTTAATGTTAGTTCAGGCACAATTCATTGTTCGCGCTGTCCAAGCACATAGTTTCCCAGTTTAATATCCAAAGGAATAGTGGTGATTTTTATTCATCTTTCCTGCGTTACACTGCATATATTCAAGAATTTAATTATTCTTAGAGATTAACAATAGTGGGTGTACAGCGAGACAATGCGCCTGTTAATTGGCAGGCCACAAATGTACTTAGCAGAGGCATTTGTTCTTTCTATTTTGTCTAAAACGTTCGTGGTTGCAAGCTATCAGACGGTTTGAAGTACTAACATTACTACGCAGCTAGTGTGAGAGAAGAGCATTAACACTGACCGCCTACATTGGACGAGTAATGTGGAGAAGTGCACTCATCACCAAAATAAAGTGACGGAAACCACGGCGACAGGACTCACCTAGAGTCAAGTTCTTGTAAAAAAAGGCACCAGCAGACTGACTTTTATAACTTCCCAACCAAATCTCTATGAGGACTTTCATATATAGATATATACCTGTAAACATATCGGCGTCTGTGGCCTAATGGATATGAACGCAGTTTCATAATCCAGATATACCAGGTTCGAAACCTGCTGCAGGCGGTTTGGTAGCAGATCGCTTTGTGTGGATTTTTAACAATGGTATAAGCGCCGTACCGTTCAGAAAGCAATGGCAAACTACTGAATGAAAAAAAATTGCCTAGAAAAATCACAAACAGCCAATAAAAGCTGGGGTTGATTGCCACGTCCTGTAAAGGATAAGCAACTAACTTTAACTAAACATATATTTACATTTATAGAGCTATTTCTTATAAAAGAATTTCGTTGGATTACACCAAGTGGGGGCTTAAACGAGCTATGACCATTGCTTAAATCCTTCCCAAAAAGCGGCGGATCAGATATAAGTTAACAATAGTTCAGCCCAATGCAACATTGTTCTTGACTTCTGAAAATATCTTGTGGACTCTACCTTAAAGGTAGAAGCGTCATTACCCTTCTTTCTACATCTCTGCCAAGAGTAATCTTGCGCGAAGATAAACACCTTTGACGCCCCATTTTAGATACTCTTGAGTTTTGGCCACTGTTGGACTACTACTGCAAAGCAAAGGAGGCAATCCGTGACTATATATATATATATATATATATATATATATATATATATATATATATATATATATATATATATATATATATATATATATATATATATATATATATATATATATATATATATATATATACGAGAAGAAAGCAAACACTCGAGGAACATGTACAGGATTCCTGTCAGGGGACCAGCTGCAGTAGTAAGTACCATGATCCATACGGAGCACACAGGAAAATGATGACGCTGTCTCTCTTTAATACACTAAAAAACTTGCAATAAGAGATGGTTTACATACATGGCTCGTTTACAGTATTTCCTGCACACCGCTCCTAAAAACGTGAGCAGACATTATTTTTCAATCTAATTACCTCCGCCTTGGACACACTTTTTTCACACCACTGTGGTAGTTCTCAATCCATTGTGAGAGGAGAAGTCGGGGAAGGCGGAGAGTTAAAACGCGTAGCAAGTTACGTCCGCATTCAGAGGATATCGATCCAGAACTTGAGCACTTGGTGCATCTTTAAATGGATCAAACACGTAGGAATCTAAATGGGCAAGATCAAGACATTAAGGAGAATGTAACAACGGTCTTACTGTGGTGACATGTTGGCAAAGCCTGTTCATGCACAGCGTTACTTGTTTGCATTGAACACTCCGACACGAACACACAGTTTTGTACTTACACACATACATACATATACAGTGTCAACATTCCTCAAATACAAGTTATTCATATATTATCAGACACTGTACGAACTCGAAAAAAGATATTTGTACTTACATTTCTCTCGTAAATTGAGAATCACGCTGTATACATAATAAATGTTGACAGGACAAAGATCAGGAGGAAAATAAATGCACTAATGACACCCAGATGTGAACCCACTAAACCAGTAGTTCTCAAACGGTGTGGCGCGAGGGTATGGCAAGTGTGACCGGAAGAGTCAGACAATCAAGGATTTAAAGAGATTAAAAAAAAAAATTCATGTCAAAAATAAATGTGAAAGTCATTTTCTTATTTATTTAATTTTTACCTCTGATTTAATATTGGATCCATATATATATACTGAAGCACATTAAAAACGCACCACCTGTATAATCCAGGAACAGAGTGTGAAATGTAAATATAAGTGTTTACAAGTTTACATATTTGGAATCTTTATTCATTTTCCTATGAATCCATGCTGGTCATTAATTGGTACATTTGATTGTTATGAAATTCATTGCATTCTGTGCAGGCAAGGGAGAAAACCAAAAATGCAACCAATAAAAAAATTCATTCACACTATCCTCAGTATCTGGTATGTCCACCGTGTGCTTGCAAACAAGCTTGGCAGCAGCTCCGCATGGAACGCACAAGTCTCTGAAGGAAATTCCGGGGAATCAAGTCCCATTCACGTGTAAGAGCAGCTTCGAGCTGTTGCAGATTAGCTGGAGAACCTTGCCTGTAGACTCTGCGTTTAAACTCGTCCCACAGATGTTCTATAGGGGACATGTCTGGTGATAGGGCAGGCCAATCAATCGTCACAATGTTCTGCTGCTGTAGATATTGCTGCGTAATGCATGCGGTGTGCGCACGTGCGTTATCCTGCTGGAGAAGCTGCAAGTCTGGATAATTTGTGAACGCAGGAGCAACCAATGCATCCAGAACCTCATCTCGATATGTCACAGCATTAACATTTCCACGGAAGACGTGAAGAGGCAAGCGATGGTGAAAACTGAATCCTCCCCAAATGTGAATACTGCCACCTCCAAATCGGTTGTGCTGACGAACACAGCAATCTGCAAAGCGCTCTCCACACCGTCGCCAAATCCGCATACGTCCATCAGCAAAGGATATGTTGAATCTGCTCTCGTCTGTGAATAGGACAGCATTCCACTGCAGTCTAGTCCATCTGACATGTTGCTCTGCCCATTGCAGGCGCTGCTGACGATGTCTGTGAGTCACGTTTGGCCCAATATAAGGTCATCTTGCAGTAAGGCCTATATCTCTGAGTCGTCGTATGACTGTCATTCGAGAGACTTGCCCACGTCTACCCACTATTGCTCTTGCTGTTTGACTTGCCGGGAGAGAACGATTCCTTAGGTGACTCAGCACAATATGGCGATCTTGCGCAGGGGTAGTAACTCGTGGTTGGCCACTCCGAAGTCTATCCCGGGCACTGCCAGTGGTTCTGTAACGTTCATTGAGACGTACAATAGTGCTGTGGTGGCAATGCATCCTTCTGGCAATGGCCCGCGAGCTCATTCCGGTCTCCAACATACCAATGGCTCGTTGGCGGTCGTTTTCAGATAGTCGTGGCATTTCAAGCACATGTACTGGGTGTTTTGTCTCAGCGGCCTTTTTATACCGAGTATACTGCCACAACACGTACACATTTTCAGGGTCATAGCTGTTGGGAATCGTGTTGCACGTGTAACTTTCACTGTTTTCATGTAGTCTGTACACAAACCCGTGGGCTGAATCATGCACTTTCCATTCCAGCAGCCATTCGCTCTCTACCTCATGACAAACACGGAGAAAATCCATTCCCACACTTTTTTCCAGCTTTTCGGCATCAGTATATATAATAGTGGTGCGTTTTATAATGTGCTTCAGTATAAAATAGTTGTGTTCTATGTTATAAAGAAAGCTCTGCAAGGAGTTAATTTTTTTTTTTTTTTAAAGTATGTCTTATGAATACAAACTTTGGTGTGGTGCGAGTAAATTTTCATTCCAAAGTGTGGCCGAGAGAAAAAAAAGTTTGAGAACTATTGCACTAAGCAAATAAAATACTGTCACAAAATCACATTCGATCATTCGTTTTTTTTTCACTCTGTATTTTTGCAACCTTACATTTGCCTTAATTTAACATGTCATTCTTTTTCATTTTTCTCTCTCTTTTTTTTTTTTTTAGTTTGGGGGGTGGAGGGGGGTTACATTACCATCCATGCAAAACAATACCCGATGTAAGAGTGGGCATCATCGCTATAAGCCCCTCCACAAATCTTTCTTATAATTAACCATGGGGCAAGATTTTACGGTCATTTTACATTTTGTTTAATCATAAACATCATTGGTATAGATCAAGAAGATTTCAATAAAAAAAGATGGAGACGCAGTAGACAAGCGGACCTGAAAGAGCTAGGGCTTGTAAATTGGACACTTCATGTTTTCTGTTTTCTTAGGTTTTTAAGTACATTGGGTGAGCCAGTTGTTGTCCTTGTATGCGGTGTGTTGGGCTGGCAAGTGTCATGAGCATCTTTCTTCGGGATTTCTCGAAACCAGTCCATCCACCTCTATCAAGGTCATAAGTAAACGTTGTCCCATAGGAGATACTGCCGTAGCGGAGTGAAGTGTTGCAGACTTCACCAAAACTATTCCTCAGCTTTAAGAGGTGGTGTGACAGGTTCCATTCCTCGCTGTCTTTGCCTTCCCAAACTCAAGGGAAGGATTAGGTACTTATTTTACAACTAGTAGTCTGGAGCGTGAACGCGACCTGCTTCCGAATCTATTCCCATTCCTCGAACAGCAAGCGTTCTAACCATTCTGCCAAGCGGACACAGAACAATGACAACCAGCGGTATGTTGCAGCTGACATCATTAAAGTCCTTGATAGGTTTGAAGAATAATCTCTACTTTGAAACAGTACAGGTCACACGTGTCAACAGTGTTTTAAATATTTAACTTAATACAAACGTGATGACACATTCTGAACCAGCAGTAACATAATGCATGTTAAACCTGGTTTTCTCAGAACCTGACATGTCATAATACCCTCCTCAAACAAACCTAAAGTGACGTTACATTTACCGATTTTAACACACTTTTTCGCCAATAGTGCTGAAACTAACGCATTAATGAATCATTATTATAATGATAGACGCCCCGACAAACCAGGCCAGAGAAGGCAACTAGGTGACCCTCACATTCGAAACATTATTTACATGTGATGAAAATTTAGATGTTTTTACATCACTTAATTTTTCTTTGCAGCTGCAGAAGAGAGGGATGGTCAACAGCAGCTCCTAAACAATAACGATTGTGATATCACCAGAGGAAAAAGGCATCAAATTATGATGCGAGAACAGTGCAGGTGAAACCACTATAAATACATTGGAGCTGTCATAGAATGGAAGGGAGGCATCAAAGAAAAGTTGGCTACCCGAAGAGCAGCTGCTGAGATACTTGTTCTTTCCATAAATTGAGGATTCCTCAGCAAAAATGAAATTGACAAGTAGAAAGAGATGGCTGTATACCGCTCCATTTATGTCTCAGTCATGACTTATGGATGACTGGATGATGACTGGATGCGAGTCATGAGCAAGATCCAAACCTCAGAAATGAGGTATCCGAGGAAGGTGGTTGAAGTAACAAGAGACATGATCGGCGACAAGAAGATACGCCATGGTCTCAAAACCCAGCCCCTGTAGATCGAAGTAGAACAATCCCAATTACGATTGTTTGGCCATGTCTGCAGAATGGGAGAAAATCGGTTACCACGACAAATGTGAGAAATTAAGAGCCAGGGATCCAGATCTCCAGGATGACCCAGAGTTTGTTGGGAGGACAACATCAGACAATCTCTAAATGACCGAGGACTAGATTGGAACCAGGCAAGGAGCAGACTGCCGATAGGATAGTATCGCGCTCTCTTTGGCAAACTTCTACACCACAGGGTAGAAGAGGAACGACTAAGTAAGTAATTCATCTTTCTTTATGATCACTTGTGACGAGTGTGACATTATTTGGGTCGATCTCTGCTTCACTACGGCAGTAATCAGTGACATTTGTTGTACTGACTAATTACATGCTTTTCAATGGTCGGCACCTCTTTCTTTCTATGCTATGTAGCAGATATTTTGTATTTTCAAACATTCTTTTACTCCTGTCAGTAATAATTCGTCTTGTTTGTTTACCTGACCATCCCTGCTGAGAGAGTAGACAGGTGATGCAATACTGAACGACAGTCATGTTGGTTAATTTCGGGTGTGCCCGACATCAGTCTATGAAGTAGCATTAAAATCGACCAGCGCATTTGTTTAATCGCTGATAAGGCCAAGGTGCGTTCTTCGCCAAGAATGTTTGATAGCCACTACGGGAAGATAGCTATTTGTCAGCGCACAGGAATGACATAATCGTTTTCTGCACACCTTGAGGAAATTAAAATGTTGTATTTGTAAACATCGTAGAGAAGGCAATCGGATGTTTTACTGCCATATATGGGAGAGATGACCTTATGCATCCCGCACATTATTTCAGGCGGAAATAATTTTAAAATTACCCAACCTAAACACGCATGTTTGAAACGATTGGAGCCCAGCTTAGCATCGAAACAAACAAATGCGGGGGAGGGCAGGCAATATAATCTGACCTTTTTGCAGTTTTAAGGCACTGTGAAAATTCACTCGTGCCAAGAAGACCATCAGACTGCCAGAGTTAGAATCAGATTTCATATATATCAGACCGGACTTTGTGGAACATCTTGAGAGACTTAAAGAGCCCAGGAAAACCATTTTAATAAGGAAAACCAGGATCTGAGGAAACTGAAAACACTGAGTCATAGTGGGAATTCATTGTTAACATAACAACACCCCAGAAACGTGTAAAAAGGCATCTGCTAGTGCCTTAACTCTTTGACTCCGGAACAACGCTCAGAGCGTTGATCTGATTTGACACCTGTGCCAAAACAACTCTCTGAGCATTGTTTTTAATATATCACAAAGTAAAATTACGGCACAGGGTGGAAAATAATTGCGGAGTCAAAGAGTTAACTTTATTCCTCTGCGCAAACAGTCTGTGAGCCAAGATTGGCGTAAGTTGTGCATTTTACATTCTATATTTTTCATTACTAACATGTGAATTAATATGTATATATGGTCATGTGAATAATAATATGTGAACATTGATAGTGGATGTCCAAGTCATTTGAGGCTGGCAACCTCAGTATATAGAATGATGATTTCATGAACCCCCACTGCAAGGGTTGGTGACAGCTTTATTGCTAGTTTCTTAAAGAGAACTAAAATCATAGGTAGTCCAAAGTTCCATATGGAGCAGGGAGGGAAAGATGAAAGAAATGATGTACATTCTAATTATAATATTTACAGTTTCAAACCAGTGTAAATGTCTATGTAAACATATTCACTTTAAAAATAATGAGAGTTTTCAAGCTTTTCAACCAGTACAGATGTAACTAAAAACATAGCCAACTTATATTGTGAACATCTTTCAACCAGTGTAGATGTAAATGTAAACATTTTCTATCTATACTATTAACCTTTTCTTTGAATGTACAGTAAATATAAAGCTATTCATTTAAATGTAAAGTTTTCTCTCGGGGCATTAAGCTTAATTCTCATCGAGGGTATAGTCTGAAGTAGATGGGATGGTGGAATAGAAAGATGGGGACATATAAGTATGTGTCGGGACACTCAATACTCAGAAGGCATTCGTTTCTCTTTTTTTTACCATGCTAGTTGGTGGTACCAGCTAAGGGTACTAATCTCTGGAACAAAGTGAGGGTAGAAGTGGTCTGACGTCGAACTAGACACCATCATCAGAGGGTCTTAGAGACGTGGGACCAGCTTTGCAGTTACTCCCTGATCTTACTTGGAGCGTGCTGCGACTTTAATCTTGACCAGATATGCAAAAACTCCAGTGATCTATCTGCACAGAACCCAAAAACCCAGCGGGAGCAGAAACTACCATTTGCAGGTAAGTCAAACCTAAAAGCTGCCAAGTGTCTTCTTTCATAAAACACTACCATCGCACGATGATGAATATTTTCTGTTACAGATTATTCAAATTTTTTTAAACTGTTAAAACTTAATTGATTATTAAATTTGTTATTTGTAAATATTCAAACTTAACGTCGGTTTAATCATTTTGAATGTACCATACTGCATGTTTGTCTCAGTCAATTTACTTAACTACACTCTAAACAGAGCTATACCAGAATAATAAGAATTCCACTGAGTAAATCAGGGTGGGGGCTTGAACCAGCTGAAATTAATCATTGCTTAATTCTTTATAAAAGGCGGAGGATCAGATACGAGGGGCGTTCAGAAAGTAATGCACCACATCGTTTTTCTAGGAAGCTGTTTATTCAAAAAGCATGAAATTTATATACAATATACATGGATATGTCATGTAAACATCGGTATTATTCAACATAATCCCCATCAACTTGTACGGCTTTATGCCAGCGCGAAACAAGTGCATGTATTCCTAGCCCGTACCAGATTTTGTCTTGATCATGTAGTCATTTCTTCGCTGCATGAATCACCCCTTCATCATCTTAAAACCTTGTCCCACGGAGTGCATCTTTAAGAGGACCAAATAGATGAAAATCAGAGGGTGCCAAATCGGGACTATAGGGTGGATGGGGTAGTACAGTCCAAACCAATTTGGTGATTGCTTCCCGTGTTGCCAGACTTGTGTGAGGTCGCGCATTGTCGTGAAGGAGAAGCATGTCTGCTGGATTCTTGTGCGGCCGAACTCTGCGAAAACGTTGATTGAGTTTTTTCAATGTCTTAATGTAAGCTTGCGAATTGATTGTCTCTCCTCTTGGCATAACGTCCACAAGAATCACACCTTCAATGTCCCAAAATACAGGGATCATGACCTTTCCAGCTGAAGGAATTGTCTTGAATTTCTTTCTTCGTGGTGATTGCGGATGATGCCACTCCATTGACTGCCTTTTTGTCTCAGGTTCAAAATGATGTGCCCAGGTTTCGTCACCTGTAACGATCTTAGCCAAAACGTTCTCTCCATCAGCATTTAAACGCTCCAACAATTCAGAAGAAATTGCTTTCCTTTGCAATCGGTGGTCATTTGTGAGACTTCGAGGAACCCATCTTGCGCAAACCTTAGAAAATCCGAGAGTTTTTATAACTGCATTTGCACTACCAATGCTGACTGACAGCTGTAAGGCCAATTGTTGAGTAGTGATTCGCCTATCAGTAAGAATAATGCCCTCAGCACATTTCAACATTTCTGCGTTGGTGGCTGTGGCAGGACGTCCACAGCGCGGCCGATCAAGCAGCTCCGTATCTCCACTTCCTGATTCTTTGATTCTCTGAACCCAGCGACTGACTGTACTCCTGTCGACTGCAAAACGTCCATACACATCACATAGACGCTTGTGAATGTTCACAACAGTTTCCTTCTCTGCAACGAGAAATTCTATCACAATTCGCTGTTTATAACGCAAGTTGCTAACACGCTCCATTTCAATGGTTTAGGGCAGCCGTATTATTTGGCCGGTTGCGGTGCAATTTGGTGTACACAATTGGCACATGCCATATTTGAAGTGTGCAAAATTTCATGCTTCTATCTTCATTAATAGCTGAGAAAAACGATGTGGTGCATTCCTTTCTGAACGCCCCTCGTATAAGTTAACAACTGCCCTGCCCAATGCAGCATTGTTCTTGACTTCTGAAATATCTTATGAAACTCCCTTGAGATAGAAGCATCATTATCCTTCTATCTACAACTCTGCAAAGAATAATCTTGTGCGAAGGTAGACACCTTTGAAGACCCATATTACATACTCTTGAGTTGTGGCCACTATTGTACCACTACTGCAACGCAGGGGAGGCAATTCCGTCACAACGTTAAACATTGTGGGGAGATGCAATTTTATTCTTGTGCGAGGTGTTGCTTCAGCGACAGTACTATATTATGTGTCTTCAAGTCTTCTTTAACATAGTCTATTTACATTCCTCTCAGGATTCCCCTTGTCCTAAGGCCATGTCTTCTGCTGTTGAAGTATTGTAACTAGCTGAAACGCCTGAATTCTAATAAGATGCCAACCCATTGCATTTTTTGTTTCTCTATGCAAATGGTGTAAGGCGTGTTTCCCCCATCTTTCTCGTTTCTCTTTCTGTCACGTGTGTTGACATTTGCAACTTGTCTCTTATATCTCATTTCGCATATAGTAATCTACCTGTCACCTGTTTACTGGTGCTGTAGATGAGGATCATGTTTGTCATTGATAGAATAAAGCTTGGATGAATATGCTTATTAACAGCAGCTGCTTTGCCTCAACGCAGTTGATTATGTTGAAATCAATACATTAAATGTTTTCATAACATTAAAAGCAACTAAAAGACAGACACCATGATTGCATCTTATCTGAGTACGTACCTGTAAGAATAACAACACACCGCACACAAAATAACGGAGTGCAGCAAACTGCACATTAACTAATGGAATGAAGCAAACTGTACATTTAATGTCAAGCTTTAATAAATTGTGGCAAAGCTGCAGCCACATTTGCCCGCCTCACAACGTGTTTGGGGAAACTCTAAACTCACAACGAAGACCAAAGCTGCGGCATTAAGCCTGCGTCACCAGCACACTTCTATATGGCAGCGAGACTTGGACAACCCATGCCAAGCAAGAAAGAAGGCTCAATACCTCCCATCTACAGTATCTACGCCATATCCTCGGTATTTCGTGGGAGGACAAAGTGACAAATGTCGTGGTGTTGTCACGTGCTGGTCTTCAAAGCATGTATGCACTGCTGAGACAGCGCAGACTACGCTGGCCTGGCTATGTCCGCCGCATGGAAGATGGTCGCATCATTCATTCAACAAAACGTCGTATATTATTTCTGTGTTTCATGTGTCTTGAATTATACTCTCACGTTTGTGTCCCCGTAGGCACGCTCTAGCACGTACACACAAATAGAACACACATAAATGAGAGCGCGAAAAACTGCAATATGAATTCTTAAGGACCGTCAGAATTTCTTTGTCTTTTCTTTGAGTTTAGTAACAGACTAAACGAAATGTAACTTAAAAAATAAAAAAATATGTACTGAATTATGCCAGTAACATCTGATTCAAAGATGCCCAACATATGAGGAACCTACTACGCACATGTGGCCATCACTAGTAAAATTTCGGAAAAACTCTGGATCCAAATAGCCTGAATCTGACCACTGCTTTCTTTGAAAATATTCAAGTAGACGTCTGCGAGTGTACGAAGAAGATGAATTCCGTGTGTATAAAGTTGAGTTTGTCAAACTATGTTTAGACATACGTTGTCATGACAGAATCAACAGTGCGAGCAACCAAATATATTGAATATTTGTTATGAAAACCAGATATTTTCCCGAACTAACTGATATTTATACATTATAACAGCTCTTACAGTTTATGTGGGCATAATAAACAGCAAGTACCGCGATCTTACTGTATATGTAGTTGATGTGCTAGGATATTTTCAACTTATCTGTACAACTTAGGGTTATCAGCATAGTTTTCTTACTTACTTAGTCATTCCCCTTCTACCGTGAGGTGTAGAGATTTGGAAGAAAGAGCGCCAGACTATCCTATCGGCTGTCTTCCTCCTGGCCTGGTTCCATTCTAGTCCTCGATCCTTCAAAGGTTGTCTAATGTTGTCCTCCCAGCGAACTCTGGGTCGTCCTGGGAGTCTGGATCCCTGGCTCTTTGTTTCCCATGCTTGTCGTGGTAGGCAATCTTCTCCCATTCTGCAGACATGGCTAAACCATCTTAGTTGGGACTGTTCTACTTGCGTCTGTAGGGGGTGGGATTTTAGGCCTTGCGTATCGTCTGGTTCCGGACATTGTCTCTTCTTGTTACTTCAACCACCTTCCTCAGATATCTCCTTTCTGAGGTTTGGATCTGGCTTTTGTGGGTTGTAGTCATTGCCCATGACTCGCATCCATATGTCAAGACTGGGACACAGGTGGAGCGGTATACAGCCATCTTCGTTTCCTTACCAACTTCTCTCTTACTGAGGAATCCTTGATTTATGGCCTGAAAAAGTCTCCCAGCTGTTGCTTTTCGAGTGGCCAACTCTTCTTTGATGAATCCCTTTCGGTCTATAATAGCTCTGAGGTATTTAAAGTGGTCGACCTGCTCCAGGACCTGTTCTCCCAGCTTAATCTGATGTCTTCTTTTTTCTTGTGATATCATCATGGATTTTATTTTAGAGCTGCTTATGACTGTGGTGAAAAATTCTAATACCCATATATAAATTAGAACATAAATGTAAAGCAGAACGAAATAATACGATAGGAAGAAGAATGGAGAAGGACCAGTGCTTTCCCAGTATAGATAACGCCTTAGTTGTATAACGCCGTAATGGCTATCACAAGATTTCTACTTGTCCTAATTTGTTCGTTCCTAAATAAAATGCTTAAGCAGAACAATACTGCGATAACCGTAGTTCTAAAAATAGAATGTGTAGTAAAATCTTTTGGACGACCTTGATTTTAAAAACTAACACTAGTGCAAAATCGCGCACAAGGTTAGCCTTGGAAAGACAGACGGGCTTAGAAGAAAAAAAGCAGAGAGAGATAGAAGGACCATGGAACACAGTAGCGCAAGCCACTCGCTGTGTGTCTAAAAATAAACCCACTCGCAGTGGGCATGGCCTGATTTTTTTCAAATAAACAGTGATGAAAAAAACTAACGATACGATGTTAGGTTTTGAAAATATGTTTAATTCTTATTAGGAAACCTGATATTTTACGTAGGGCTCCTGACTTTATACTGATAGTACAGTCGTAAAGGATTGAACAGGTGGTAGTTGAAATTAAACACTTAACATCGAAAAAAGATCGTATTCTTAACTACACCACTTAGCCCCTTGAAAATCATATATTTGTGTACAGGAAGGCTAGTGGACTAGGAATATGTAATAAATTATCTAAAAAGTCCATTACATAATTAGATATTGGTAATAAAACATATAGAGAACAGAGATACTGTCAGGTTTGGTCACATCTGCTTGGGATGGAAATCCCTGACTTTTGTTGAAACATAGTAGTGACAGAAAGTCTAAGATAGTACGTAGGAGGCCATTGGCTGAACTTTGAAGTTAAAAGAGATTGGATTGGGTGACCTATGAATAACAAATAAATGCCTAGAAACGGAGTAGAAGTGAATGACTGTGTACTCTTTTGAATATATTCAAAACAATTGGCCAATACACTGGATATTGGCAGAAGAAATCTTAGAGGGGACGCCATATCGTTACACATTTTGAGAGATGAGAGCAGGCAGTGTTATCCAAAATTAAATATATGATAACAGCTTGGACATACCGCAGATCAAACTGTGCCAGTCATCTTTAGTGTGTATTCCTTACGAATTGTGGTAAGCTAGACATTTTTAATCTGTATTATATGAAAATTGAATGTGAAATGATAAATTATGTCTGTATGTGTGCGGTTCAGTAGCAAACATGAGGCAAAGCCTAGATATTGCTCCCCCATGTAAAAGATTGTCAGAGAGGAGAATAACTGCATATATATATTGGATTGCCATATAGTAACATCCCGTTGCCAGTCACTTCGATTACGGAAACAACAGCAAATGGGTTGATTTGCCGTTGCCCTAAAGACACCACTAGGCGTGATGGGAAACAATGGCAAAGAAAACCTATCTGCTGTTGCCCTAAGGCGCCACTAGGCGTAATGGCCACTGACTGCTTTGACGGTCTGTGGCTAAGGACAGAAGAAGAAGAAGAATATAGTAACATAACACCTATCCTATTGTATGGAAGGGATTACAGCTGGAATTGCAGAGGCGTTGTAACCATTAGGGAGAGGAATACTGGTGTATATTGTCACATGAAAAGTTAGCAGTTGGCCTAAAGCGCTGAACTTTATGTTTGTTTGTACTGTCATGTACTTCAGTGTGGAATAATATTGTATACTAGTTAGTAAGAAGGATGCATAACCTTCACTTTCAGGGACCGTGGTATAGATGGTGGTATTGCATCGTCCGGTCTGAGTACTCCCATGCACAAGATAGCGGCCATTGTCTATCATATTATCAAACTGAGAAGCAAGCGAGCAGAGGATACAGGTTTCCTGCAGCTGCATTATGAGATAAGAGCATGTCAGCACGTAAAGCCCAACCTTGACTAAAATAACCCTGAACTGAACTTTACTTTAAAAACAAAAGGGACAGAAATTTTAAAGAACCAGAATCTGTGAATCCTTTAATATTATTTCCACCAGTAACAAACACATGAAGTCGTGATGACAAACAACAACCTAGCACTAAAAGCCAGTATTACCTCATAATAATACATCACAACACTACACTTATATTACAATACTATTATAGGTCTGGACAAAGATCTTGTGTATAAATTCTTGTACATAAACATTGTGCTTACATTTGATTGTGATTCCTGATTCACATTGTAGTAGGATCAGGATATCTATATATTGGAAAAGCTGATACATTATATAAAATTTAACACTTGACTTACTTAAGATAAATCTTTAGAGTGTTATGTGTTTGTGATTGTCATAGTGTTGTAAATTGTTGTGAATCTTAACTTAGGTGTTTATCTGTCTGTTGGTTGTTGTGAACTTACACTTCATCACTATCATAACCCTAGACATAAAACGAAGTCATCATACAATTCAAGAATAAGTCTGATTGAGGTCGAAATGTGGTAGCAAGCAAGGTTCTCTGTAACACACCAACCTTATTAGATACAGAGACCTTCACAGCTGATCTCATTCAGTACACTAAGTCCCCTATAACTATACTTATATAATCCCAGCTCACCACAATGACCATACCTCTCTTCCCTAGCTCTTCCTTCCAGACTTGCAGGTTGGATTGGAGATGTGCCGCTGATTTAGCAATCAGGGCAACATCATCTGCAAATGCCAGCTCTGAAATACAGACCTGTCTCATCTTCCAGTACCCGACTGAATACTTTCTTGTTCTCTCCTTACATGCCTTGATGACATTGTCCATGAGGAGTATGAAAAGATAAGGTGACAGGATATCACCTTGTCTTATACCAGTGGTGGTCCTGAACTCGTCTGATTTATGATTTGCTGTCCTCACATAATTTCTGCAAGACTTGTAAAGCTCTGTATAGCATGAATCAGAGGTGCTGGAATGTTCTTCCTTGCCAAACAGTCGCAAAGTTTGCTCAAGGGGACCCTGTCAAACGCCTTTTCCAGATCTATGAAACAAAGACGGATCTCACTCTTATACGCAAGGGCCTTTTCACTCAGCTGTCTGAGTATGAAGATTAGGTCTTGAGTACTTCGGTTTGCTCGGAATCCGCACTGGACCTTATCCAATTGTGGCTCAGCTAGGCATCGGAGTATCTGCTCTAGGATTCAAGAGTAGATCTTACCAGGGGCACTGAGAAGGGATATGCCTCTATGGTTTTACATTGTCGATTGTCACCCTTTTTGAAAATTGGAGTTATGATGGCAATCTCCGAATCCTTTGGTATGGTCTTGTTGTACCACGCTGCCTGTAGGACCCTTAAGAGTAATAGGTCGCCTGATGCTCCCATGTACTTAACCATTTCTGGTGTTATACCATCATGCCCTGCTGCTTTGCCCATCTTGATTTTCTCCAGTGCTGCCATCAGTTCTTCCATCTTTATGTCATCTTCACCATCATTAGTTTTCTCTTCTGTGCTAGTGGTTATCATTTCTGATGCTTGACCTTGCTCACCATCCAGGAGTTCTGAGAAATATTCTTTCCATCTTTCCATTACTTCCTTCGGGGCAGTAAGCAATCTGCCTTGCTTGTCCTTCATAAATTTGAGAGGGCATTGTTTTTCCTTCCTCGTGTTCTTTAGGGTCTTATAGAACAATTTCTGGTTTTCTTGCGCATCTTTTTCTAGCTTTTCTCTAAATTCTTCCCAGAACTTCTGTTTTGCTGCTAGAACCTTGTTCTTTGCTTCTGTTCTGAGTGTCACATATTCTCTATATTTCTCCATTTGTCCTGTTGTGTTTTTAGCTCCTAAGTATTGTTTCCATGCCATTTTCTACTCTCTTATTTTCTCTTTGACTTCCTCTGTCCACCAAGGTGTCCTCTTTCTCTTGTTCTGCAGCAGCTGTCTTTACGATGTCTTCAATTTAAGCCAGAGGGTTTCCAAGTCATCAGGTTGTTCTTCTGTGTTGCTCACCGCTCTAGCAATAAGCCCCTGATATCTGGTCTTAATTTCTGACTCTCAGCTTGTAGGTCTTAATGCTCATTTCTCCCGTTCGTTTACTTAGTTTCTTGCGTGATGTTGGGCAGTTTCTAGCCTGAGCAACTCTTTCAGTTGTTCTTTTGATTGTAAGCAGGTAGTGATCACTTCCAATCTCTGGCCCCCTCCAGACTCTAGCATCCCGGACATATTTGAATGAACACCTCCTAACACGGAGCCGCGCTAGCGTAGTGGTTACAACACCGCTCTGGCGACCGGGTGATACAGGATCAAACCCGGGAGACGGCATTTGAGGATTTTTCGTCGACCGGGATTTGGACTGGATTAACTCGAGACCTGGCGAGGACATTTGAAGGAGTGTCGTCGACCAGGGACTGGCGGCTCCTGAGCCGACCCAGCTGCAATGGGTACCTCCGAAATCGGCGAGTATTTGCCTGAATGGCGAGGGACACCTGTCTCTGTACAAGAAATAAAGGGATACTCACGTAAAATCAATGTCAGGTTAGACATAAAATAATAACCTGAGATTTCGCCTCGAGTATTAGCGGGCGAACGCAAAAAAAAAAAAAAAAAAAAAAAAAAAAAAAAAAAAAAAAACCTCCTACCAATGGCATAGTCGATCACTGACTTCTCATTCTTTGTTGGTTTACATCTAGTGTATGCATGTATGCGCTTATGGGGGAACTTTGTGTTTGTAATGATCATCTTCTTCTTCTTCCTCGTTCGCCTTCAGACTTCCACATTTATGACTCTAATAAAGGCAGTAGTCAACCCAAGGCTCCCAACATCTCCAAACAGTTTTTCGTTGACAGAAGTGGGTTGTTGCCATATGCTACTCCGTTCATTACTGTAGGTTGGGCAGTATTGCAGCAGGTGTTCGACTGTCATTGGGCTGGTACCGCAGGTGCAGAGATCTGTTGCACCAATTTTGTATTTGTGGTACAGATGGTATCTCAATCTATTGTGACCAGTGCGTAATGATCAGATTCTGCTCACTGCAGAATCTAAGAAGTCGCTTTCCATTGTCATTGAGAGTATCTTCTCCATATCTTCCGATAACTCCACCCATCTAGCATGGCCATTTCCAACTCTGGCATTGAAATCTCCGAGCATCTAGGCAGTCATCCACTGTCCTTTGAAGCAGCTCGAAGAATTCCTCCTTGACCTCTGCTCTCTCATCCTCATTTGGCCCATACACAATGACCAGATTGATTATGGTTTCTCCTTCTTTTAGTTTTATAACCATAATGCGCTCCGAGACAAAGTTCCATCCCTTGATACTATCTTTCTGGTTTTGGCCACAATGCAACCCACGCCCCCTTTAGCTCTTTCAGATACGGGTACACCACTGTAGAGCAGCGTGTTGCCATCAAGATCCATGACTCCTTGTCATTTTTTCTTTGCTTCCGTTATAGCCAGGATTTCTAGTTTTGCTTTCCTCATCTCTTCCACCAGCTCCTCTTCTTTCCCATTTATACTTCTTGTGTTCCAAGTTCTATAAAGCATAGTTATCATTATGCTTTATTGAGTTTCATCACACAACAAGATAGATAACACCACGTGGCTATTTTAAACGGTAAGTCACAAGACAGATAACGCTACTTCACGCAAGTCACAAGATAGATACCCCTATTATACGTATGTCTCAAGATAGATACCCCTATTATACGTATGTCACAACATAGATAACATTATTACACGTGTTATCTCTACGAGATAAATAACACGACGTGATTATATTATACGGTTAGTACAGATAGATATCACTATTATGTTAGTCATAAAAGAGATAACACTATTAAATGTAAGTGACTATATATATATATATATATATATATATATATATATATATATATATATATATATATATATATATATATATATATATATATATATATATATATATATATATATATATATATATATATATACTGTACAGTACTTTGCAAAAAAAATGGCAGTCATATTTTCGCAACGCAGCACACTAATAGAAGCAAATAATAATAAAAACTGTATGTCCAGAGGAAGATTGGTATCTCCCCTATCTATTAACAGTGGTTTCAGTACAATATAATGTTGCCTTCTCCAGCAAGGCAAGCCTGGATGCGGCGAGGCATACTTCCCACAAATGTTTGTAGGTAATTGAGAGTCAGACTGTCCCAGTATTTTTCAGCTTCCTTCTTCAATTGTTCAACGTCTCTGAGTCCACTCTTTTTTAAATGATTCTTGAGTAGTGCCCAAACGTTTTCAATTGGGTTTTGATCGAGACTGTTGCTGAGCCACTTCAGCACTATCACATTCTTCTCTTGCAGCCATGCTTTGGGGGTATGAGCTGTATGATTTGGGTCATTGTCATGTTGAAATGTGCACCCATCGGGGTACATGACCTGCATAAATGGCAGAAGGTGTCCCTCTAGTATGTCGAGGTACCTTTCTTTCGTGGGAATTCCTGTGAAAACACACAGTGGGGTGGCACCTCTTGCTGACACCCCTCCCCAAAGATGGAATTTCTGGGTATGTTTCGGCCGCTGGTACACAGGCGTTACAGAGTCTTTCGTCCAAATATTTATTTGAGCAGGATAAGACCAAACAGAACATTCATCTGAAAAAATCACATTGTCCCATGACAAATTTTGGTGTTCGTGGCACCAGTTCAAGCGCATCTGTTTGTGAGTCTCTGTGAGCAATGGTGACGAAATTACCCGCTTTTTTGTGTAATTCATCCTGTGTAGCTCCCGGTTGACAATACATTAGATACCTCTGGGCTTCCCAACTCGATCATGCGCTGCCGTATGTTTTCTACACTCTTCATTGGCCCAGCGCGAACGATTTGGGCGAGACACCGATGGTCCTTTGTGACCAAAATTCGTGGCCTCCCACTACCTTCTTTTCGCTCGATTCCATTACCCGCTTTTAATTTACTCAACACTCTGTAGACAGTCCGCTCAGAAATGTTCAAGGTTTTAGAAATGTTGGAACATGTTTGATTTCCTTCATTCCAAAGCTGTGAAATTAACATACACTTTGACTTTGTATCCATTTTCTGCCACTAGCATTAGAAATTGTCGTCTGCTCTTATATCAAGGGAAGTTACTCTACGCTAATTTTTTTTTTACTTTTGGTAGTGTTTGCTCACTTAAGTGGAGTGCAAATTTGGGGCAGAACATGCATATTTAATTAGATTTCAGCTTATTTAGCTGAGCAATATGACTGCCATTTTTTTTGCAAAGTACTATATATATATATATATATATATATATATATATATATATATATATATATATATATATATATATATATATATATATATATATATATATATATATATATATATAATCACTATTATATGTAAGTCACAATATGTAGATCACAGCTTGGAACAGCCGCAGATTTCGTAATATCACTGTGTCTGAGGGTATTTTCTGTATAGATCGTTAACCTTACAAAATATCTAAGTGAATTAATGTACATTTAAAACTTATGAATATTTAAAATTAATGTTATGCTTAACATAAATCCGCACGTTCATATCTTGCCTTGTACCCGAAGGCAGATGGCGTCCACCACTATATAACCTCAATCCTGGACAGCATTGGCTCAGCTAGAAGTCCTTATTAGGACTGACCAACGGTTACAGTCCTTTTAATGGCTTTGCTTTTGGGTGCTGTGCTCAAAGAGTTCGTCTGTTCTTTTTCTTTCCTGTTTTTATTTCGGCTCATTTTGTAGGAGAAACAATTTTGTTAACTTTGACACCATTCATTACATAACATTATCAATAATTACACAATAAAAACCATTTATCATTAGGGCTGCACTGAATAGTGGTTTTTACTATTCGACCGAATGCGAATAGAGGCCTTTAACTATTCGGCCAAATACGAATAATGAGTGAATGTTGGGCATAAACAGCTGTGTTCAATAGGTCTACTGACATTTTTATTAATTATACACCGTTACAAAAAATACGGTAACTAGCCATTAATCACTTTTTAAATTGCTGCATGAAACATGCATTGGCGTTACAAAAACGAGTCTCTCAACATTCTCTGCCAAAAGACAACATCTGTTATCTGAAAACGTGTTGCCGGCAGTGCTGAAAAGACGTTCACTTGGGACTCTTGTTGGAGGCGCGGCGAGATATCGTTGTGTTGGATATTAGCCCTAACAAAGCTGTACATGTTAAGAATAATTATGTCAGAAAAAAAATTGCCTGCTTGGCATTGTGTATCTCAGCTCCAACAAACCAACCAGAAACATGAAACCGACATCTTACACGATAGAATATGGCTGAATGTCTAGTGCCATCATTTTGCCGATGGCTTGATGTACTTTCGTTGCCTCTGCACTGTCTACTGTCCACGACTTTGTTCCCTCTGCCTAGTCAGCTGATACAACCCGCTCCACGCTAAAGTATGCATCGCAAGGCGTGGTGTGTTGAGTTAGTAGCGGGACCAATTGAAACTTAAAGTAAGCCTACTTTCTGGGTCAAAAATTATCACGCCGCGAGTTGACCTAAATTTACTATTCGTGTTTGATGGTGTCGTAGATTTTGATAGGGGAATTAAGACATAGATTGGTCCCTTCTGAATAGACTAGAACAGGTGGTGACTCAGTGAGAGATAATATAAGAAATTGATTTTTTTCACGAGTGAAATGGTGGAAAACAGGTACAGTCTGTCCCTGAACTCGAGAAGCTTCTCTCATTCAGCCTATCTCTACAACAGAACTTGGTTAGTCAGACAGTCTACCAAAATATATATTAATATATATCTACCACTCACATACACACACACATAAGTGACGACAGTTAGACGCACAGACGTGAAAACTACATCAATGGAATAGGGATATTTTGGGACGAGCTGACCAAAACCTGTAAATATGTTTATGTAAATTTTATTTACCATAAAGAAAACTTCACAACAGCAATAATTTGAATATCAATCTTCTTCTTCTTCGTTCGCCCTGAAAAGGACGGTGGTTGCGTTGTGTCTGTTTACAACGTAGCTGTGATATCTGCACCTTTCGGTCGACACATCCGACTTCTGCACGGCATTTTTGAATATCAATCAAATACAAATAAACATAGGTTAATGAATTAATCAAGAAAATAGACTCATAGGTGTAATCATCCCTCCCTCTGTTGAGACAAGATCCCGTTACAAGAAAGTTATTAACCCCCAAAGAGTCAAAGATTTTACGCTATGGTCTAGGATTTCCCTCTACAGTAAAAAACTGAGTTTATACGATAATCTATTCTGAAAAAAAAAGAGACAGCATTAGCAAAAAACCTTGCATAAAAATACACAAAGTGAGCACATGGATTTTACAAGATATATATGAGAATTATTCATTCATCCTTCCTCTCCTCTCAGACAACCGTGGCCACGAACATTCTTTCTTACCTAATACTTGTGTTGTATCTTCTGGAACAATCTTTAGGACACACCCGCACAGCAAATCCAGTGTTATATTTGGCAAAGAAAACCCCAGCTCCTCAAAGACAGGTTAACTTCACTTCTCTGGGGAGCGTTCGCTTTGTTATTTTTATTTAGGATTACTGTTTATGTCACATTTAATTTGTCCAGGTAAGAAATTTAACAGCGCTCACAGTGTCAATAGCTTGAGATTTTCCAGTACATAGGAAATGACAGGTTGGTAACTTCTCTCAGTATAAAAATTCCTTGTCACTCTACAAATGGTCAAACGTCGGGAAATGTTAATGTTTGTGATTTCGCCACTACGGGCTGAATGTAAATGAGATTTGGGAAAGAATATAATCTGAATCTATAGGCCCAGTTACAATATTTATCCTTAATGTTCTTTGGGTTGGTACTCTGTCTCTTTCTGGGTGCAAAACACGATGCCAGACAGGTTTACCTTGGAGACCCAGGTATTAAGTACAAAAATGTTCTTTCGTACGGTTGTTCTCAGATATATATGGTAGCCGCTGGTAAGGTTTAGGGTTTGACCCAATACTGTGTAAAGGAGAAAAAATACAAATACTTAACTACAATATAGTATTCTCAATCCTATCCTTACCCCGCGTAAAACATAATAAGTTTATCCACTTTGGTTATTTAATTTAAATTATAACTGCAAGCTTAGAGCTTGTCTTATCGTTTAAAACTTCCGTGAAATAAATTCTAGTCATTTAAAAAAAAGATTAATCATCATGAATTAGAAATAAATACGTATTTCGTCAATACTCATGATGCACAGTGCATTTACTAGTTAGTTAAAATATTCTCTGACTGGTTACTAGCAATTAATTAAATTTATTTTATAGCTGGAAGAGTTTAGCTAGAAATTATTATTTATTCTGCTAGCCGATATGCGACAGTAAATCCTAGAGAAATATAAATGGCGGACCTATCTAGTAAATCACTCAAACTACTAGAAAATATGATTACCTCCACACAAAACTTCTAAGACTATCTCCAACGAAAAACTAAGAAACTCTACTAATACAAGTGATTCTAGAAATCGAAGCTTGATGTCTTCTGAATCTGTGAAGTACTGAATAATGGATTTTAAAAGCTGGAGAATATATATTAAATTTCCAGAACTTCGCTCACCCTTGTTACTTTTAACGCCTTCGCTCAGATCTTAGGGAATACGTGAAATCAAAGCCATTATTCACACTAGAACCGAAACCAGAACCTACATTCTCGCTTAGATCAGGCATCGGCAATTTGCTAATCAGTGCAAATTTTACACGTCTCTGCTCGTATGGACCATTCTAGCGATCAATGTCCTTTGATCTGGCGATTCGCCGTGTTTAATTACTTTTCAAACGAACAATGCAGGGGAAGGTAATACAAATTGTCTGCCTCTTGGTTCAAAATTATCTACTCAAATTATTTTCCCTGATCACTGTCTGATCTATTACAACGATTTTCAATCACTGGCGTTAAAAATTACAGGTAACCGGCTCAGCGTTAGCTAATTAGGTCTGCTCGTAAACCGTCATCAAAGGAAATAGCGAACAGCAATAAAATATGCGTGCTAAATTAGAAAAAGAGACAGATCTCTGAGTGTAGGAGGGTTTTTGTGTTAACAAACGTGCATAGGTGAAAGAAAAATGTAGATGATGAAATAGATATATGAAAGCTATTATCATAATATGTCACAGATGGCAGCGTACTTTTCGGCCGAATACGAATAGTTCATTTAATGCACTACTCGGCACCGAATCGAATTTTCGGTGCAGCCCTACTTATTATACAATATATACTGTTCAAAAAAAGAAACGCAACTTTTTTGGTGTTACTTTTATAAAAGATATTCGCTGATTAGACATCAGCTAAAATATCGACTGTGTCCACCTGGTCATTAACTTCTCGTGCTTACCTGAATTGTACTCACCTCATGATTCGTGAGGTCATGAAAGAGGTCAAGGTCAAAACAACATTTTTGACAATAACTCGTGACAGGTTCATGAGAATCCCGTGAAACTTACTGAACACAAAACTTTCTGACCATATTATTGAATGCCTATAAAAGATTGACTGACGCTCCTCGAATAAATTCAGTTGAAAATTCAATGCGCAAGTATGGCTCATCTCACTACAGAACAACGACTCATCATCATTGGACGTTTACAGACTGGACAGTCACAAAGTGTAGTGGCCAGACAATTTAATGTGGTTAGAAGCACCATTAGTCGCTTTTGGAGGCGATTTCAAGAAACTGGCTCAGTGGCAGACCGCCAGCGCAGTGGAAGACCCAGAGTCACAACTCCTGCCGAAGACCGCTTCATACGGCTGCGTCACCTCAGGAATCGACTTGCATCTGCATCCTCCACAGTCCAGTCAATGTCAGCAGCTCGTCGAATTTCAGATCAAACGGTCAGGAACCGGCTGCACGACTCTGGTCTTTGGGCTAGAAGACCCTACAGAGGTCCTTTTCTTACGGACCGGCATCGCCAGAACCGACTGCAGTGGGCGAACCAGCATCGTCAATGGACCGTTGGGAATGACTGGAGACGGGTTTGGTTCAGTGATGAATCATTCTTTGTGCTCCAGCGACACGATAGACGGAGAAGAGTTTACCGCAGAGTCCATGAGCGCTTCGCCCAGAACAGCGTTGATGAGGCTCCTCCACATGGTGGTGGAGGTGTACTGATGTGGGGGGGGGGGGGGGCGATAAACTTCATGGGAAGAAGTGACCTGGTGCAAATTGAAGGACGCCTGAATGCCCAACGATACGTCGCTGAAATTCTTCGTCCTCACGTCCTTCCACTTCTGGCTGCACGAGGGTCGATTTTTCAGCAGGATAACGCTCGACCTCATGTGGCACAACTCACCACCCAGTTCCTCGCTGACAACAGCGTCCAGACCATTCCGTGGCCAGCCATGTCATCAGACATGAGCCCCATAGAACACTTATGGATGAACTCGACAGACGACTCCGCCAGCGAGACGTGGCTCCAGCCAATCTCCGACAGTTGTCTCTTGCACTGCGAGAAGAGTGGGCAGCCATCCCACAACAACAGATCCAACGGCTAATCGGATCCATGTCAAGGAGATGTCGTTCTCTGATAGAGGCCAGAGGAGGCCATACACCTTACTGAAACGGAGGCCTCAGTCGCAAAAAATAAAAATCCAAACCAAATTTAATGAACATCATTTCATTGTTAAAGTCTGAAAGTTTCTTCATGCCAAGATTGAAACATTAATTCCGTTAAATAAAATGTTGGTACAAGTTTGAAATTTGGTGTCCATTACCACTGCAATAATGTTGCGTTTCTTTTTTTGAACAGTATACGTATTTATAACACTATAAGAGACAAACATCATCACATGAGAAGGTACTGCGACCAACACGCAGTGAAACAACAAGAGCTCAAATAATAAGATCATCATACTATTAGACATCACACAACAAGACTCCAAAAAATAACAACAAACCATCAAACACTAGGCTATCACGCAATAAGACAAAATCAAACAACAAGATATCATCAAATTAAGACATTATGCAGCAAGATACTATCAAATCGCAAGACATCAAAAAAAAAAAGGACACTAGCTCACTACAAGACATTATAAACAAAACACCGCCACACGAGATAGAATTACGAAAGACCACAGGACTTCAGACAACACGACATCATGCAGCAAGACAAATCAAACTACATGACATCGTGTAGCAAGATACATCAAGCTGTAAGACATCAAGCAAAAAGAAAGCATCAAACAAGAAGACATTATGCAATAAGACCTCATTAAACACAAAACACTATTCAATAAGGCAAGATCAGGCCACATGACATAATGTGATAAACGAGCGCCAAAGCCTTATCGCTCTATCTCTTCCTACATCTTTCTTATTTTATTTTCTCCCACATTGTGCTCTTTCATTCCACATTGGTTCTTTAATCGTTGTTCTAGTAATCTTTTAATCACGACTGTAATCTTTATTACTCGCGACATGATTTAGACCCCCACCTTGCATTATCTTTTGAAGTCCACATTGCCTCGTGATAAATCTGGTGAAACACATCTGGTCTCATCAAAATCAAACACCTGTGCATGGTGCAATTTCTTTGATATCTGACTCCCCGTGGAAAACTTCACGAGACATACCACCTTGGGCTGTTGTTAACTTTGAGGAGAACGCGGCTGACACAAAGGATTAGTTTCTTCATTGCTAGCTGCTGTACAAACAAGCGACGGGTCACCACATTAGGACTATGGCGCTTGAGCGGCCACATGACGCAAACATTGATTATTTTGGGAGACGTCCAGCTTGGCCAGATGAAAAAGTCTTTTCAGGCTGTTTAAGCAGACCGCCATGTAATACAATAAGCCCGGCACGACAAAGGGACTCGTTACATGCAAACGACAATGGACAACAAGATTTGTGACAGTTAAAGGACAGGTGAGTTTTCTAGCCGGCCAATCAGCAAACATCGGACAGTCTCGCAAAGACTGACAGGCATCACGAAGGAAAGTTGGTCGTGAATTGCCCAACCCACTTTTAGACTGACAGGGGGAGCAACCAGATGGCCTCTTAGCTATTGGGGAGAGGCGGAGTTTCACGTCACAGGCAAGATTAGGGTACATATGAGCGTTTAGGAATATAACGTACCGCGCAGTATACTAGAGCTCAATCCAGTTTTCAGCATTGTGGCGTAGCGAAAATCCCTAAAGCCTAGCCTTATGAGACGTGTATATTCTGTGTTGATATTGAAATTCACATATGCGGAATTTATAGTGTTCTTAAAGGATTTCGCGAAAGGGAAAAAGAAGGTTAGTAGATCTTATAGAGATTATTAATACTTTTTTCTTATTCTATAGTTATTTATTTTAGCCTCATAGCTAAATGTGCGAAAGATAGTTTTCAATTAATTCTTCTAGTACATGAAAAAATAAAATCAGAAGATTTTCCTCTAAGATGATAGGCTGATAGAAAGTAATTAATAGTTCATACTTCACCTTCATCTTACTTGTTAAATCATCATCAGTCTTCCATGTGCACCGACTCCCATGAACGATATATTTAACATCATTAGAATTGAACTCATAGAGATCAATTGTGAGGAGTGGTATAAATGAAAATCAACCTGTGATATTAAGTGTGAAAACATACGAAGACTTTTGTATGTCTTCAGTCCAACAGATGTCTGAGTCGACATTATATGTTGAACGTCTAACCAGAGAAGCTATCAGAGCGGACATTTGGATAGCAGAATTCGCCTTAGGACATCCTTTATTCGTCAATTAAAATGGAATATTTCTCGCCCACGATTAAGATGACGGACGCAGCATTTTTCGTCACGTGCGCACAAGTTCTATACATATTTAAATCAAGTTCAAATCACTCGAAAGCCTACTATATGAGTCAATCTAAAGCTCGCAGTTGATTACCTATTCAAATAACAAGTTCAGTTCCATCGGAAGCTTACCATCTAAAGTCAAGCTAAAGAGTTCAAAAGTTGATTCTCTTATTTATATCAAGTGCAACTCACTCTTAAGCGCATTCTATGAAGCAGACTCCATAGTCATATCCAGTGCAGCTTACTCCAAGCATATTTCACGAATCACGATTACATACTCAAGTAAATGAGTCTATATAGCAAGAAAATTTCGTGAAGATATCCGTCTAGCCAGTACCCTTCGGAGATTAGTCAACAGACCTTTTTCATACGACAACTGTTAACTGTTGGTCAACGCTACCGAGATATTGTTAAACAGTGAAGGACTGTGTGGTGGTTTTTGATGTTATGCAATGTTGTTGTTCTTTATTACTATTGTACTGAATGAGGTCAGCTGTGAAGGTCCCTGATTATAACAAATTTTGGGTTGAGTTATCAGGGTACCTTTCTGCTACCACCTTATGACCTCAATCAGACCTATTCTTGACTAGTATGTATGATAGCTACGTCTAATGTCTAGGGTTATGCAAGTGTGGTGTGATGGTAATTTGACACTAACACACACACACATATAAACAACTAGGAAAGTCTATGATCAAATGAACTAACACATGGGTTAAATTTTGATGTGTAAATATTTTCTATACAATTTTATTGGTCCTGACCCTAGTATTCTTCTGGTCAGGACTTTCCAAATTAAAAGAACTCAAGGTATATACACAAAAGCAACTTTTCAACCCAAAGGGACAGTTTGTCCAAACATATACTGTTAAAATATACTATTAGTGTTACCAAATTTTTAATATTACTGGTTTCTAACACTGGATGGCTGTTTGGGATTCTTTAATCATCCCCAGTTCTTTAATACACAACTGTCAATGTTTTATTCTTTGGGGAATATTTTTATTATGTTACACAGGGGTGCACTAGTCTTTGATGCTGATGAAAAGTCGGGTGCCAGATATTTTACTTATCTGGCACAACTTGAACTGTCCGTATTCTTGCTGTAAAACGATCACTTTGATACTGGCCCAAAAGTAACAGGGTGGAGTCTGTAGACCCCTGTCACTACTGGAAATGAAAAGACTTCTCAACTGCTTTTTACAGACATCTGGCACCGGGCTAGTGCCAGATAAAAACCCTGTAACAATGAAATAATGTCTCCTTGTTGATCTCATACTTAAACTGTTATTTCTACAAATTATAATACATAAGAAATAAAGATCTGGGTCATATCTAATTGACCAACCCAGCTCATCCATTACAAAGTGTACCAGTGTTGTTCACATGTCTTCCTCTACAGGCGGCCCTGCATCTGCAATAATATTATTAATCTTTCTTTTCTTCCATACAATAAGATAGGTGAGCTGCGTCCATCTGGCCACCTAAGAAAACATTTTTATTTCACAAAACATATGTATTTTACAAAACTGGCAATGTGTTCTAGCATAACTCTACCTCTAGGCCCTGCATATATGAGCTAGGGACCTAATTACTTACAGTCGTAATGGCAGTATCTCTCAATCACATTTTTAAACAAAATATATATGAATAATTTCTGCCTTACCGTAAATTCAATGAATAAACACAGGTACGTTGATTAGCAGACTTCAGATGTCCTGCTGGCTGGTCTGTGATGCCTATTATTGTTTTAGTTATATATATTTACTTTACTAAGGCAAGTCACACTTCCCAGAATTTCAAACCCTGTTCGAGGGACTGTATTATACAAATGGCGTCGAGACTTTGAATTTTTTCAATATTATAAAAGGCGTTGGCCAATGAGCGAACGACTACTTTTGAATTTGAAAATAAAGGCAAAACCAGACTTGATTTTTGGACATAACAAGTTTTCTCCCCACTCATTCTTAGATTTCTACAGCTAAAATATATTTTTAGTGTTAAGCCATCCCATAATTTCTCTCCCCTTGTCTACCCCTCCTCCAACAGAATACATGCTTGCTTGTCTCATTTCCAACAACGCGTTCAAAATTGTAAGCGTTAGTGAATGCAAAATGAATGCAAATCCGCCAGTCTGTCCGTTTGTCTGCACGAACAAATACAGTCTTTTGTCAATAACTTTCTTATCTACTGGGGAATTTTGTATTTTTAAACATATTATTTATCAAGAGAAGATAAGCCATCAAACAAACTAGGTTTTATGATCCTAAACCCATTAATAAAGAAATCCATATTTTTTCAGAGTTAGTTTCAATTTCCACTATCATATAAATTACGCCATCTTTTTTCCTCTCCCGCGTTGTCCAAAACTGAAACTACTAGTCCGTTACGTCATAAAATGGACTCTTTTGCAGCGAAAGCGCTGTCTGTGTGTTTATATATTTTCTCAGTGTGCCTATAGTCCGAAAAAGTATTGGGTTTTGCGGGGTATTTTTAAATTCTACAAAGCTTGCGACACGTTACCGAACACCTGCCACCGTATCGTCTCGCACTGTCGTCTTGGGTAGCTAGTCCAAGAATCTAACGCTTGACAATTTGTGGCATGAGTTCGCTCTCTCTTTCTCACTTTTATGCGTTCGTTTATGCCTCCCCAGTTTTATTCTTACTATCTTTCTTGGAACAACTAAGCTTGTTGTTTTTCAAAATTTTTACCGTTAACCCTTGACGGGCGAGTTATAAAGTCCAATACCACTGGCGCGGCAATAAGGTTTCACACTACGTTCTTATCTCAATGTGATGACTGGCGCGGGGGAAGAAGACGCGTTACAACTTTACTATTTCTGTTTCTACTCATATTATTTTGACTTTTATACTTAGAATTAATAATTTTATCGCTGTATCAATGTACTTTATCACAGACTGTATATAGTCAACGTTCTCAATACAACCAAAGTTTTCATCAGAACGTCCTCGACTTAAAGATACCCCACTCGACATAACCTATAACAACTTGCGACATTCTATGCATACATGTGAATCATCCTACCCTGGTGCTGCATTTAGAGACACTTGGACTCCGTAGATTACTCACCATTTTTGTAAGACGTATCATATCACATCATCATCATTTAGCTTTACACAAGTTCATTCTTCTCTTTAATTAACTACAATATTAATATCTCATCTGTGTGTTTTTGTGTGAATCATCGTTTACCATCATCACGTACTAATCCCTACTAATCCTATATGTGGATATTTAATTAATAAACCCAATAATCGTTTGATCATTATCTAGTTCGTTAATGAATTACTCGTGCTGTCGGTGTTAAATATGTAAATATAGGTAAATTTCTACACTCAGATGAGGTTGTGGAATTTTTCTGTTACGGGATCTCAGGGCAGAAGCTAAGGTCGTGGGGAAACAGAACTTTTTCCATAATTCACTAGAAAACACTGTCCAGTGGAAAGCATTCGCTATCTCTTCTTCTTGTCCTTATCTCGAATAGGTCTCTATTCTTTCTTAATGAGCCAACTTCTGGAGACCTTCTACCTAATATCTCATAGGCTATTCATGGCAAAAACTACTGTCGTAGTTGCCATAATACACACCACACGACACATAATATAACATGACATTATCAAAAAATAAGACACAAGGCAATACGATTCTATTAAACCACAAGAGGTCAAACAAAAAGACAAGCAAGCCACTAGAAGACACTGCCTGACACGATATTCCCATACCAGGAGATAAGAAATACATCACAGAAAGATTTTAACACACCACAGAACATCAGAAAACAAGCTATCATGCCACACGATACTGTAAAACAACAAGACAGCAGGCAACAGAATAATGCCATACCAGAAGGAATTACCAAAGACTCCATCACACCACAGGACAACAGATAACACGACACCTTGCAAGAAGACACATCAAGCAACAATATATGATCAATCAACAAGAAAACATGACGCAATTAGACTTGATCAAATGACACGATATCAAGCGACACAGCACAATAAAACCAGATCCGGTACATCGCGGTAAGCGGGTTAAGCACAGGAAAGCACGTCGATGTTTGGTGGCGCCAAAATATAGGAAAATGTATTATTATTATTTTTTACTGACGAGATTAAAAACTATTCAAAAATGGAAAATGCTCTCAAATTCGTTCCACCAAACAATCTCTTTTTACCGAACCTGATTGCAGCGCTAATATCGCCGACAAGTCTTAAGAGCGGCGAGAATTTATTTTCGTGGGTTAAAAAACTAGTCTTGACATATGGATGCGAGTCGTGGGCAATGACTACAACCCACAAAAGCCAGATCCAAACCTCAGAAATGAGGTATCTGAGGAAAGTGGTTGAAGTAACAAGAAGAGACATGGTCCGCAACCAGACGATCCGTCAAGGCCTAAAATCCCATCCGCTGCAGACCCAAATAGAACAGTCCCAACTAAGATGGTTTGGCCATGTCTGCAGAATGGGAGAAGATCGGCTACCACGACAAGCATGGGAAACAAAGAGCCAGGGATCCAGACCTCCAGGACGACCCAGAGTCCGCTGGGAGGACAACATTAGACAATCTTTGAAGGACCGAGGACTAGAATGGAACCAGGCCAGGAAGAAGACAGCTGATAGAATGGTCTGGCGCTCTCTCTTCCAAACCTCTACACCTCACGGTAGAAGGGGAACGACTAAGTAAGTAAGGGTTAAAAAACTAATTAAAAAAATTACTCGCGATGAAGTATTTCTTAAGAGATGCCAGTAAGCCCTGTCATGAATGCTACCAAGAGCAATATATGAGCACAGTTAGACATCAACGAATTCATTGCTAATTTCGTGAACATGAAAGCAGGAACAGCGAAGCGGTTGTAACCTTTCATAAAACCTATCTTATAAAATGAAATATGTAACTGATTTTGTTTGTTGCTTCGTTCACATTAACTCTGGCACTAAGATAGCCTTGTCAAAAGATGCCAATTAAGCACTATTCATTACTTACTAACTCGTTCCTCTTCTACCGTGAGGTGTAGAGGTATGGAAGAGAGAGTGCCATACTATCCTATCGGCTGTCTTCCTCCTAGCCTGGTTCCATTATAGTCCTCGGTTCTTCTTCTTCTTCTTTGATCCTTAGCCGCCGACCGTCAAAGCAGTCAGTGGCCATCACGCCTAGTGGCGTCTTGTAGGGCAACAACAAATTGATTCCACTTTGCTCGGTCGGCGGCCATCCTACGTACAGTGCCCCAACTCTGGTTCATTCTTTGCATCTCAGCCTCCACAGTCCTCCGCCAGGTTGTTTTTGGTCGGCCTCTCTTTCGTTTTCCTTCAGGGGTACAAAGCATAGCTGTTCTTGTGATGGTATCGGGGTCTCTTCTGAGGACATAGCCAACCCAGCTCCAGCGTCTGCCAGCTATGATGGTGTGCATGTCCTCTTGCTTGCTCCGAGTAAGCAGATCTTTGTTGGTGATGGTATTCGGCCAAAAGATTCGGTGAATTTTTCTTAGGCATGTTGTGTGAAAAGAGGACAATTTCGACATTTCCTTCTCTGTAACTCTCCGCGCCATAGAGAAGCACAGAAAGCACACAGCTCTGATATAATCCTAATTTTGTGCTTGTGCTGTACTGAGAGGACTTCCAGATGTTGTTTAGACTAAAAAAGGCTGTTCTTGCTTTGTTCATTCTGTTGTTGATGTCTTTGCTTGCTCCGCCGTCTGGTGTTACTATGCATCCTAGGAATGTGAAGGCATCTGTTTGTTCCAGTTGCTGATTCCTTACTGATATGGGCTCAGGGTTGCTCACATTGAGCGTCATGACCTCTGTCTTCTTTAGGTTGATGTTCAAGCCCACCTGCTGGCTATACTTATTAAGTCTATCCGTTTTTTCCTGGATGTGTTGATGTAAATGTGCTAGCAGTGCAATGTCATCTGCATATTCCAGATCTTCCAATGTAGAAAATGTAGTCCATCTTATTCCTCTTGGATTGCCCTCTGTTGTCTGGCGCATTACCCAGTCTATATATGTGGCTGCGCCATCTTGTCATCGCCATTTAGTCTGTCGTTCTCTACCTTTTCACTTCAACATAGCGATTTGGAAGCCATTTTAGCGTTAATCAGTCAGGATCTAAAAATAGAACATTAGTCATGCCCGCTGACAGAGCAACAGCCAATCAGAGAAGATAAGCGCTCAGACTGATCGCGCATGAGTTGGGCCGGTTGAAATCTAGTGTCATTTCAACGCTAGACGCAGAGAGAAGAAGTTGCCAAACCAGAGTTGAAATCTGTAGATGCCTTGAACACGTGAGTTTGATTTAAAAGCAGATTAGATTATTTCCTAGTGAAATTACCATTATTTCCCTGTAGCTTTATTATTAAGTATTCAGCGTGGCACTTTTCTAATGTTTAACAAAATAGAAAGTTGTGTTTCCAAAGGAGATTTCTTTTAGGACATTATGTTTAGTTCAGAAATGATAGATGAGGGAAAATACGTGTGGATAGACTTTACTGGTGTTAAATCCAGATTGCGGCTGTAAGAGTTTAGTAGCAATTATTTCATTCATCAGACCGGGCAAGAAAGGCAAATATAGTAGGAACCTACTTTATTCGTGAGGCCGAGCTGAAAAGCAGTTTACTATACTACTAATATTAACTGTTGGCAAGATGGCAGCCACGTGTTCATGAAAAGCATCATGTAATGTGTATAAAGGCGGCGCGTCACCATGCAATGTGTATAAAGGCGGCGCCTTGGAGTCGACGATAACACTTTCTATAGGCCTATAATGTTACGCTATTTTATATTGTGTGAATTGACACGTGGGTGGAGGCAGGTTAATGTAATTTCCTTCAGTAATGGAAGAGATAGTTTTCGTGTTAAATTTCCTTTAGGTGATGTATTTAGTTCTAGTTTTGTTAAGTCAAGAGTAATTTTATTTTATTCTTTGATGTAATTGTAAGTTAGTGTATTGCACAATAATTGATCATAATACTACTGTATTTCTTTAGTGAGTTACTTTGAGGCTACTGTATATCTTTAGCGGGTTACTTTGAGTGAGGTGATGATAGTCATCTATATTTCTGGTGAGCGCAATGCCACTCCTTTGTGCGTAAGGCACTTTGAGACAGAGGTGTTTCTCTGTTTGCTCCTTGCGGAGCATGGAAACACCAATGCGGCTGGTGTCCATCACAAGCCCACAAGAAGCATTTTTATGCTATTGCCGTGGTTGTTTCTGTAACAATGTGTTTTATATGATGAGTTCCCAATCTCATCAGTCGGCATATAGGACATGCTTCAGAGTGCAGGGATGAATATTGAGATGGATCAGTTGCGAGGTGGTGGTTTATGCTCATTATTGAGAGTATTCGTTGTACATATAGTTGAATATTATTTTATGTCCATTTTATTATTATTTAATTATTGTTATGTGTAGAATGGCTTGTGAGAGCACGTGGGTCCACTTGGGATTAAATTATGTCTCTTCTCGCTCCTTATGGAGCATATGGCCACCAGTGGCATTCATATGCTCTTTCAGTAGTGGTTTCGGTAGCAATTTGTGTTACATGGTGAGATTGCAAGCCTCATGCACAACATCACACTAGTCTCATTGGAAGTCATGTATGAGAGTGGATGTGTGTGTAATAGTGGGATGTTTCAGGTGGCGTGGAAGAAGGACAGTTTGACAGGTGAGAGCATGGTGTTTCTCATTATTTAACTATTTTGATTTTAACTAGTCGGTGCTTTGTTTGTCTGTTTAAGATTAGCAATTGAGCACTGGCTGGGTGTTTCGTTTGCTTTGTTATGTTTGTTCATTAGTTTGCCTTGTGGGTTAGGGTCACTGACAGGGTTGTATGAATAAATACAGCCCCTGCCTTAGAATCAGAGTTTTATTGTTGATCGGGTCGGTTGCGAGTGTGCAAGAAAGTGATCACATATCACAACAGCATCGTCATCACCTCGCCCACACACACACACACACACACATATATATATATATATATATATATATATATATACACACACACACACATATCCAATTCGTATCATTAATCTCCAGAAAGATTAATTGTTGTGTTCTCCTGCACTGGAATGAGTTTGTTATTACTTATGAGCATCCTGTATGAAGAATGTGATCTAGGAACCTGTTGACGATAAGTCTGAAGTTGAGACGTTTCATTCATAGTGACTGTGACGTATAATGGAAATATAGCTTACACAAGAAAGGGAAAACCCGATAAGGTTGTTTGGACCGCAGAGTGTGAAAGCGCTTATTTGGCACTTGTGAACGGAATCAGAAGACACCACGAATATTTATATGGAGTTTCATTCACAGTACAAACTGACCATGCTCCATTGGCATTCATAGAAGCCAATATTGTTAAGCGTGTACTCGTTCAAAGTACAATACATACCAGGGAAAGAGAATGTAGGAGCGGATTTTATGAGTCGAAATTGGAGCATTGAGGAGAATGATGCAATTGAGGATAGCAATCACTCGGTAGCTACGGATGACAATAGTTCTATTTCCATAAATGAGATATGAAAGAGTTTCACATCTTCAAGCCCAGATGTACTGTGACGTATAATGGAAATATAGCCTACAGTATCTACCAGTCTTTCGTGACCTCGTAGCGTTCTATGATTTGCTAGCAAAACAATGCATTTACAGCCTGTGTTTACTCACTTTTAATCCACGCCTCTTTTCCTTGAACATAAACAAACGAAGTGTTTACCAACTATCGGGACCTGTCCGTCAAAAACAGGTAGCGAATCAGCTTTCGTTTAGCTCGTTTTCCCACGCCAGTATCTGTCAGGCACACGATCTTAGACAGAAAACACGTGAAACAGTCGTAACGGCCTTCGAAGTCTTCGGAAAGGGGAGCTAATGCTTTATGTTCGTACACAGAGGGAAACCCCGAGTTCTTTGATCTCCAGAAGCGGGCAAAATCTACGAGAACCCGTTACACGGTTGTAAGTCTCTGCTGTCGATTAGCAACGCCCGACGGAGCAACCGTGAAAGCCTTTTATCTGGGGAACTTAGGTTTCTGATTCTCTGCTATGCACAATAGTGTGAAAATTAGCATCAACTATAGATCAGAGGACCATGATGATTGTTAAGTTATTTTCGGGGGGAGTTAAATGTTTGAGATCCTCACACGTGAGTCTAGTATAGACGCACATTTGAGTGCATCTAAGTTAATTGTATGTTTAATTATTTGCGTACCACCGTGCACCATGCTTAAACGAGTATGGCGCGGTTTGTCGCGGCGATTTGTTGCTATCCAGCAAATATACTGGAGGCAGATCCCGATATTCTCCGTCTGGTATAGACGTGATTTTTGTGTGTGCTTGTCCTAAGTCTAGGGAAGACACGCGGATGAAAATATTATAATCATCTGAAAGATGAAGAAGTCATTCTTGAAGAGCTTTACCAAGAATCGTTTCATTATAAATATTTAGCCAGAAACGGCTCGATTTAAGTATCTCGCCTCGGATACTTGATCTCCTGTAGTGTTACGGCAGAGCTTTAGCTTTACCAGCTGTGTCAAGCTGCTAGTGTGTCCCTCTAACGTCAGGAGCGGATTGATGTTTAAATTAATATATTCATTCATAACCCTCCACTCCCAAAGGAGCATAGGCCTTCAACAAACACATGCCAAGTCCTCCTGTCCCGTGCCATCATCTCAAGTTCTTTCCATGTTCTCCTCATCATTTTCACCTCTGTTTCCAACTCTCTTCTCCATGTACTTCTTGGTCTTCCTCTGCCTCTCTTGCCCTGGGGGTTCCAGAACAAGGACTGCCTTGTAATGCTATCAACAGGTTTCCTCAGTGTGTGTCCTATCCATCGCCATCGTCTTCTTCTCATCTCTTGTTCCACTGGCACTTGTCTAGTTCTTGTCATCAGTTCCACGTTGGTAACCTTGTCATACCATTTTAATCCCTCTATTCTACGCAAGCACCCATTTATGAAAGTCTGTAGCTTTTTGGTTGTTGTCTTTGTTGTTCTCCATGTCTCCGAGCCATACAATAGGACTGACTTCACATTTGAATTGAAGATTCTTATTTTCGTGTTGGATCCGATTTCTCTTGATCTCCATATATTTCCCAATGCAATGAAAGCTCCTCTTGCCTTTTGTATTCTTATTTTGATATCGCTGTCTGTCCCTCCAACTTTGTCTATATTACTGCCAAGATATGTGTATGATTCTACATCTTGAATTGGTGTTTCTTCAAGTTCAACCCTGTTATCATTACCTGCATTTATTCTCATTATTTTGTCTTTTCCCTGTGTATTTTCAGACCCAATTGCTGTGACCTCTCATCGAGTGTTTTCAATTTGTCCTGCATCTGATTACGGTTATGGGACAGAAGAGCCAAGTCATCAGCAAAATCCAGATCATCCAACTGCTTAGTCAGAGTCCACTGGATTCCATTTCTATTGTGTGTTGTCGATGATCTCATAACCCAATCTATTGCCAGCAAGAAAAGAAATGGAGACAAGAGGCATCCCTGTCGCACTCCTGTTCTTATCCCAAACGGTTCTGTAAGCTGTCGTGAAGAACTCTGCATGTCATGTCTTCATATATTTTCTTTATTAAATTAATGATCTTCAGGGGAACTCCATAATGCCTCATCAATTTCCAAAGTGATTCTCTGTCTACACTGTCAAATGCCTTTTCGTAGTCCACAAATCCGATGTATAGTGGTGAATTCCATTCCAGACTTTGTTCAACTATTATTCTCAAAGTGGCTATCTAGTCTGTACATGATCTGTTTTGTCGAAAACCTGCTTGTTCATCTCTCAGTTTCTTGTCTATGGACTCTTTTAATCTCTCAAGGATAATCCTGTTTAATACTTTTCCTGGCACTGATAGTAACATTATTCCTCTATAATTTGTGCACTCTTGTAAATTTCCCTTCTTAGGCAACTTAACCAGATATCCTTCCTTCCATTCTGCTGGTATCTCTTCCTTTTCCCAGACTTTACCAAGTAATTTATATAACATCTCTGTAGCCGTGTCGATATCTGCTTTGATGGCCTCTGCTGGAATGCCATCAGGTCCAGACGCTTTTCCCTCTCTTAGAAGCTTTATGGCTTTCTTTATTTCTTCCTTCGTTGGTCTTTCACCGTTAATTTGTAGCTCTTCTTCTGCTGGCTGGATGTCCGGCGGGTTTTGTGGAGCTGGTCTATTGAGAAGGTCCCCAAAATATTCTGTCCACCTCTTCATTTGCTCTTGTATATTGCTGAGCAGTTTCCCATTCTTGTCTTTTATGAGGCAACTTGTTTGCTTGTATTTCCCTGTTAGCTTCTTTGTGCTGCAATACAGTTCTCTCATATTTCCTTTGGCTGCAGCATCTTCTGCCTCTCTTGCCAACTCCTCAATATACTTCCTCTTGTCTCTTTTGATACTTCTTTTTACTTCTTTGTTTGCTTCTGTGTACACTTCTTGAGCCTTGGCTTTGGAGCTTCTAGTTTTGCTTGTGTTTAACTCTGCTTTCTTGTTTTTTCTGTCTTTTATCTTATTGATGGTTTCTGTTGTTATCCATGCTTTTTGTTGTCTTTCCCTTTTCCCTAGTATTTCTTCACATGTCTCCTTCCATACTGTTTTGACCTGCTGCCAATAGTCTTCTTTACCCTGATGAAATAAAGATTTCGTTCGTTCGTTCGTTCTGTATTCTCTACATCTTCCAGCTGTTGGAGCACTTGGAATTTGTTGGATACTGTGACCGCAAATTTGTCTCTTGTTTCTTGATTTCTTAGCTGTCTTACATTAAACAGTTGTCTATAATTTTGCATTGTTGCATATCTCTTGAGTTTCATTTTTACTTTGGCTATCAGAAGATGGTGATCTGATGCCACATCTGCTCCTCTATATACCTTTACATCCTGCAATGATGATCTAAACTTCTTGTTTATGCATATATGATCAATCTGATTTTCTGTTCTATGGTCTGGTGATATCCATGTTGCCTTGTGTATTCTCTTATGTGGAAACATGCTTCCTCCTATAGCCAGTTGATATGAAGCACAGAAGTTTGCGAATAGCTCTCCATTTTCATTCATTACTCCTAGCCCATGTTTTCCCATGACTTCTTCAAATCCAGTGTTGACTGTACCTATCTTTGCATTCATGTCACCCATCAAAATTGTGATGTCTCTTCTTTTTACTTTATCCATAATTTCCTGTAGTTTAGTATAAAATGCTTCTTTCACAGACTCTTCTTTGTCATTAGTTGGTGCATAACATTGGATGACATTTACATGAATTTTCTTTTTAGCTGTTTTGAAAGAAGCTGTTATTATTCTGGGTCCAACAGCTTCCCATTCAATTAGTGCTTTCTGTGCTTCTTTAGATAACATAAGAGCTACCCCTTCACTGTGGTGTGAACTTTCGTCTTCATGTCCTGAGGACAGCACCAATTCACCTGTGATGAGTTTCTTCCTGTCTACCCCCTTCCACTTTGTTTCACACATTCCCAGAACCTCGATTTTGTATTCCCTCATTTCTGCTGCTACTTGCGCCACTTTCCCTTGTTCGTTTAATGTCCGAACATTCCAGGTGCCAAATCTGGAAGTTCTCCTAGAAGAAAGAAGGTTAGTCAGCAACACAGACTCCTTTCGGCTTTCTCTGTGTTGCATCATACGCCTCCCCGCGAGAGGACCTTCCCCTGTCTTGGATGGCTGTGTTTTATTTTCTTTATTTGACTTGTCCATATTTGTTGAAGTTTTTTGTGGTTTAAAATTTTTTTACAGGATGGTGTAACCGGCCCCATGCCCAACCCTCCTTAGTCGCTTTTTACGACATGCTTGGTAGGGGACAGTGTTACTATTCTTTGCTCCCCTTTCGGGCCCCGGTAACACACGGGTGAAATTAATATATATGTCTGTTGCGTGATAAATTCTCGCAACATCATTTTATTACAATATCTATTTTATAACGCAAGGGCAACAACTGCTTGAAATTTATAGTTACTTTTCTCGGTAAGCATTTGTCTTCTCGCGTTGGTATCGAATGCAGTTAAGTTTGAGCTGTGGTCATTTTGCGCTGGACTGCGCATGACTTGTCTTGCTTCTTGGTCGATCGGTTTCCGCCCACCACTAGGGGAGTGAGCGATTTGAATGGCGAAAGAGATGCCTCGTTGAAGAGGGGATCTCCGCTATTTTTTGTTCTGTCAGGGATGTGTAGTCCTCTTAATGGATATTTCGTTTATTCGAGATAATATCTCTAGTGTTTCCCACATGTCGGGAGGCGTGATATTTCTGTGTATTTCATGAAGGCAAGGTAAATTAACATTTTCATTAACTCTATCGATTTTTGGTCGTGAACGATTTCTGGTTCATAGCCTGTCTTCGAAAGTCGTCGTCACGAGATGTTTTCCTAGCTCACATGTCGCTGTATTGTACTGCATCGGTTGATGCATGTTCCAAGGACCATTACTTGCTACTTTGTTAAATGAACTAGGTTTGAAAAACCTTTGTTATCTAGAGGATATTTTTGAGGACATTATTTATACTTCGGCAGACGTGTCTGTCTTGCTGAAGTCAGACTAAGGAGAGTGAACTGATCTCATACATCTGGTTATCTCCTGGCTGTTATAGAAAAGGATGGAGTTTTTCACCTGACTACATTTACAGCACTATGAAATATAACATGCATCTGACTCATCATTGTAATGCTGTCTACCGTCTATTGCTGTATTGAATGTTGCTGTGATAATGACTGTTTGATGTGTCTACATATTCGCGTAACCATTTTGTCACTGTGGCGTCCACAATAAATAATGAAGAAAAACGTCAACGGCTGTTTCAAGAATCATTGACTTTATACGTCGTGAGTTTACTGACGTCCTATGTGGATTGCCCTGTTATTTTTGTATGAACATTGTTTGACTGAACACATCTGCACACTACACAAAACCAGACATGCGGATACCATCCATCATCATATGGCATCACGCATCAATGTCTACGTAAAGAAGATGCACATGGTCAGTTCGACAGGACCATGTATTCTACCAAGCCGTTAACATTGACGTCGTAACGGCCAGTGCTTTCAATCAACGGCCATGTTGATGATTATTAATGATGTACTTTGTCTGCCATGAAACAATAATGATCGTCTATGTTTCGTCTTCAATAAACTGTATCGTCACTATGTACCCTACGAGTCCAGTGTCTACTTTCCCTTCGGTGTAGTCACACAGTCTTGACTCATCCTACATCGTTACCTGGCACCTATTGTCATTAACCAGGTCATCACTGTAAGCCAAAGAAACGGCCCACATTATTCGCGTAATCAGAAGTACGTCGGCCACATTAGTAGGCCCGACAAACCAGACAACAGCAATGCCAACCTAAAGACAGAAAAAACCCAGTAACAATGATATATAAATTGTGTCTTCCAAAACCAGCTATCAGTCGTCACTTAGAATTTTCGGATAGTCTAAGCACGCAGTAGCTAGAACCATTTCGCTAAATGTGTTAATAGCATTAGTTGGGATCTTTTCATGAAGATTTTCTGGTAACAGAAATTAGTGCTTAAGTGTTAAAGCTTTTACCATTATAATTCACTTAGAGGTCTAGTGGTTAAGAGCAGTGAAATAATAATAATGCGTAGCTATTTTATTCCAGAGGTTCAGTTTTAATGTTAATTTTACCACTCGCTTTCTCACACAAGAAAAGACGTTTTAGTTGACTGAGTATATGCTAGGCGCGACTAATAGGGACAACAGACTTCACGTTATATTTCATTTTGTGTACTTATAGTAAGTGACTATTATTTAATACCATACGATGACAAACAGGCGCCGACAATTTACTAGCTATTAACGACAGGCGATATTTATGTAAGTGCGCGTATGGACAATTAAATAATAATTGACATTGTACGCTGATCGTTGACCGGGGGCAGGAGGGGAAAGGCTGCATACCTCAACCAAACCTGCACTCGCTAAGCGACGCGCGATAGGATAGGCTAAAGACACCGTGTGCCGGTTAACTTTAATCAGGACTGACGGAGTGGATAAGAGATCGTCTTTGTCCCTTCCGTGTGCATATATGTAGATATATAATAGTAGCATTTTTCCATAATTATTCTTAAGCAGACCTGATCACAAGAGCGGCCAGCGGTCTTTTTCTTCATCTGATTGGATTAATGTTGCCTTTTTCTTGGCTTACGCGTCCCGAAGTTCACTTGTGAACAGGATTGGCCAAAGAGACAAAGTGACATTTTAAATGGTAAATTTAACTGGACTTATATAACCCAGAAATAATTTGTTCAATTTTATTAGCCCACTGGGTTGTGAAACCAATAACATTTCTCCCGACTTTTGACAATCGCATACAAGTGGATTTTATCCAGAAGAGTTACGCTGTTTCATAATCGGCATTCACCATAGAGCGAGCCGATAGGATTACCATCATTTATAAATTGTAACAGTTTTTAGCAAGCAGATGTTTTTAATCACTGGAAGTATTTTCTACTGTTTCCTGTGAACCCAAGATCTCAGTTTTCTACACTAACTATTCGAAGTGACATTTGTCCATCCAGGAATAAACCACCAAATTAGGCGTCCACCTTATTAATCTTAATTATTAGAGGATGGACTGGGGCCAATTTGGAAGATAAAAACACTGCCAATTTTATATTCAGGAATTGTATTTCCAAGAGATATCACCAAGAGTAGGTAAGGAGTGATTGAGTGGCCACGTAAGACAGAGAGAGTGAATATTTTCAATTGTTACAGAAACTGTACCAATCTGGATTTTGCTTAAAAATTGTGTTACTTTACTGGGTAGCTTTTAGTAGGAACTTTGGTTTTTCTCTACTGTCTATTCTGTAACATAGTGTTAACCTTTGACCTTTGGGGTTATTGTTGGGTTCTTTTTTTTCTCAATAAGGAGAGGGCACGTGTATTCTGTTATTTTCCAATGTATGAAATTCTGATTTTATTTGAATTTTCTTTAGATATTTGGTGTTGTCAAGTTTAATGATAATAAACAACAAAAGAAACTTAACTTTGTGTGTTGGTCAGACCCATACCCAATTAACCATAGTTTTTCACGTTTGTGTGTCTTGTTGTCACATAGTTTTGTGTGTGTGTGTTTGTGTGTGTGTGTGTGTAGTTAAACTTATATTTACATATTGGGAAAGATTGTCTTGTACTAAATTATAGTCGTATGGATAGGCTGGACTAGAGAAAACTAATCATTCCAGAGACAGATCTTCTCCTTAAACTATTCACCCGTGAAATCTATTCTCACACCTTTATTTCTCACGTACTTATCACCATCCACTTTACTATAAATATCTTCCAAACCTATCTGAGTACGACAGTGACATGCTATATTTCCGAACTATAGAGTAGGATTGTTTCTGGAATTTGTTTTAAAGTGCTAACTTTTACTTGTCTAGAAGAAAGAAAGATGCAAAGGTCCATAAAAGGCATTGTTGATCTTGGTATTGTCAACAATCTTAGCTACTATTACGTTTAAGTAGTCTCACTCTATCTCCTTATTAGCTTCTTTATCCGCCTTATCATGCACACACTCGACTGACAACTTTTAACATTTCTTGTGTGCTCACAAGCAGGGCAAACTCGCCCGTCTCCACCTCACCCCAATTATGAAACCTTTGAAAATATAGTTCGTTCGTTTCTTAACTCAAAGCAGAGTTAGGTACCCATTTACAGCTGGGTAGACTGGACCGTGACGCTATCTCGTTTCAAACCCGGGCACTCTGCCTGGAGAAGTAAGCGCTTTGTCACTTGACGCTCAATGCCCTTACTTATATTTCATTATTACTATTATTCATATATACTGAAGCACATTAAAAACGCACCACTATTATATATACTGATGCCGAGAAGCTGGGAAAAAAAAGTGTGGGAATGGATTTTCGCCGTGTTTGTCATGAGGTAGAGAGCAAATGGCTGCTGGAATGGAAAGTGCATGATTCAACCCACGGGTTTGTGTACAGACTACATGAAAACAATGAAAGTTACACGTGCAACACGATTCCCAACAACTGTGACCCTGAAAATGTGTACTCGTTGTGGCAGTATACTCGGTATAAAAAGGCCGTTGAGACAAAACACCCAGTACATGTGCTTGAAATGCCCCGACTATCTGAAAAAGACCGCCAACGAGCCATTGGTATGTTGGAGACCGGAATGAGCTCGCGGGCCATTGCCAGAAGGATGAATTGCCACCACAACACTATTGTACGTCTCAATGAACGTTACGGAACCACTGGCACTGCCCGGGATAGACTTCGGAGTGGCCAACCACGAGTTACTACCCCTGCGCAAGATCGTCATATTGTGCTGAGTCACCTAAGGAATCGTTCTCTCCCGGCAAGCCAAACAGCAAGAGCAATAGTGGGTAGACATGGGCAAGTCTCTCGAATGACAGTCATACGACGACTCAGAGATACAGGCCTTACTGCAAGACGACCTTATGTTGGGCCAAACTTGACTCACAGACATCGTCAGCAGCGCCTGCAATGGGCAGAGCAACATGTCAGATGGACTAGACTGCAGTGGAATGCTGTCCTATTCACAGACGAGAGCAGATTCAACATATCCTTTGCTGATGGACGTATGCGGATTTGGCGACGATGTGGAGAGCGCTTTGCAGATTGCTGTGTTCGGCAGCACAACCGATTTGGAGGTGGCAGTATTCACATTTGGGGAGGATTCAGTTTTCACCATCGCTTGCCTCTTCACATCTTCCGTGGAAATGTTAATGATGTGACATATCGAGATGAGGCTCTGGATGCATTGGTTGCTCCTGCGTTCACAAATTATCCAGACTTGCAGCTTCTCCAGCAGGATAACGCACGTGCGCACACCGCATGCATTACGCAGCAATATCTACAGCAGCAGAACATTGTGACGATTGATTGGCCTGTCCTATCACCAGACATGTCCCCAATAGAACATCTGTGGGACGAGCTTGGACGCAGAGTCTACAGGCAAGGTTCTCCAGCTAATCTGCAACAGCTCGAAGCTGCTCTTACACGTGAATGGGACTTGATTATCCGGAATTTCCTTCAGAGACTTGTGCGTTCCATGCGGAGCCGCTGCCAAGCTTGTTTGCAAGCACACGGTGGACATACCAGATACTGAGGATAGTGTGAATGAATTTTTTTATTGGTTGCATTTTTGGTTTTCTCCCTTGCCTGCACAGAATGCAATGAATTTCATAACAATCAAATGTACAAATTAATGACCAGCATGGATTCATAGGAAAATGAATAAAGATTCCAAATATGTAAACGTGTAAACACTTATATTTACATTTCACAATCTGTTCCTGGATTATACAGGTGGTGCGTTTTTAATGTGCTTCAGTATATGTTCCTGCTCATACTTATTCACTTCTTTCTATTTTATTGTTATCTAACGTGATTTTTATTATTATTCCCCCCCCCCCCCCCCCCCCACCGCCCCCGCCCTCCCCTCCCCCCCCCCCCCCCCCCCCCCCCCCCCCCAAGTTTCCCTATTAGATGCTCCTTCTTTGCAATATTATTACAGGGTTTTTACTGTGTCCGCGCGGCTTTTCTCGCTGGGGCTTACCAGAGTGATAACAGCGTGTTCTATTTACAACTCATAGAATTCTTTATGTCTTAAGCTTGGCTCTCATTTTTCTGTCTCTATTTTTGTTTGTTTGTCTGTGACAAAGATCTTGTACTCGAAACGCAGGCAACTTCTATGCTCCTTGTCTTAATACGACGTAAATTATCTATCTGTTAACCCACCACTAATCTTGGTATTGCTATCCTAGTTTAACCCCATATCATTGTCAATGTTACCTTATGGACAGTTAAAAGCTGTCAACTTCTTCAATTATCTGACCACTGATCGTTGTACGACTTTTTCTCTGTCTGTTGTTAATTCTTATCAATCGCTCAAACTGATGTGGTTTTGCAGCATCTATTGATAGCCTGTTTGTCTCTCCTGCACGTCTAATTTGTGCAACTGAAACGTGTCATCTGTAACATCAAGATTCTCTAGTTGCTTGTATTTCTTTGTTCCTAGCTTATGTTGTTTGTCACTTCATACAATCAATAACGTTGAATAAGGGAAAGTTCCTCTGCTTCAGATCGGGTTGTAAGAGATGCTGTGTACCAGCGCTTGGTTGAATATCTTCCCTTTGACATTCAGAGTTCACTAAGTGGAAAGTTTACGAGAGGTGACAGCCATCGCAACACTTTTTTTAATTTGACAGCCAGATTCCCCGAGTCCGTATCAGTTGTGAGATGATCGTTCATTGCCGGTCGTCTGGCCCAACATCGATATGCTAAGTTCATTCCAGTTATTGTTAATCAGAATCGACGTAATTGCACTCCGGGCAAACCCATAGGTGCTCAGTCTCCCTCAGCAAATGTCGAAGGGTGTGAATGCTAATTGTTCCTGTTGCGCACTGGTTGTATACACGGCAGATGCGTCCTCTCATACGTCCAGCCCTGCTGGTCTTACGTTTGATGCTAAATTCCAGCAGTCTTAGCCTTGATGATTGATCGATTGCAGTGTCTGTCTCTAATAGATGAACATGAATTGCCCTCAGTATTTCTTCCGTTTCCATGTCCAATGCACCTTCTATAGGTGCTCTTGAAGCTAGTCTATCAGCTCTTTCATTGCCACGTCCTCCTGCATGACCAGGACAGTAGATCCATTTCAGTTCTTGAAGATTCGATGCTTCTATAGAGGTTTTCCATTCCTGTCGAAGCCAACTGTTGAGGATTGTTTCAGGGTTTGCAAGCATCTGGGTTTGAGCTCGATTCGGAAGGTTGCACCATCAAAGACCTCAGCTGAATAAATAAATGAAATAGATCGCATATATCGATGCATGACACGTTAGACATAGTTACGACAGTCTGTGTGTGGCCTGCGGGCCTTATGGCCGTGTTTTCAAATGTGTGGCATGGCCACTTATCCAAGTGTATAACCGTCTGTGTTCGGGCTTTTAAGCCGATATAATAATATGTGGATAAAGACCAGAGAGTCGTTGTGTGGCCTTCAAGGCAAATGGCAGTGTTTCAAAATGTGTGGCATGGCCACTTAGCCAACGTGTTTTAAAGATGTGGTATAACCACTCAAGTGTGATAGTGCATAACTAGAAAGTTATATTTAAAGCAGAAATAAAGAATGTATAAGGACCTTGAGTCTTAAAATATAAGACGGCAATATTAGCCGCACTAATCTATGATTAACGTAAGTCGTAAAATATGAAACGCAGTTAGAATATGTAGGGCTGATTAAGCCTGGCTTTGAATGCCAAAGTAAATTAATATATTAGACAGTGTATCTAACAGAACTAGCAGAATGTTTAATTCTATATAAATACAAGAATTATGCCAAACAGTTTTGGTGGAAATATAATCGAACGTTAATTATAACGATAATGTATCGGATATGCAATGTCTGTTTTTTTTTTTTTTTTTTTTTTTTCGTTCGCCCGCTAATACTCGAGGCGAAATCTCAGGTTATTATTTTTATGTCTAACCTGACATTGATTTTACGTGAGTATCCCTTTATTTCTTGTACAGAGACAGGTGTCCCTCGCCATTCAGGCAAATACTCGCCGATTTCGGAGGTACCCATTGCAGCTGGGTCGGCTCAGGAGCCGCCAGTCCCTGGTCGACGACACTCCTTCAAATGTCCTCGCCAGGTCTCGAGTTAATCCAGTCCAAATCCCGGTCGACGAAAAATCCTCAAATGCCGTCACCCGCGTTTGATCCTGTATCACCCGGTCGCCAGAGCGGTGTTGTAACCACTACGCTAGCGCGGCTCCTAAATGTCTGTGAAATATAGACTCTACGGTATAATGTATCCAGTGTTCTTGATGTGAACTATATTAAGTATTGTCTGTGGTTCATGATGGAAGAATGAATCCTTATTAAATTATTATGTCGTCAAAAAAACTGGTCTTATGCAGTAACGTATTCAAGGTTCCAGTTATGACTGTTTTTATGAAGAATGACTATTGACCTTCAAATGAATACACACGCTGTCACACTGGTAATATGAAATGAAACAATATAACACGGTCATTCAAATGTACATGAACTTTTATTGAAAGCACGTTTAACACGCAATTACTTGAAAGAAGTATTAAAAGAATCCATGGTTGTAATCAATATCGATACCGGGTGGAACACAGAACAGACGATCAAATAATTGTACGAAACATAATACTAGACTAACCCATTTAAATCAGTGAAAAGCCCATAACACCAACCATTTTGGACTTTTCGAAGCATGGATTGTGAGTCTGTTACAATAACTGCCTTTGTTAATAAAGTCTCAGACATCTTAAGGCAGCAGTAACTGCTTCTACCTCCATTCTTATGCTGGAGGTTGTTATCATGTAAGCCCCGCTATGTTCAGCGACCGTTCTGCCCTTTACTCTAGCAGAGAAGCCCCACCCTGATTTAGTACCATAGATTACAAACCCATCAGTGTATACAATGGCATCATCATCCCCAGCCAGTACAAAGAATGATGAAACATTGAAAATAAGCTTGCTGTTACAATTACAGGATAACACACGGGGTTAGGAGGATACAACAACTAATTCCTTTTTTGTGTCCGGGATAAGGGTTTAATCGTGCAAGTATGTGCTGACGGACACCCAACATTATCACGCAAACATAATAACCAAAAAAAAAAAAAACAGACGTATTCAAGAAGGCGTTCGATACTGATTCCAACAGAAAGCTTCTCTACTTTATGTGGAGATACTATTCTGCTATAACATTAAGCCAAAGATAGAATATGGCTTGTAACTTAATTATTTCTTGGAGAAAACTGAAGAGAGGGACAAATTATTATCGCCTTGTTTCTGACTTGAATAGCTAACAGCTGCGGGGACTTGTATTTTGCTATGAACGAGCCTATTTACAACGTAACTGATTTTGGCTTCGCACAAGTTTTACACGAAAACATACAAACATTGTTATTCTTGATCATAATCGACACCTGCACTCCAGGCAAACCCACAGATGCTCAGTCTCCCTCAGCATATGTCAAAGTGTATGAATGCTAATTGTTCCTGTAGTGCGCTGGTTGTGCACACAACGGATGCATTGTCTCAAACGTCCATCCCTACTACTATTACGTTTGATGCCAAACTCGTGCAATCTTAGCCTTGTTGATTCATATATTGCAGGGTCACTCTCTAACAGGCGATCATTAATTGTCTTTGGTATCTCTCCATGATCCATATACAATGTCCCCACTATGAGATCTGGAAGCTAGTCTGTGAGCTCTGTCATTGTCGCGTACCCCTGCACGACCAGGACAGGAGATCAACACCAATTCATGAAGACTCGACGCTTCTATGGAGGTTTTCCATTCACGTCGTAGCCATCCATTCTGGGCCTTCCGAAGCATGGACTGAGAGTCTATACAAATATTGTCCCGTGTAGCCTGATGAGATAAAGTTAGATTAGGCCTTCCACTCCCTTAGACACGGCCTATTACGTGCTTAATATAAGGTTGTGTATGAAGATGGCAACATCATCCTGTAAAACTAAGTGTTACACACATGAGTGCCACAAGACCACATGAATGTTTCAGTACCGGCTTCCTGTAAGGACACTAGCTGTAGTTAATGCATAGGCAGCGACAAGTAAATGATGATGATGATTATATACAAGTTGTCCAGACTAAATAACAACTCAGCAATGAAAATGAACATGTGATCAACGTTCTAATCAGCTGTAAGCAGAATGACTCATCCCCCGTTTCTCACTGACAATTGACCCTGATAAATTAACTTAGCATAAGAAAACTGACAATCTCCCCAACCCCTAACTGTATTGATTTGTCTCGTGTAAAACTTCATTTACATTTACCGGTTGTGTCCTGCTACGAGCAACAGAGCCAACGCATGTGTAGCATAGCCGACACTTTAGCAGCAGTCTACCCTTGTCAAGATAGACAAGACTCGCCTTAGGACTGCTTTATTCAATCTCCACTGTTGGCTCAAATTGAGTTAAGGTCATAACTCGACATCATATAGTTTAATCTATCATCCTACACAACATCTTACAGTTAACATTTTGGATCATCATGAAAAAGTTCATTTTAATGTGATATATCCTTCTTTTCAACTAGTAACCCAAAACTGTGAACACGTTTGTCTCAAAACAAGCTGAAGTGGTGATGGAATAATGCAGTACTGAGGCGACGAAGTGAAGCAAGGGATATGGCGTAGTCACCGCTGTTGATGTTAATAATCAGACGCAACTTCTGAAGACTTATATACTGTAAACAGCTTGCATTACCGCTTGGCCTTCAGGGATACCAACCACCAAGCCTTCTTTACACGTGTATTAAAGACAGTGCGTTAGGAAAGTGTAAGCGATTTTTGCCTATATAGATTCCCTGAACAGAGACAAGCTGAAAAAACGTTACTTCTTTGACTCAAAATGTAGTGCGTTGTTTTGTTAAATCTGTTAATGCCAATTTCCAGTGACAATGCATTAAAAACAGAAGAATATCCCTCTAGCAATAATTTTCTTTTAATATTCGCACTTAAGTTGACTTCCCGAGAAGCCCGGACGGAAAAAGCAACTGTTAACGCCATATTGGTCAACAATTAGGCCAGTATTTCCCAACCTTTTTATCACGTCGGAACAAATGAAATAATTTCCACGGCCAGTGGAACCCTTGTCACAGAGAGTTTTATGATCAATAAATTTTCTATATTCTTTCTTTTCTACCCGTGTCCTCTATTTAATTATCACTCTTTATCATTTTCTTGTATTTTTCGCATTCGTTCGTTTGCGAAAAATATTTTCTTTCCCATTCTCACTTTACCGTTTTTCTTTCTCATACTGATACGCATTCTATTACGTAGATGTCAGTGCTGCAGGACGACAGAATGTGTGAATACTCGTCTAGACAGACAGAGATAGCAGACATGCGTCTGTACTTTTCTCATGACACGGGCGTTTCGTCAGGCTAGTTCCCGGTTAAGTGTGGAAACTGCCATCTAAAGGAGACACAATGTCTGGGAGTTCCACCTGACACGTAGCTTCTGGGTTAATTTTCCCAGCGATGGGTGTGATATGAAACTAACGCATTCGCTCAGAAGGGCCAGTTTCGTAGCGTGAGGTGTCTAAGACGCGTTTGGCATGTTATTGCCAGCTTCTAAGATACGTAGGTGTTAAGGAAAGGGGAGGCTATTGCGTGGTTTTGGAAATAGCGCACATCTTTGTCCGTTTCATAGATATAACTAGAGTTGGAAACCTGACTTCACGCACTCAGTAACTTCGCAGTTAGACTAGAACAACCTACGTTCGAGCCCTAAGAATCTCTGTTATAGAAGCAATTAGTTGGTCGAATTGAATGTTCGATTTCTAAGTATCTCTGTTGATGATAGAGGGCATTAGTTGGTCGAAGTGGTTTTAGTTCTTAGTAGTTCTGTGTTGAGGTAAATATATTATATCTAGTATTTTGTGAAGTGTTTAAAGTGTTAAATCGCCTATTTAATTTTCACTAGTTCTTTTGTGCAGAGAGAATTAAAATATAGTCTGTATTATTTTCTAGTGACGTGTTTCAGTGGAAAGCAGAATAAATTATATTTCTAGCTTAAACTCATGCAGCCATAAATGAATTTAATTTAACCGCTAATACTCAGGCGATAATATTTTAAAACTGACTTATAACTATTCATCATTGGTATTGACGGAATACATACGTATTCCTAATTCATGATGATTGATTTTGTATATAACTTATTTCACGGGAAGTTTTAAATGATAAGTCAAGCTGTACGCTTGCAGTTTAAAATGTAAGTTATAACGAGTACATAATATGTATAATTATTTTATGTGTTTTTTTCCTCTATTTAGTGAAGAAAACTGGGGTTAACCCAAACTTTGCCAGCGTTAAGTACTGATGAGTAATATCTGTGAAGAACAAAAACATCTTTCCTTAAAGGACTTGGTGTACAACCTTTACAAGAACTTTTAAGATTTTAAAGAAGTAACGGGCCTGTGAGCCTGATTTAATTCTTCCAGAGAAAAAATCTCAAGTACTTTTAGCCCGTGTGGCAAGTAATAGATTACAAACAGTAACTTTTTCCGACAAATTTTTACTCATTGTGGAGTGACCAAGAATTTTACCTTTTGATCGAAGTCACAAACCTGACATTGTTCCTAAGTAGTGGAAACCTCGTGATTCTGATCCTGTGAGCACGCTTGAAAACAAATTCTTACCTGAACTGATAAAGTGACACTAACTTAAAATCTGAACAAAATTATCGCCTGAAGAGGACGCTCCCCGGACAAATTGGATGAAACCAAGATCTGCAGAGCTGGGTATCCGCTTCAACAAACGATAAAAACAGATTGTGTCATAACGTGCGCCAGACGGCGAACAGCAGCACGATTGTAGGTAAGGTTTTGTGAGTCAGGGTCCTGATGAATGAACCGAGAGAAAGCAGGAACGAGTGACTCTTTTTTTATGGTATACCAAATTTCACCCACTTTGTAATTTCTTTATGCAAGTTTTGTTGCAAACAAGATACTTTTCCTTAGGATAGATCATACTAATATCTAAGTCTGTTCATACCTTTAAAAGGGAAAAATCATTAGATTACCGCTATTGTATCCTTGATTCCTTGGGGCTATCACTTTCTTCTAACAGGACTGTGGGCATACCTTGAGGGATAAGATCATACTGTGGGTCTATCATTCTGGTAGAAATTCATTGATTTTATGACTATGTGTACATGTTTCTTGATGTAATTTTTATGTGTTGTGATGAAATTTTAGATGATAATTAAAATTTCTCTTGAACTTAATCAGCGCGTTGGTCAGCTCGTTCCAAATTATCTGTATAATCACTGTTATAGTTTTTCCCACGTCTGTGCGTCTAACTGTCGTCACTTGTGTGTGTGCACGTGAGTGGTACGTTCATATATATTAATATATGTTGTCACTAGACTGTCTGACTCCTCTAAATCTGTTGTAGAAGATAGGCTGAGAAAGAGAGAGGATTCTCGAGTTCTCAGGGACAGCCTCTATTGATTCTACCATCTCACTCGTGGAAATCTATTTCTGTTATTATCTCTCACTGTGGCTATCACGTATTCTAATCTAATCAGAAGGGACCAACCCAAGTCTTAATCCCCCTATAAAAAATCTACGACAACCCTTACGACGCAGATGTGTGTGTGTGTGTATATATATATATATGGGGCAGGCTTCCTGCAAGGGGACTAGCTTTAGTAGTGGCTCCATGCTCCACGAGGAGCGCAAAGGAAAATAACGATGATGAATGCAACATACCAGCCGTATCGATAAAGGCGCGTCAGGAGGGTTGGACATGGGGCTGGCTACCCCGTCCTGCAGAAACCTCAAACCAACAAATATGTACAAGTCTTCCGAAACAAGTAAATCATATAACTGAACTCGGCCATCAAAGAAACCTTCCAAAACATACACCGGAGAAGCGACTTGGCCATGACAGGACAAAGAGTACACAGGAAGATCTTCAACGGACAGCATAGAACAGGGAGGCCTGCAGTGTATATGTTGAAGGTCTATGTTCAATGCGGAAAGTCAAAGGTAATGAATGAATATTTACATAGTCGTTCCTCTTCTACCGTGAGGTGTAGAGGTTTGGAAGAGAGAGCGCCATACTATCCTATCAGCTGTCTTCCTCCTGGCCTGAGAATAAATATTTAACTGACACAAAATATCACCTCGTCCGACCCACACAGACAAAAAAAAAGTGCATGCTATTAATATTTGGAATACATGTGGTAGTGCGTATAGATGTGCTGTTTCTTTGTATTTGTCGCACGCAAGGAAAACTCTGAAAAACACCGATCTAAAGCGAGGTAGAACACAATGTACGAGATGCAATGAATAAAAAAAACCTGCTGCTTCTGTCATCATAAGAGACACTGAAGGTCAACGAAGTTGGACAGATACAAATTTGGAAGAAACATACTCTGAAACGAGTCAGAAACTGCAGTTAAAAACAGGAAATAAGCATCTTTTTAACACACTCAGTGTCGTGAAATGACGTCTGTTTCACATCACGAATTCTAATAACTCTGGCCGTACGGTGCGCCATACAATGTAAAAAGATATGATACACCGACCAATGAAAACGCTTTTTTGGTCCTGTGTTTACAACTGCTGGGAGAATAAAGATGGCAAGGCCCGATCTGTGTAACATGATTAACTTCGGAATTTTGCTACAGCATTATAGAAGATGTACCACTTGGCAGAGGTTATCAAAATAATATTAGAGATGTTACTCTACCCGTAAGTAGTAATACTTTGACTAATACTATTATAGGACGGGAGAAATCTTACGTTAAATGCATTCGAAGCTTCAGGTTGGCCTAAGTTTAGCTGTTTAAACTATGCATAACAAAAAATGCAAGTAGTAACCAAAAAGATTAAAATATAGATATGTAAAGCCTAATTCCCAGTATAATGTAAGCTTTAATTGACTAAAATCGCATCAGGAATAACGGAGATAATTTAAAAAGTAGTTTCCTTCATTATACAAAAGGCCAAACGGTACCCACATTTTAGGATAGTTATTGCATTCTTAGGGATTCCATCTCTTACGTCCGAGGTCAGACTATAAATAGACTTGCCTAACAAACTCCGGTCAGTCACGATTTGAAAAACACAGAGAACGGGGAAAGCAGAGCATATATTAATGCCAGCGTTTGCCTTCTGCACTTGTTAGCAGACCTTAATCAACCATTGAGGGCTAGTCTGTGTGTGTACCTGAGGGTAAGAACGAATCTATTTATATATATAAATGTATATAATTGTGTGTAATTATATTGATTAATCCAACTGTGCGATACGATGTGTATAAGATGTGTTAGGAATGGACTGTGTCTTCTGATGAAACTTACAGGCTCATGTGTACTTCTAGAGGCAAAGCCCGCCTTCGGAAATATTTAATATATTGAGAAAGATGGCTAATTGTGTCTGTAAGTTGGGAAAGGTATTTAGAGAAGTATTTCTTGAATAGAATGAGACAACTATCAGGAACATAAAGAAGGATGAACGGGATTGATTCACAGTATCGTTTGACATATTATTTAATAGTTTTACTCACAACCAAATTATGGTATGGAGGCAAATCATGGGAAAATACTTATATTTAAGAAGGTAGAAGTAAATTGTGATCACTCTGAATTAAAATGATCGTTGATACTGTACTATACTTTGTGCATCTGCTAGCACGCTTATCTGAAACTGTCTATCGTCCCCATCTGTGTCATAAGAGGGATATGGATAGAAAAATACAGGGATTGCGTTTGAATTCATTGCAAGTTTAATCCTTCAACCAAACGTCTCCAAATCAGAAGAGGCTTCTCTTACAAAAGTTGCAACGAATGCAGTGCCAGTTGGCGATAGCAGGCCCGTCATCACGTTTGTAGCTACTGGAACGATTTCATCTGAATTTTATATCCAGCATATAAGGGAGCCATCTGCAGTGACTAAGATAAGTTGCTTAAGGCAACTGTGCAGCTTATCCATACTCACCCAAGACATATACGCATCCAGTTTGTGATGACCAAACTAGTATAGTGTTTCTATAAACTTATAGAAATAATAATAAACAATTCTACCAGTCAATGATTAAGCAAGCGAAAGTTGTCTACAAGATGATAGACATTTTGACCCAAGAGAAAAACATTTGTTAACTATTATTATTTATTCAATGTTGTCAAATTAGTTAACACGTTTCAAACAGAAAAGAGAAACTGTTTAATTAAATTGTAAATATTCACCAGAAGACTTTCTTAGATTCTTTAAGTTGAATTACAGTTCTTGTTGGTGAATATAGTTATATAAATTACCCCTAGCAGAGTCAGAAACATATTAAATACCATAATCACAGAGGCGGATCAGGAGAGGTAGCAGTTAGGGACTCAGAGTACTACATCACCATCTTCTCTGGGAACTTACATATCTTGACCCTACCTTTGTGTCTATACACCCTTACTCTCTTCAGAGAAGGGGGTATTACTCATAAGACCAGACTCTTATCTGGCACTATCCTGGTATCATCTGATAAACCTTTATGTCCAGGATATCTTCTTATTTTTAATAACATCTGAACCTCTGGCGACACACAGCGGGAACAAATGCATGAAAAACCTAACTAAATTAAATTAAAGAACATTGTCTGAACGTTTTAAGGCATGAATGTAAAATTATTGAATTACGTGCACACAGTGCAACAAATCGTGCAAATCGTTTCGCCCAATAAAACTGATTAGATAATGTCGTCAAAGTGTGAACAAATGAAAGAATGGGTCCGCGTAACCAAAGTACCATATTTTGTTAGTGGATTTATAGAGAACAGTGTACAGTTTTATAGAGAACAGGGTACAGTTGTATGGAGAACAGGGTACAGTTTTATAGAGAACAGGGTACATTTTTTTTAGAGAGCAGGGTACAGTTTTTTTAGAGAGCAGGGTACAGTTTTATAGAGAACAGGGTGAAGTTATATAGAGAACAGGGTACAGTTTTATAGAGAACATTGCAGTTTTGTAGAGAGCAGTGTACAGTTTTATAGATAACTGCGCACAGTTTTATAGAGAACAGTGTACAGTTTTATAGATCACTGCGCACAGTTTTGTAGAGAACAGGGTACAGTTTTATAGATCACTGCGCACAGTTTTGTAGAGAACAGGGTACAGTTTTATAGATCACTGCGCATAGTTTTGTAGAGAACAGGGTACAGTTTTAAAGAGAACAGTGTACAGTTTTAAAGAGAACAGTGTACAGTTTTATAGATCACTGCGCACAGTTTTGTAGAGAACAGAGTACAGTTTTATAGATCACTGCGCACAGTTTTATAGAGAACAGTGTACAGTTTTATAGAGAACAGTGTACAGTTTTATAGATCACTGCGCACAGTTTTGTAGAGAACAGAGTACAGTTTTAAAGAGAACAGTGTACAGTTTTATAGATCACTGCGCACAGTTTTGTAGAGAACAGGGTACAGTTTTAAAGAGAAGAGTGTACAGTTTTATAGATCACTGCGCAGAGTTTTGTAGAGAACAGTGTCCAGTTGTATAGAGAACAGTGTACAGTTGTATAGAGAACAGTGTACAGTTGTATAGAGAATAGTGTACAGTTGTTTAGAGAACAGTGTACAGTTTTAAAGAGAACAGTGTACAGTTTTATAGATCACTGCGCACAGTTTTGTAGAGAACAGTGTACAGTTGTATAGAGAACAGTGTACAGTTTTATTGAGAACAGTGTACAGTTTTATAGATCACTGCGCACAGTTTTGTAGAGAACAGTGTACAGTTGTATAGAGAACAGTGTACAGTTGTATAGAGAACAGTGTACAGTTTTATAGATCACTGCGCGCAGTTTTGTAGAGAACAGGGTACAGTTTTAAAGAGAACAGTGTACAGTTTTATAGATCACTGCGCACAGTTTTGTAGAGAACAGTGTACAGTTGTATAGAGAACAGTGCACAGTTGTATAGAGAACAGTGTACAGTTGTATAGAGAACAGTGTACAGTTGTACAGAGAACAGTGTACAGTTTTAAAGAGAACAGTGTACAGTTTTATAGATCACTGCGCAGAGTTTTGTAGAGAACAGGGTACAGTTTTAAAGAGAACAGTGTACAGTTGTATAGAGAACAGTGTACAGTTGTATAGAGAACAGTGTCCAGTTGTATAGAGAACAGTGTACAGTTTTATAGAGAAAAGGATACAGTTGTATACAGACAAGTGTACAGTTGTATAGAGAAAGTACTGATGACGTTACACGTCTTGTTTGTAAAAGGTGGTCACACATAGAAGATGCTGCCATAATGGACTGACTGAATTGTTAGAGACTTCATTAATCTAGGTTTTATTTTATCTTGTGGGATTACCAGTTCCTGTCTCGCCGCCTTTGACTGCCATAGATCAAAAGCAGTCAGGTACCCATTTACAGCTGGATAGGTTGGAGCGAACGCTACCAAATTTCGATCACGAGAGCAAAAGCTCACAAAATAAACAGCACCAAACACCGACAACGTATTCAGTTGTTAGAAATAATAGAGATGCATTAGTAATAAACATATGTTACATACACACTCTTCCTACAGTTAAAACTTGATAATGACGTAAACAATCAAACTTACAAGAACCGTTCCAGCGCTCCCTATCAAGAAGTTCATGAAGTCTTTAAGTGAATTCAATATTCAAGAACCCAACCACTCTGGAAATGTACCAGTCTTTGCTTTCTGACGAGTTCTACAGAAAGTGGGGTTATACGCCTCGTGAACTAGAGGGCTCCGGTCATTGGCGGCGGCTGTTACATAATTCTAGTCCAAAATGCCACGCGCGTGCAGTTAATATTCAATGAATGGGACCTTACGCTCATCTCTTCCGTGTTCTCGTCCACCGCGTTATGTTGCAGGTCCTCGCGTCTAATATTGTTCGTTGATAGGATTTCTCATTACCAATTTCAAAACGGTTCAAAACCGAAACAGACGCTGGAGACAGGTATGAACGAACGAACGAACTTTATTTTCGAAGGGTAAAGAATTGGGCGCGCAGGCCCGTCTAACATTCTGCCCTTCCACTCTCATTAATCTTGCATACTATATCCTTTTATTCCCACATATTACTTTAAGCATTAATTTAAAGGCATGCAACATTATAAAGTTACATAACAGCATTCATTTACAGTATACAATCATAATAAAAAATGAGTAGCCTAGGTTTTTTTTTTTTTAAAATAAACAAGATAGTGACTGAAGAAAAATAATAATAATAATAAAAAATAAAATAATATAAACAAAACAATAAATAAATAAGTTATGTATACCGACACTCACTTATGCGGTCAAAACGTATAATCTGTAGTATTTTTGAATGTGTCAGCAATCCTCAATACAAAAATTACAAAAACACATTCTCGCTTACATCCATACATTCTTGGCGGAAATTGAAATAATAATAATAACACTTTCTTGCACACTTCTGTAGCAGAAAAAGTCTTTCAGCAGTTTAAAAAAAAAAAAAATTATATCTGCATGTACATCACTGTTACGTACATTTATTACCTAAGGGGGTAGTCTTCGGTCCTGCCAAATGTACGCACCAGTCTTTATATATTTTATTATTTGTGCGTTCGATTGATTCACGCACTGACGTGCACAATACAGTGTGAGTTGCTTTGGACGCACGGGTAACCTAGTTTGGGGATTGTGACGTCATGTTTTGAACGGGGCAGTGCGGACTTTGTTATGTCCGAGATATAGATTATTGGAATTTTCTGGCAGTTTTGTATAAGCCAGTATGTTATATTGATTCAATTGGTATTCTTGACGAAGCCAATGATGGAAGGATCATGTAAGTGTCGCCCCGGTTATATTTGTATATTTATTGCCGTAAACTAAAGTATCAGGCCGCTCCCAGTTGTAGTCTAGCGGGAAGTCATCTTAGCATGTAATTTCCTAGAATGGACAGACGGAGTCGATGGTCATATTAGATTACCGTAGAGGAATAATACCTACGTGTAAACCAGTTTATTTATTCGTATGCTTCATATTTTATATGCCGTACATTCAACAATGCCAGAAGCGTGGCATAGAATGGGAGAGGTTAGTCAACTGGAATCTCTAACCTGTTCGTATTATCTATCGTGTATGACTTTGTTTGAAACTATATGCTATCTAACGTTATGTTTTGGAGAACGTATGGGATTGTGAAGTATGATATGGAAGATTTTATCCTGGAGTATGAATACGTTACCATGATAGACGTCCTTGAAGGAAGGTCAATGGACTTGAATGAGAAGAATATTATACGGTAACAGTTTTGTGATCCTTAGTCACTTGAGTCAGAGGACTTTATTGGTAGAGAATCTTCAGGAACTTTAAAAGTAATTACCATTATGCTGATGTATGATCTTTGCGCCTGTGACGATGTTAGTCTTGTCCACTCCGTATGTGTCATGTTGAATAAAATCTATGTACAGTCATCACCGACTTATGTACTGCCAGTACTTGCCCAGTTCACCCAGTTCAACACTACTTGTTGAAGTTAGTTTGAAGAATATTGTTGACATTCGTTCATTTTAACCATTCGCGTTTTAAGCTACCTCTTCACCAGTATAAACTGTACTCAACCATAAAACGGAGTCAACAGTAATTGGTGTGCCAGTCTGGTTTTGAAATCAAGAATTTCACAGGAAACGTACCCAATACAATTATCATTAATGGAAGATCTGGACTTTTAAGGCGACAACATCTTGGAATCATCTGAAGATCTGAACTTTCAAGGCGACAACATCTTGGGATCATCTCTTTGTCACTATTACGTGCAAGCTGTGGTCTAATAACTCAGAACGAAGTATTTTATCCTCACACGTACATACACGGAGACGAGGCACATTGGTTTTTTTTTTCCTGCACGCGAGATGAGTATAACGTGTTGTCGTTGTACCCTTTATTACGTTTAGCTGTGCCTTAAATAATTATGTCCATATTTATATTTTCCTTGTTATATGTTATATGTTGTTCATTTGTCGTGGGAGGTAGGGAGGTTGATCTGACGAACGAGATCCATCTCGAAGCCAATTCGGGCTCTTCGTCAGACGTTCTGTAGGGCTCAACTTGTAAGTTTCAATTGAGCGATAGTTCCGGTACAAGGCTAGAAACCTTGCCGAAGTTCCGATCGCTAATTGTCCCTTATAATAGTATCTGTTTAGCTGTTCCGTCAAGTTTTTATTGTTGTTCTCGTAGTTATTTTTATTCGTAATTTAGTTTTATGATGAATTTTGTTTGTATTTTGCGTCCATCTCACCTTTCCTGTCGTTCAGTTTTTTACAAAACCTATGTTTTTACACTGTGTTGTCTATTGTCTTGTTGATTATTTGATCGCAGTTATCATCGTAACTCTTTACGACATTCTATTTTTAGTTTCACATTTTTATTTTTTATTGGATTTCTGCGACTGTTTTCTATCGTCTTTGATTATCGTGTCTTGTCGGTATTGTTTCTATTGTTTGTCACGTTGTTCATTTCATGACATTTGATTACATAAATTTATTGATTAATAACATATTTAATAATTATATGATAACATTATACCGTTCTAAGGACAGGAACGAAGAACACTTGTTATAGTAACAAGGTTAATTAATTTATATTGATTAATTATCATTTTTATAAATCAAGAGTATTGTGACTACTTATAAAGCATAATGTATTCACTAGATTATTTCATTAAGCAAGCAAAAGCTCTTCAGATGGCTCCTGATGAAGCAAAAACATTTGCACTTGCAGAATATAGGAAAGCTCAAGAAATAGAAGCCGAACAGAGAAAGTTAGAAACTTTAAGACTAGAAAAACTTCAATTTGAGGCAGATCAAAAACGGATTGAGGCTGAGGAAGAGGAGAAAAAAATGAGATTAGCCGCTGAATTAGAAGATAAACGAGTTCAAAAGGAAATGGAACAGAAACAAAAAGAAATGGAAGATAGGAGATTAATAGCTGAACAAAATGTAAAACGACTTCAGCTTGAGATGGAAGAGAATGAAAAAAAACGACAGCATGAACTGAAATTAGCAGAGTCAGAATATGAGAGAATTAGGTTTACTCAGGAAGCTAATTCTCAGAGAACTTTTGAAAGCCAAACTCCATCCAGACATGATTATTTTAAGGAAATTCACCTTAAATTACCAAAATTTAATTCCCCCGTCTGATGACGTAATATTCTTCCTAGATAGGTTTGAGGCCACTTGTGGATCTTATAACGTGGATAAAGCGCTATACTGTACATATTTATCCAGATTACTTACAGGGGATGCATTAGCAGTTTATCATACCACCAGCATTGGTGAGAAAAATGACTATAATGCTCTTAGAGCAGCACTTCTGCAAAAATTCCAAATGACAGAAGACGAATATCGTTTAAGATTTCATACATTACTACCCCAATCTAGCAGAAATTTCAATGATTTTCTGTCACAAATACGACTAACACTAGAAAGATGGATTGAATTATCCAAAATTGAAAAGTCATATGAAGGTCTCTTCGATTTACTGATGCGCGATAAGGTACTATCGTCTGTAAATCCTACATTTCTCGCATTTTTGCAAGAACGGAAACCTTTATCAATAAAAGACTTAGAAGAACATGCAAAAAATTTTTGTACTGCTCACCCAAACATGGATCTAAGTAACGCACAGATTAAGAATGAATTGCCTGTTGCTTTTGCAGCACAACAAAACAATTTTTCACGAAATCGTTCCTTTAGTGCTGACAGGTATGTCAATAAGGGAAATAATTACAATTTTAACAATGATAACTTTTACAAAGGGAAGCAATTTCAACAATCTGCTCCATTTAATGTTTCTTGGAACCAAACTCACAGATCACAAGATTTTGGTAACAATAATTTTAAAAATAATCAAGGACATTATAATAAACAAAACTGGAGATCAAAATCTCAGGGTCCACAAAACAGACAAGGTTCTTGGAATAAAAATTTTAAAGAACATCATAACTTTAATTATACAAATTATCGGACTCATCCAAATTTTAACTCTAGCAGAAATGACAATTGTAGCAATTTTAATGCAAATAATCAAAATCGATCGCGTCGCAGAGATAGATCGTCAAATAATACGGGTAGACATTCTAATGTCGCTTTAAGTGATACACAGGCTAACATTGAACAGGGTAAAGGAGTTGAAACTCATAATGCTATGTGTTGTTCTCTTGATTGTACCCAAGTCAAAGATTGTTCAGAATGCTCTACTCTTTTCCAGCCCAAGGCGATCACGACGCTGCGTTGCGGACATACCTTGCCTAGTCTACCTGCAGTCTGTACGGCCACTGCTGCGTCAGTACACCAGGGACAGGGCTCTCTTAAGTTTAACAGAGGATTTGTTAACAATATTTCATGCTCTCTTTTATTCGACTCAGGTTGTACCACTGTGGGCGTCCGGACTTCGCTGATCGACCCTAGTTGTGCGACGGGCAGGGTTGTGAAATGTGTGACGTTTGGCGGAACTGTGGAAACATTTCCCACAGCCATTATAACACTTCATACACCATTTTTTTCAGGAAAGATCCAAGCATGTCTTCTTCCGAATCCAATTTGTGATTTAATACTTGGTCGCATACATGGTATTAAAGAGTGTACACCGCAGCAAATAGCTGAATGGGAAGAGCGACATATTCAAACTGCAAATGCAGTAGTGACTAGAGCGCAAGCTACTAATATGTCGCATGATACACCTATTGAACCTACAGTTCATACCACTTGTGATGATGATGCTCCTATTTCACGGGAGTTGTTTGCAACATTGCAAAAGAATGATGATTCATTAAAAAAAAATTTTCAGTATGTTAACAAAAAAGAATACAAGCAACAAACTTGCAAAATCTAGACATGACTTTATACTTAAAAATGGGATTTTGGTGAGAGTAATACGGGAAAAGGATTCATCCTTATGTTATCAGATCTTAGTCCCATCCTCTATGAGATCTCGTATATTACGACATGCGCATGACTCGCAATGTGCGGGCCATATGGGTTTTTCGCGTACCAAATCCAGAGTGCTTTCGGCATTCTACTGGCCAGGCGTCCATAGGGACATCACTCTCTATTGTCGGTCCTGTTTGATATGTCAGGAAGTTAAGGTACGGGGTCCATTTCATGCGGCTCCTATTCAAGCTGCGGACATCCCGATTAGACCATTTGATAAAATGGCCATTGACATTATTGGTCCGATACTTCCATCTGCTAGAGGGCATACGCATATCCTTACGTGCATTGATATGTGCACTCGTTGGCCTGAGGCCATCCCTCTCAAGAACACTTCATCTGCCAGTGTAGCAGAGGCATTGATGTTAATCTTCTCACGCATTGGTTTTCCACGGAAAATCTTGTCGGATCATGGGGTTCAGTTCATTTCTGAATCCATGTCTCAAGTTATGAAGACATTAGGTATAGACAGATCTCTTAGTTCTATTTATCATCCGATGTCAAATGGGTTAATTGAGCGTCTCAATAGGACACTCAAGCAGTTGTTGGGTAAGATGACTCAAGACCATCCCCAAGACTGGGATCGGGTCCTACCCGCTTGTCTCTTTGCGTATCGCGAAGTACAAAATCAAGCAACGGGGTTTTCTCCATTCCAGCTTGTTTTTGGCATGCAACCACGCGGTCCGATGTCGTTAATCCACGACTTATTGGTTGACGAGAATATTGAAGAGGAAACTCAATCCTCTTATGAGTATGTGATCTCTCTGAGAAAGAGAATCATAGATGCTTGTAGACTAGCTACTGCATCATCTGAACAAGCCAAAGAAAAAGCTCGTCTATTTGCAAACAAGTATAGACGTCTTCGCCAGCTCATACCTGGTGATGAAGCTTTTGTCTTACTACCTGCGCATAACAATCGTCTTTTAATTACCTGGAGAGGTCCTTTCAGGATCATCTCAAGAATATCCGATGTCGACTACATCGTTGATGTTAATGGTAAACATAAAACCTTCCACATTAACATGTTGAAGGAGTATTACTCACGTCCTGATTATCTACAGTCAGTGTTTCAGGCAACTGACGATCCTACACCTCCTATTCAACACTATTCTAGTTTGTCAGTCATCCAAGAAGAAGAATCTTCTTTCGATGATGTACAACTACCAATACCAGTTGTACCACTCCATTCCACTGAGAAATGGAATGATGTTACGATCTCATCTACTCTTTCGGCTGATCAACGTCAGCAAGTCTCTAATATTCTACACTCGTATGAGGATGTCCTCACTGACATCCCAGGTCATACGTCAGTCATCCAACATGACATTATTCTGACTGACGATACGCCTATTCGAGTTCGCCCATATCCTATTCCTTTACACTTTCGTGATAAGGTTGATAAGGAATTGGATGAGATGCTCCAATTAAATATAATTGAACCATCTTCATCACCATATTCTTCTTCCATGGTAATCATTAGGAAGAAAGACAACAATATACGTCTTTGCGTAGATTACAGGAAATTAAACAAAGTTACAAAATTCGATGCGGAACCATTACCTCTTTTAGATGACTTATTGGAGAGATTATCTCATGCTACATTCTTTTCGAAATTTGACCTTTCAAAGGGATATTGGCAAGTGCCACTCACTCCTAAAGCAAAGCCATTCACCGCTTTCTCGACACCACGGGGTCTTTTTCAATGGAATTTTATGCCATTCGGGTTAATGAATGCGCCAGCTACCTTTGTACGCATGATGCGCCGCATATTGTCTCATCGTCCCGATGTCATTACTTATATAGATGACATCTGTCTTTTCAGTGACTCTTGGGATGAACATATTCAGGGTTTAAAATCTTTACTTTCTACCTTACGGGATTATAACTTAACAGCGAAACCTTCAAAGGCTTTTGTCGGTTTTCATGACATCTCATTTCTGGGTCACCGCATAGGTCATGGTTTCATGTATACAGAAGACAGTAACGTCTCTAAAATTTTAAACATCTCAGCACCTAAGACAAAAAAACAAGTTAGGTCGCTTTTAGGACTAATACAGTTCTATTCAAAATTCATCCCTCATTTGTCTACTATAACTGCACCTTTTTCGTCTCTACTGAAGAAAGGCACATCTAATGTAATAAAGTGGTCGCAGGATCACCAAACGGCGTTAGACTATATAAAACAATTTTTTTCAAATGCACCTTTTTTGAGGTTGCCTGACAAAAATCTCACCTTCATTCTCCGCAGTGATGCAAGTTCTTACGCTATTGCTGCAGTTTTGATGCAGGAATATAACGGCACCTTATTTCCGGTTATGTACGTATCCAGAAAGCTCACGCCGAGCGAGACGAAATATTCCGTTCTGGATAAAGAGCTCCTTGCTCTTGTCTGGGCAATCACTAAACTGGATCGTTATCTCCTCGGATCACACTTTGTGGTGGAGTCTGACCAGAAAGCTCTTACCGCACTGAATACAGGGAACGTTAAGTCATCAAAGTCAGCGCGTTACGCTATAGCGCTTCAACCGTTCCATTTTGAGATACGAGCTATTCCTGGAGTGCAGAATGTGTTCGCAGACTGTCTATCAAGATGCCCAAGCGAACTTGTCGAAACTAAGCCACTTCCAGATGTTGGAACATCCTCACCGATAACATGAATAACTTTGTACATTGTTATTGATACTATATTAACGTTTTATTAGAACGGGAACATTGATACTATAGTAACATTTTTTATTAGTATGGTAACATTGTTAAGAGCGACAAATATACATTTGTTATTCCTATGGAACATATTACACTACATATCGTGTTTGAGCAAATATTTTATCGTGTATGGAACATTGAGAACATTGTCTCGTCGATTACTAACTAGTCGAAACTGAACATTGACATATTGATAGTGATATTGTAATTATTTAGAATATATTAGTAACTGGTTATTTGTTAGTAATTAAGGAATATATAAATTAGATTAATTCAATTTAATCTATTTAATTGATTATGGATCACACACATACTAACTTTCTTAGTTGTCACGTAACACCTGCATTCACGGGTCTTAGTTATGATATCTCACTGTTAGATCACTAGTCAACCGTACTAGTGTTAGAAAACATTAAGTGTGTTGATTCTTAAAGTGTTTAATTTTGCATTGCTTCATTTTTGCACATTGTATTTTCAATTTTTCTGTTTCATTGATTCTCTTGTCATTGATCATCATCAGTGTTGCTGTTCATTTTCATTTTTGAAATCATATGTTTCAAATTTTGTTGAAAACTTAGTTGAATTTTATTATCATCTTTTTTTTTTATGGTTTTTTTTCATTTTCATTTTCAAACTTGTTTTTACTTCGAATATTACCACATCGTTCCAAAGTAGGTCGATTGTGGATGTGTGCTTTAATGCATACTATCATTTAGTTATATTGATTTCGTTTAATATTCTTTTCTTAATATGATATAACTTTATGCATTTCATATCTTGTGGTAGTTTTGACTCACCTCTCTCGGGTATTAAGTTCAAAAAAAATTAATAGAATTAATTTTTTTAAGGGGAGGTGATAAGGGAGCTGTTACGTACATTTATTACCTAAGGGGGTAGTCTTCGGTCCTGCCAAATGTACGCACCAGTCTTTATATATTTTATTATTTGTGCGTTCGATTGATTCACGCACTGACGTGCACAATGCAGTGTGAGTTGCTTTGGACGCACGGGTAACCTAGTTTGGGGATTGTGACGTCATGTTTTGAACGGGGCAGTGCGGACTTTGTTATGTCCGAGATATAGATTATTGGAATTTTCTGGCAGTTTTGTATAAGCCAGTATGTTATATTGATTCAATTGGTATTCTTGACGAAGCCAATGATGGAAGGATCATGTAAGTGTCGCCCCGGTTATATTTGTATATTTATTGCCGTAAACTAAAGTATCAGGCCGCTCCCAGTTGTAGTCTAGCGGGAAGTCATCTTAGCATGTAATTTCCTAGAATGGACAGACGGAGTCGGTGGTCATATTAGATTACCGTAGAGGAATAATACCTACGTGTAAACCAGTTTATTTATTCGTATGCTTCATATTTTATATGCCGTACATTCAACAATGCCAGAAGCGTGGCATAGAATGGGAGAGGTTAGTCAACTGGAATCTCTAACCTGTTCGTATTATCGTGTATGACTTTGTTTGAAACTATATGCTATCTAACGTTATGTTTTGGAGAACGTATGGGATTGTGAAGTATGATATGGAAGATTTTATCCTGGAGTATGAATACGTTACCATGATAGACGTCCTTGAAGGAAGGTCAATGGACTTGAATGAGAAGAATATTATACGGTAACAGTTTTGTGATCCTTAGTCACTTGAGTCAGAGGACTTTATTGGTAGAGAATCTTCAGGAACTTTAAAAGTAATTACCATTATGCTGATGTATGATCTTTGCGCCTGTGACGATGTTAGTCTTGTCCACTCCGTATGTGTCATGTTGAATAAAATCTATGTACAGTCATCACCGACTTATGTACTGCCAGTACTTGCCCAGTTCACCCAGTTCAACACTACTTGTTGAAGTTCGTTTGAAGAATATTGTTGACATTCGTTCATTTTAACTATTCGCGTTTTAAGCTACCTCTTCACCAGTATAAACTGTACTCAACCATAAAACGGAGTCAACAATCACCCATTTAAGCAAACGGAAACATTCACATCTCTAAAGTACAGTGGTATGCGGGTACATTCTCACATACATTACATTATATAATAGTATTACATGGATATAAAACAAATTATTCCCATTAAAAACGAGCGGAAGAAGAAAAGAAATGTTGACCTATGGATGAGATGTTGACAGGCAAATGATGTTTTTTCTATGGGGGTAGATAACACTGGCTAACAAAAAAAAATTTTTTTTTCTTTCTCTAACATTTCTATGTTTTTCTGATCAATTTTAATGCGCTGTTTTTAAATCTGCAAACCGTTTTTCTCTATCAGGTCGGGATCTCGAGAAATACGCAATTGAAGTTTTTTTAACAACGCATACAGTATTATAACATCATTCGTACAAGAAGTATAACAGTTATGTAGGCTTGAATTTCTTTGCAGTCGACTTTCGTCGGTGAATGGCATGTGGTACATCGCGATGAAACATCCAACAATAATCGGCAAGCATGGTCACACTCCACCGTCCTTGATAACGTGACTCCATTACGGCGATATCTTGATGGAATCGTTCTCCATGTTCATCGCTGACTTCGCCAAGGTTGTCAGGGAAAAAGTCAAGATGCGAATCGAGCAAATGGATTTTGAGGGACATGTTACAGCCCATAATTCTGTATGCATCTATGCACTGCTTAACAATATGCACATAGTCGACAGATTTGTGATTTCCCAGAAAGTTATCGACGATCGATTTGAATGCCATCCATGCGTGAAGTTCACTACCATGTAACAAGTTCTCGAATTGTTTGTCTGCAATAACTTTCCTAATATGAGGTCCTACAAAGATACCTTCCTTTATCTTTGCATCGCTAACTTGCGGAAACTTTTCTCGAAGATAAGTGAAAGCTTTGCTCATTTTATCTAATGCTTTTACGAAATTCTTCATGAGCCCCAACTTTATATGTAACGGTGTTAAAATGATGCTGTCTTTGTTAACTAATGGCTCGTGTATTACATTTTTATGCCCGAGCTGCATACGATCCCTGATAGGCCACACCTTTCTTGCATAATGTTCCTGTCTGTTGCGGCTGTCCCATTCACATAGGAAGCAACAAAATTTAGTATACCCAGTCTTCATGCCCGTGAGAATTGCAATGACCTTTAGGTCTCCACAAATCCGCCATTGGTAGTCATTGTACTTTATTTTTGCCAAAAGTATAGCCATATTGTCATAAGTTTCTTTCATATGAACAGAGTAGGCGACTGGAATTTTGCAATAGCAAATGTCATCATCCATCTCAAAGTATTGAACAAGTTCTCTGTGTCTATGACGAAATTTAGATATCAAAGTATTGGGCGCTAAAAGATTCCATTCTTTGAGTCGCGAACCGAGTAATTCCACTTGTCCTTTGGTAAGAGCGAGATCACGTATTAGATCTGAAAGGTTAATTAAGTGAACACCATCATTCACCGGTATATAATCCGAGTCAGAATTAGTTTCTGAAGCAGGTAAACTATCACTTTCTGATGGTTCATTCACGTCCAACGGATATTGTTCTGGTGGAACTGGGATCGGACACGTGATTGGATCACGAGACACTGGTTTCGAAACCGATTCAATATTTGGATAAACCACAGACTTTCTAGTTTTAAAAGTGAAACCATGGATATTTGTCAAGCAGAAGTAACAATCAGTAGCGTAATTTGTCTTGTTCATGCCATATTACTGGCACTCCAAAAGGCATCGACTTATGCTTCGGCGATTTTCGTAACCAACCTGCCAATGTATTTGCACAAAGTCGAACAAACTGCATTTGGCTTCCAAGATTTATTTGCATCATCAACTTTCGAATCGAAATAAAGTTCATATGCTTTCTTTAGTAATGGTGTAAAGTTTTTCTGGTGAACACGATCGGTAAAATATCCGCACACGTAACAGAACAGATCAGCCGAATTTCTACAACTTCTAGAAGCCATATTTCGCTCAGAATTATTTCAAAATCAGTAACTATTGGAAAAATAGCGTAACATATGTCATGCATCTTTTAGCAGTATAAAAAGTGGAATTATTTTGTATTTTATTAATTTTTAATAAGTTATGTAGTAAAAATGAAACGGAGCACATAACGGTTTCCCAAAAATATATGTATTCACAAATATCTTAAAAACCTGACGTGATAGAGATAAACGGATTTCAAATTTGAAATCAGCGCGAAAAACTGACATAAGAACACTTATTCTTATATAAGAAAGAAAAATGTTGTTTGTCAGTGTAATCAGTGTTTAGGAAGTGTTTGAAAAGTGCTTTGTTAAATGAATATTGTGTAGGTAGGCTTATTAGGTGGTGTGGAAGGCTGTTCCATAAGTAGGCTCCAGAGTAGGCTAGACTCTGTTTGAACAGGTCGATCCTAGGTTTGGGCAGACGTAACTGATGTAATTGTAGTCCCTCTCTTCTACTGGTTTGAAACAATGATCGTAGGTACGGCGGAGCATTGTTTGATAGAATTGCGTGGGTCAGCTTGGCTTTGTTGTAGAGAAGACGTTTTTTCAGGGACAGTATTGTGGGTTCTTTTCCTGTCCTTGTGTGTGATATCGTGCGATTACACTAGTCAACAACCAAAATGTACCAGAAATGAAAATAGCTGATCTTAACTAATTTTGGTGTGCTGAAAATGAAAATGACATTAAAAAATGTTGATTGGCTCTAGTTTTCAAGATATATGCTACTAGTTTATTTAATTACGGTCAATTTATATATATGATGCAACTGTTGTGGGCGATTGCATAATTTTTTTCTAATGACCAATAAAAATGTAAATAGAAGTTGATGATGCAATCCTACCTATGATTATATCACCTTTGTGTATAAATATCTTATCTCTGATACAATTTTGCCATTAGTTAGTGCATTTGTCCTTATCAAAAGTATCGTAGATAGAAATGCCTAGGACATGTGTGAACAGTGCTAATAATTTCTGTTATATATGTGGTGAGGTACATTTGTATCACAAAAACGAAATATAACTAAAGTTATTAAGAAGGCGTACAGTTTGTATTTTGGCTGCAGAATAGGAGATCAAGATAAGAGCTGGGCGCCACACATATGCTGCAATACATGTGCAGCACATCTTAAACTGTGGTTGACTGGCAAAAGGCAAGCTATGCCTTTTGCAGTCCCAATGATTTGGAGAGAGCCCACTGATCATCTCAACAACTGTTACTTTTGCATGGTCCCTCCAATTGGGAAAGGCATATCAAAGAAGAAAAAATGGACTCTGGAATATCCAAACATCCCCTCTGCAATATGTCCGGTACCACATGGCGATGACCTACCAGTTCCCAAAGTGCCAGAATCATTTTCAGCTGCTTCCACTGATGAAGAAGAGGACATTGGTGGTCCTGAACCATCAACCTCAAGCGACCCAGATTTTGAGCAAACTACATCCACTAAACCACACTTAATAACCCAAGGTGAACTGAATAATCTTGTAAGAGATCTGAATTTACCGAAGAACAAGGCGGAGCTTTTGGGTTCCAGATTGCAACAGTGGAATCTCCTGGCAGAAGATGTTACAATTTATGTGTATAGGAACCGCCAGAAGCCGCTTATTACATTCTTTTTCAAAGAGGGTGACCTTTCTGCGTGCCACAACATTTCTGGTTTAATGGCAGCCCTCAAAATCAATTACATACCGGAAGAGTGGAGGCTTTTCATTGATTCATCCAAGACGAGTCTTAAAGCTGTTTTGTTGAATAATGGTAATGTGTTACCGTCAATTCCAGTTGGTCACGCAGTTCATATGAAAGAAACTTATGAAAACATTAAGCAGCTTTTGAAGTGTATAAACTACGATCATCATCATTGGTCACTTTGCGGTGACTTAAAAGTGGTCGCTCTTTTGCTTGGACTACAGGTGGATACACCAAGTACTGTTGCTTTCTCTGTGAGTGGGATAGCCGTGCACGAAGTGACCATTACATCAGAAGACATTGGCCAATCAGGCAGTCATTGCAGCCTGGTAGTAAGAAGGTTGAGAACCCAGCACTTGTCGACACCAGCAAGATTTTGTTGCCACCCTTGCACATTAAGCTGGGTCTCATGAAAAACTTTGTCAAGGCAATGGAGAAAACAGATGAGGCTTTCAAATACCTCATCAGAAAATTTCCAAGACTGAGTGAAGCTAAAATAAGAGAGGGAGTATTTGTTGGTCCGGAAATTCGAAAACTTCTTCATGATGACGAGTTTCTTTGCGTGTTGCATGGCAAGGAAAAAGCAGCATGGCTAGCATTTAAGTCAGTGGTGGACAATTTTCTTGGAAACAACAGATCTGATAATTACAATGAAATTGTAGAAAATCTCCTTCTGAAGTATAAGAGTCTTGGCTGCAACAGGTCTTTGAAAATTCATGTTCTGGATTCTCATCTGGATTTCTTTACGTCAAACTGTGGAGCGGTCAGTGATGAGCATGATGAACGATTTCACCAGGACACTGCTGCTATGGAGACAAGGTATCAAGGCAACTGGAGCCCTTCAATGCTTGCTGATTATAGTTGGACTGTGACAAGAGACACCTCATCGATTGACTACAAGAAGCAAGCAAAGAGAGCTCAAACAACGACTGAATAATGACGGAATGGGTACAAATGTGCCTTTTTAAAACATGATATGTGAACTTTAAATAATGTTTTTATTTTTTCTATCATTTTATGTTGAAATATCAATTAATTGAGTATGTAACCACAATTGTTATAATGCTAAAGTAGAAAGACTAGCTGTTCCCCCCAGAGATTTAAACAAGCATACATCATTTGTATTACTGTAATGTAAATTCATCATTTTAAAAAAAACCAGAGCCAATTAGTGAATTTCATTATGATATTTGAAATCAGCATGTCAAAATCAATAAGAAATGGTATATTTAATTTCTGGTACAAATAACTTTTGTAAATTTGTTGACTAGTGTTATCGGTGATCAGACGTATTGCTCTCTTATGCAGGGAGTGCAGTCTCTTTGAGGTGGAAGCAGGGCAACCATCCCATAGTGTAGAGCAGTAATCTAGATGTGTCTGTATATGTGAGGTGTAGAACAATAGTCTAGTGTCTGCGTCTAAGAAGTGTTTTATTTTGGCTAGCTGGTACGTCTTTTGAGCTAAGTGTTTGGTTAAATTCCTTACATGGGAGTTCCACGTTAAGTGCTGGTCAATCGTGATTCCTAGAACTTTGTGTTCTGTTACATGTTCAATTTGTATTGATTCCGCGTGTACCTGTAGCGATCTTTTGGTGCAGTTTAGGAGTTTCTGTCTGGTGGTAATCAACATAGATTTCGTTTTTGCTGTGTTTAATGGTATACGATTCATATTACTCCATTTTGTTAGATTGTCTACATCGCATTGAAGAGTCATTTCAAGTGCCACGCAGTCATTGTCACTAGTGTAGATAGTACAATCATCTGCAAAGAGGTCACATGTTGAATATTTTAGATGTAGTGGTAGGTCGTTGATGAACATTGCGAAGAGTAGGGGCCCAAGAATAGAACCCTGCGGTACTCCTGTATCTATCTTCGAGAAATCTGATGTCGAGTTGTTGTGAAGCACTAACTGTTGTCGATCTCCCAGGAATGATTTGATGATGTTTAGTGGATCAGGGCCTATTCTGAGGGTTTCCAATTTTTGAACCAAGATAATGTGGTCAATCATGTCAAATGCTTTTTTGAAGTCAACAAAAACAGCACCACCTAATTTCCCATCATTTACGTTCGACAGCCAATTATCTGCCATTTTGGTGAGAGCTGTGTGACAGGAATGTTTGGGTCTGAAACCTGACTGGCTCTCAATGAGCAGTTTGTTTGTTGTTAAAGTGTTGAAATGTGGTGTTGTAAATGTGTTTCTCTAGTGGTTTTGAAAGAGATGATAGAAGGGATATTGGTCTGTAACTGTTGGGATCGCTATGTGAGCCAGATTTATACAGAGGATACACTTTGGCAGATTTAAATGCTGTGGGAAAGTAGTTGTGTGCAATACATTGATTGTACACATAGGTTAAGGAGTCGCAAATGATGGGTGCAGCGTAACGTAGAATCTTATTGCTGATACCATCAAGACCAGATGAATTGTTGTTTTTTAATGCCAAGATATATTTGAGAACTTCGTGTACTGTTAGAAAAGGAATATCTCTAAGATCTGTTATGGTATGTTCAGTGTTGCAGAAGGCGGTCAGTTTACTAATATCGCAGTCCATTGGCTTTAGTGTCGATTTGAGATGGTTAATTTCTGTTTTGAAGTGGTTACTAAAATGAGTAGCCGTGAGGGAGCAGCTTTTTGGTAAAGAGTTTAGTGACTTTGTTTTGTGTGTTAGTGTTCTAATGGCTGCCCAGACTTCTTTACTGTTTGCTTTGTCTTGAATCATCTTTCTGAAATGTAGTTTCTTTTCCTGACGAATGAGGTATTGTACTTTGTTTCTAAGCATCCGATACCTGCTAAAATCTTTGAGCTTATGTGCTTCGTCCCGCTCTCTCATTGTTGATAATATTTCGTTTGTTATCCATGGGGTCTTTCTGATATTTTTAACACGAACTTGCTTTATAGGAACATGTTTGTCGAATACATTGTTAAAAGTTTGTGTCCAGTATGTTATGGCTTCTTCTGGATGGGGAAGTTGGTACAAGTATGAGAGAGGGGATATTTGTAGGTCTTGTAGGAATAATTGAAGGTTAAAGTTTTTGAAATTCCTGTAATGGACTGTGATATGTTTCGTTTTAGGTGCTTTGAACCCTTTTCTCGTCCAGGTACAGCAAATAGGATAGTGGTCACTTAATGCTGTCCGTGTAACTGCATTCTACAATGTTTTCTGGGCAGGTCGTATAGATATGATCAATTAGTGTAGATGATGAATCTGTTACTCTCGTGGGTTGATTGACTAACTGTGTGAGGTTGTATGAGATGGTGATATCATTCCACGTGTTGTTCGATTTGTGAAGGTCAATATTGAAATCTCCCAGTAGAATAATTTCCTTCGAAGAAGCCCAAACGTTGTCCATCATTCGTGAGAATGTGTCAAACCATACAGCAGAAGAGCTAGGGTTTCGGTACAGGTAACCAATTAAAACGGGGGTCAGGTTGGGGAGTTTTATTTCCAGCCATATACATTCAATGCCAGTATGTTCTAGATCATCACGGCGTCTGTACTGAAGAGATGTTGAGATGTATATAACTAGCCCTGTTTCATGTTGTCTGTTAGAATCCCTGCGAATGGTGGTGAATCCATTAATCCTAATTTCTTCATCTGTAATTCTGTCATTGAGACGGGTTTCAGAAAAACCAAATATGTGGAAGTTTTGTTGGAGAGAGGTGGAGACTTCAGGAAGCTTACCTAGCAGGTGGTAAATGTTTAAATGACCAATTTTAAGCCCTGATAGTTTAAGCCATGAATTAGTGATATTGCCTATATTTTGATTTGAGTTTTTGCAATCGGACATGATAATAGTCAATAGGAAAGAAAGAATGAGGGGAGTAGGAATGAGTAAGAAGCAATAAAATTAGTACACAATGGTTAATACAAAATTGTAAACAAGTTATAAAATATACACTGCAATAGATTTCTCTAAAGTCCGTGGACACTGTTTACCGTATCTTAATCTTTGCAAAAAGTGCGGCACACAGGAATATTTTGACTTCAACCACAGTCAATGTAGAGAATTCATCTTTTCGGGACAGTTAAAGGTCCACGCTTGTTAATTTTATGAGGATTTCCTAATTTTCCTCAACACGAATAAACAAAGGTGCAGTTGGAGAGAAGGCGTCAATCTGGGAACTAAGCTCCAAGCTGGTTTGAAATACAGCTTTTAAGTGAGTTTATCTGCAACAGCTTGGTGTTTGTGCGCTGAATTTTGTTCTGAAAAGTCGTATAAAGACATCTGAAATGCCTGCATCAATACTTCTGGGCTATACTGCCTAAGCTGATGTAGCACAGACGAACTATGAGAGTGGCAGGATGGGAGTAGGTGTAGCTTTGCTAGATAAATGAGTATTACCTGAGGATGACGATGAGTGGTTATGAGGGGTTCTGTGTGGATTCACTGAGTTTAGTGTGTAATTTGTGTCACTGACTGACGAATATGTGTGTTTGTGGTGAGTCCTCTCGGGGAACTTTAAATTTTTGGCTAGGTAGCTCGTCCCTAGCTTAGAAGTGTGGACTTGATCTATATATAGCATCTTTTTTGGTGCACCTGACTTTGATGTGAAAAAAGGTGTGTTGTTTATGAAAGAAATGTGATGTTTAGTGCAGAAATTATATAGCACCTTGTTGTTGATATCTACAGTTTGGCGTGCTTGACCATAGCTGGGTGGAATTATTGACGAGATAAATATGGAGGTGTTTGGGAATTTTTGTTTTATGTTGTCAATCATTCTGGAGATGTCTAATGGGTTAATGGTGTATCCATTTGTGCTATCGTTTATCCCTACGTGTACTGTTGTTTTCCTTATGTTAGTATTTCTGTTGAGATGGCTGATTTCATTGGTTGTTTTCACTATTCCAGCTCCTGGTAGTGGTATTACTGTGACAATGTCCTCTGGCGTTGTTGACATTCTGTCACTGTGAATACCTTTTAGCAGTGAGTCCCCAATAATGATGTGAAGTGTGTTGTGTGGTATGTGTCGATGGTCCTGTGGCTGAGGTCGTGCACGACGGCGTTGTTGGTGCCATTGATGTTCTTCTTGCTGGAGGTCTTCAGCGGATTTTAGTGTCGGTTGTTGTGTTCTTTCATGTTCCGTTGCCGTTGTTGCTTCGGGATCTACTTGTGTGAGTTGTCTTGGTAGGTTTTCAGTATGATGACTAATTTTTACCTCAATCGGGTAAGTCTTATTTGGTGATGTTTCTTTTCGTTCTTAGTTTTCAATATTCTGTTGGCTGTTTTCAAGCTTGTGATGTCGTGGGCATATTTTGTCTTCAGGAACGGGTGTTTGAGGTTGAGAGGGTAAAGGAGCAGGTGATGTTTGTGGTGTAATTGGATGACCCGATATTTGAGGGTTTTGGACACCACCGTTCTTGTTTTTACTGTCTGAAGCTTCTTGTATTTGGTCTATTCTATTTATCAGCCTTGTGTTTTCTTGTCTGAGAGACTTGACCTCATGCCTGAGTGCGTCAAGTTCTCTTTTGAATGAGCTGTCCAGGTCTTGTTTGAGTTCAGCAATGATGTTTCTCACTGAACTTTCAAGGACGGTAATCATCGCCTGACAGCAGCGCTTCTCTGTTCCCTCTACTAGACTTCGCACTTCGGGGCTGTCTTGCTCCTTAGTGTACTCAATAGCTAGGAGCTGTTTGTGGATAGGCATTATTCTTTTAGTAACAGTGTCTTTGGTGCATGATGGGTGTGTCTCGTGTGCACTGGGCGAGTGATTTAGATCTGGATTATCTGTAGGTATATTTGTATTAAGGGTAGATGATGCTAGTTCCAGTGTACGTTTCGGAATATCATCATTTGAAAGGGAAACATTTTCGTTGGATTCCTCTCCAGTTTGCACAATTATTGGAGTGATGATAGGTAGAGGGGAGGAGCTGATTGAAATGGGACAGGGGGGAGGACTGGTTTCAATGGTTAGCTGAGATTGTACGTTGGCAGGCCTGTCTCCTGTGATTGTTGGTGGAGAGGCAAGATCAGTTACAATCATGGTCTTATCTAGAGCTGATCTTTGGAGGTGAGAAAAATCGACGTCTAACCATGTCTGTACACACTCTGTCGCTCCTTAAACTAAAATTTTATTTCTTGTGTGATACAGATGTATTGTGAGGAGGTCGGTGCTTATTTTGTCCTCAACAATAGCATCTAGTTGATCGCTCCGAGTTTCAATAGAACAGTTTCGGTAGTACTCTAAGCAAGTGTGTTTGAAAATTTCGTAGTGTTGGCTGTTATGGAATTCAACAGAGCAACATTGACCATTGTTCGTTTGCTTGATGGTCAGATGAGGAGGGCTATTCCAAGCATTTAATTTTCTTTGTATTGCTTTTCCCCGGTTAAGAGAGTAACTCTTAGCTACTGTCGAAGGGCGTAATCGGCCATCTCGTGGTGGTTTTATTGTCCCTGAAACGACGCGTTTCTCCCCGCTCGCCATATCACATTACATGCTACAAGGCGGACAAGCCCTGTGATTTATCATAGTCTATTGTGTCCTAGCCACAGGGTCACAGTTACACTTTGGAATGTGTTACTAAAACTGAAGATAGTACTACGGTTAAAGTAATTCTCGATATATCGAAAAATGGTGGCACCACACGATGAACGCTTCTACCGTCATTCCATAAAGAGAAAAACACAATATTTACAAGTGAATTTAACACAATTACAGAATAAACAATTTCATTGTAAGTCCAAGCAAAACGCTGACACAGGGGTGTATAAACCATCCATATTAAATGTGAACAACTTAGAATAAAATGTCCAAATTGTAGAGCCAAATAAAAACACGTCCGCACTGTGAACAGATAGCATTGAGACACGATGAGGAAACTTGTTGATAACATTACCAGGCAGTCTTTGTTCAGGCATCCCCAGGGTATATGAGACAGAGGGGGCCCAAGAAACATACGGAGAAGAGAACTGGAGGCACACGCGAAGGGGATGAAGATGTCAAGGAAAAACTTTGAGCTGATGGCACGAGGCAGAAGGACTTGGCATACGTTTGTTGATGGCCTATCGTCACCTAAGTCCTGCTTTATTCCATCAACACTTTTGGCCACAGTTGAACTGTTGTCATAGATCAACACTTTTGGCCAAAGTTGAACTGTTGTCATAGATCAACACCTTATAGTTTAACTAGCAGCCTACACAATATCGTGCAGTTAACTGTTTGGATCATCACGCTAAATTTCATTATATCCTTCTTTTCAACTACTAACCCAAAATGTTTGAACGAGTTTGTCTCAAACAAGCTGACGTGGAGATGGAATAAAGCTGTACTAAGGTGAAGCTACGCTCCCTGGAGAATTAAAGGGTGATGTAATGTATTTATGTCTAAAACAAAATACCATTTCAAGATGTTAACAAGATGTCACATATACCTTAATACGCGAGACGCGCTGCTGTCCTGTGTCACCTCCGTTAAAACCTCTAACGTGTGCTTTCAAACAACATTATAATTACACAAGCAAGTAACCCGGAAAAGCTTGAAGGAGGGGGGGGGGGGGGGGGGGGGGCGGGGGCGGCTATGTTGTGCTTCTGTCAGCTGCATGTCCTGATGACGTCACTAATTCTCTTGTGGCCATTTCATTCCTTTCAACTGCGTAGGACCTTTGTAGTCAAACTTATCATGACGGTCAATGCAACAATGACAAATAGAAAGCCTGCGTGCTCTTTTAATGGAGGTTCTATTTAGCTTTCACGGTGCAATGGGCGCCTTTTCCTCATTTTCCCGAAAGGTTAGTGGGATATTTTTCACTTTTCTTTACAGATATTTGAGTAAGAGAATTATTATATAAGGGATAATACCTGCTCATCTGATATATACAATATATACAATATATACAATATACTGGTTTCTGGGCTCTTAGGGGAGACAATGTAGGAATAGAATCACTGCTCACTCATGCATGTCGTAAGTGCCGACTAATAACGTGTTGAGATGGGACTTGCACTTTTATCATGTATACAAATTTCCTACAGAAACCATCAATGCAGTGTGAGAAGGAGAAAGATGAAACACGCTCACACACACACACATATGTGCCTGTGCGTTTTTGGTTGTCCTGCGGCATATTAGAATAGCGTTAAGAATTAATGACAAGAAAGCCCTGTCCGCCACTGAATATAGATTAATCCGGAGTAGCCGGTTTTTTGTGTGCTGAACATATAAAAGCAATCTGATCACGCCGTTTTTTATGGTGTAAAAAGCTGAGAGGCCCTGGTAGGGATGTTACTTATTGAGTGTGGAGCAAAGGATACAATGTTGCTATTGTGTGAGGGAAGGGATGCTGGATTAAAAATAATAATCATCATAAAAACCAGTCGGAATGAACATACATGATGTGGCAATATGAAATTTTTGTTTTAAATAGCGGGGCTTACGTGATAACAATCTCTAGCATGAGGTAGAGGCAGCTACTGCAGCCTTAATGTGCGCTGTCTAAAACTTCATCAGACTCACAATCCATGCTTCGGAAGGTCCAAATTGAATGGTTCCGGCATGAATGGAAAACCTCCATAGAAGCCTGGAATCTTCAAGAACTGGTGTGGATCTACTGTCCTGGTCATGCAGGGGTACGCAGCAATGAATGAGCTAACAGACTAGCTTCAAGGGCATCCATACAAGTTGCATTGGATATGAATAAGGGAGAGATACTGAGATCAATTAGTGATCGCCAATTAGAGAATGACACTGCAGTCGATGAATCATCAAGGCTAAGACTGTTGGAATTTGGCATTAAACCAGCAGAGATGGACGTATTAGAGGAAACTTCCGGAGTCTATACAACCAGCGCGCAACAGAAACAATTAGCATTCATACACTTCGACATTTGCTAAATGAGACTGGGCACCTATGGGTTTGCCCAGAGTGCAATGACGTCGATTCTGATCAACAATAACAAATAAAAATTTGCCCCGTCTTGGCGAGGCGCGCCCCGATCAATCTAAACACAGGGTCCATCGGTTATATTAGGACGCATCCCCAAATATAAAAGACCGGGTGGTCTGATTGGCAATATGTATAATAAATCAGTAATGTGTCTAAGCGTCCTACTGGCTGAGCGGTTAGAACGCTGACCTCTCGCAGCAAAGGTACCAGGTTCGAAACACCGTGGCATTACGCTATAATAACCGATACTGTCGGTCAAGAACTGTTAAAGATATGATCTATCTATCTCTATCTATAACCCTCCACTCCCAGAGAAGCATAGGCCTTCAACAAACACATGCCAAGTCCTCCTGTCACGTGCCATCATCTCAAGTTCTTTCCACGTTCTCCTTATCATTTTCACCTCTGTTTCCAGCTCTCCTCTCCATGTACTTTTTGGTCTACCTCCGCCTCTCCTGCCCTGGGGGCTCCAGAACAAGGGCTGCCTTGCAATGCCATCAACATGTTTCCTCAGTGTGTGTCCTATCCATCGCCCTCTTCTCATCTCTTGCTCCACCGGCACCCGTCTAGCTCTCGTCATCAGTCCCACGTTGGTAACCTTGTCATACCATTTCAATCCCTCCATTCTACGCAAGCACCCATCCATGAAAGCCTGTAGCTTTTTGGTTGTTGTCTTTGTTGTTCTCCATGTCTCAGAGCCATACAACAGGACTGACTTCACATTTGAGCTGAAGATTCTTATTTTTGTGTTGGATCCGATTTCTCTTGATCTCCATATATGTCTCAATGCAATGAAAGCTCCTCTTGCTTTTTGTATTCCCATCTTGATATCACTGTCCGTCCCTCCAACTCTGTCTATACTGCCGCCAAGATATGTGTACGATTCTACATCCTGTATTGGTGCTTCTTCAAGTTCCACCCTGTTTTCATTACCTGCATTTATTCCCATTATCTTTGTATTTTCCCTGTGTATTTTCAGACCCAATTGCTGTGACCTCTCATCGAGTGTTTTCAATTTGTCCTGCATCTGATTACGGTTATGGGACAGAAGAGCCAAGTCATCTGCAAAATCCAGATAATCCAACTGCTTAGCCAGAGTCCACTGGATTCCATTTCTGTTGTGTGTTGTTGATGTTCTCATAACCCAGTCTATTGCTAATAAGAAAAGAAATGGAGACAATAGGCATCCCTGTCGCACTCCTGTTCTTATCCCAAATGGTTCTGTAAGCTGTCCTTCATGAAGAACTCTGCATGTCATGTCTTCATATGTTTTCTTTATTAAATTAATGATCTTCAGGGGAACTCCATAATGCCTCATCAATTTCCAAAGTGATTCTCTCTCTACACTGTCAAATGCCTTTTCGTAGACCACAAATCCGATGTATAGTGGTGAATTCCATTCCAGACTTTGTTCAACTATTATTCTCAAAGTGGCTATCTGGTCTGTACAGGATCTGTTTTGTCGAAAACCTGCTTGTTCATCTCTCAGTTTCTTGTCTATGGACTCTTTTAATCTCTCAAGGATAATCCTATTTAATACTTTTCCTGGCACTGATAGTAACATTATTCCTCTATAATTTGTGCACTCTTGTAAATTTCCCTTCTTAGGCAACTTAACCAGATATCCTTCCTTCTATTCTGCTGGTATCTCCTCCTTTTCCCAGACTTTACCAAGTACTCGTAACTTAAATAACATCTCTGTAGCCGTGTCGATATCTGCTTTGATGGCCTCTGCTGGAATGCCATCAGATCCAGACGCTTTTCCATCTCTTAGGAGCTTTATGGCTTTCTTTATTTCTTTCTTCGTTTAAAGATATGATGGTTGAGAATAATTCAAGTATTTGAGTATGGCTAGATGTTGATTAACAAGAATATGGTTTTAAAACGAAAAAAAAGCAATTGTTATAAAATAAGCTGCAATAAATCGGTCACGCATAGGGCGTAGAAAAAGATACAGAAAGACATACTTAAACCCATGTAGTGCATATGCAAATGGAGAGATTCGAGTGTGATCCGATGTTCTCAGTACAAAAAGTAAGTGTTCGAGAGCAAATATTCAGTCTTACCAAAGATGTGGGAAAAGTCTTGCCAAGATCGAACATTTTATAGCTCTTCGGCAGTGCTAACCACTGTGCTAAATTGTAGTACTTGTACACCTAGCCCAGCGTGTGAATATAAGATTATGTTTTATGAGACAGTGAATTGCTGGGTCATCATCATATGACGTATTCTTTCCAGAACGTTGTCTCCATTACAGCTGCTCTGAACGCATCACGATTCTGGGCAAGTCGACCTGCATCAGCCAAAGACAAGTTCAGACTCTCTGTGATGTCCTGGGTCCACCGTCGTCTAGGTCGACCCCTTCCCCTTTTTCCAGGGACCATGCCTTCCATCACTGTTTTTTCCAGACTATTATGTCTTTTTATATGACCGAAAAATTTCTGCTTCCTTATTGCGATGGTATTTAGGAGCCAATGTTCCTGTACGTTTAGTGAGTGTAGTACTTCTCTGTTGGTCTTTTTTTTCTGTCCAGGGTATTCTCAACATCCTTCTATAGCATTTTATTTCGAATGATGTAATCTTTTTTGCAACTGTTTTATTGAGTGTCCAAGTCTCGCAGCCGTATGTTGCTACTGGGAATATACATGCTCTGATCAGTTGTAACTTTGTTTCTTTGCTTGTGCCTTGCCATAGGTTTTTCATCTGTATTAGTTTATGTGAAGCAATTGCAAGTCTTCTTTTAATTTCTACTGCACAGTCGCCAGAGCTGTTGATGATTGATCCTAAGTATTCGAATTCATTAACACTTTCCAGTTCTTCGTTATCAATTTCAATTTCTGGTTTGGTCTTTACTTTGTCTGTTGTCAATACTTGGTCTTCTTGGTGTTTAGGTATAGATTCTGGGCCTCGCTGTGTTTTTTGGTGGACAGAATTAATTGTTCAAGTCCTTCTGGGTTGGTCGATAGGAGGACTGTGTCGTCAGCATATCTGATTTCCGGGATCTGGTACCCGCCGATGTTAAATGAGTCAAACTCTGTGTGTTCTTGGTCATCTCTTACGTTTCTCATGATATTCTCGGCATAAATGTTAAACAGGTAAGGGGAAAGGGTACAGTCTTGTCTTACTCCTTTCTGTACTTCAAACCATTCTGATGTTTCCCCCTCTATTCTTACGGCTGCCTGTTGTTCTTGGTACAGCAGTGCGATGAGTTGTATAAGGTGGTTTGGAAATCCCATATTTTTCATAATAGCCCATAACTGCTGATGTTGTACACAATCGAAAGCTTTGGTGTAATCAATGAAACAAGTATGTAGGTCAACGTTGAATTCTCTACACTTTTCTGTGATGATCCTCATGTTGAATATATGATCTCTAGTGACTCTACCTGGTCGAAAACCCGCCTGTACTTCGTTTTTTTCTGTTTCTAGCTTTTGTTGCATCCTTTTCATTATGATTTGTAATAGTATTTTGCTGGCATGGCTTATAAGAGCTATAGTTCTGTAGTTTGTGCACAGTTTCAGGTTGCCCTTTTTTGGCAAGGGTATGTAAATTGATCTTTTCCATTCCTTGAGCCAAATTCCGCTTTGCCAGATCTTGCAGCATCATTCATTCATAACCCTCCACTCCCAAAGGAGCATAGGCCTTCAACAAACACATGCCAAGTCCTCCTGTCACGTGCCATCATCTCAAGTTCTTTCCATGTTCTCCTCATCATTTTCACCTCTGTTCTCCATGTACTTCTTGGTCTTCCTCTGCCTCTCTTGCCCTGGGGGTTCCAGAACAAGGACTGCCTTGTAATGCTATCAACAGGCTTCCTCAGTGTGTGTCCTATCCATCGCCATCGTCTTCTTCTCATCTCTTGTTCCACTGGCACTTGTCCAGTTCTTGTCATCAGTTCCACATTGGTAACCTTGTCATACCATTTTAATCCCTCTATTCTACGCAAGCACCCATTTATGAAAGTCTGTAGCTTTTTGGTTGTTGTCTTTGTTGTTCTCCATGTCTCTGAGCCATACAATAGGACTGACTTCACATTTGAGTTGAAGATTCTTATTTTCGTGTTGGATCCTATTTCTCTTGATCTCCATATATTTCCCAATGCAATGAAAGCTCCTCTTGCCTTTTGTATTCTTATTTTGATATCGCTGTCTGTCCCTCCAACTTTATCTATATTACTGCCAAGATATGTGTATGATTCTACATCTTGTATTGGTGTTTCTTCAAGTTCAACCCTGTTTTCATTACCTGCATTTATTCGCATTATTTTTGTCTTTTCCCTGTGTATTTTCAGACCCAATTGCTGTGACCTCTCATCTTGCAGCATAATGCATGGTATATACGAGCGCTGCCTTCTCCTCCTGCCTGTATCATTTCAGCTGTTATTTCATCACAACCAGGAGATTTTCCACTTTTTAAGTGTTTGATTGCTGGGTACGGATCTTATTTACGTAAGAAATGTTTTTCATAAAATGTAGGAAATACACACTGATTCATTTTGTAGCAGCCACATGTAGCGGCGGGAGCCGCGGTAGCATAGTGGTTAGTTCACTGGCTTCCTAGCTCAGTGGTCTATGGTTCGATCCCCAGACGAGGTGGGATTTGTTTAGGCCGCAAACGGCTCCTGGGTCGACCCAGCCACAATTGGGTACCAGAGCAACTCTTGGAAGGTTAAGGCGGCCGGCGTGGTGCTGACCACATCATCCCTAGTGTGCCGATGGTCAAGAAAATATGGCCTAACACCATATTCCCAATATGCCTCAATGGGCGTGTAACCGGATCCTTACATTAATTAGTTGCCTAGAAATCCTTGTAGGATTAGAGATGATTACCACCATCGATGGAAGTTTTTCCTGCGTAGATTATTGCGTTTTAAATCTTAATAAAGTATTTTATAATGAAACATTGGAATGGTATTTATCTTGCCACATTGTAAACGAAGACTTAAGTATTAACCCGAGTTGTTACACACTTGGCTTTTGTGGTGTCACAAGATGGCTTTATGAAGCATTGAATTATGATGGTTGTATCCCATTGGTTAAGCCATGCACGTGAATAAGTTACTGTTGAGCAACCAGGTCTTTATATTTCGAGCTGAAGTAAACCCATAGCAGTGTCAGTTCATTTGTACAAGAAAGTGTGTCAGGATAAATAAGATTCCTCGTCCATAATGAACAGTGTGCATCTGATCAAAAGCATTGACATGGGACATCAAGATCTCATCATCAAGACAGCACTATAACCAGCGTCCTTTTCAGGACGATCAAGACAGCACTATAACCAGCGTCCTTTTCAGGACGTACACAGAGCTCACCAAACGGATCATTATACGGTAGCAATAGACTAAAATGACTCGTACCAAGCCACAAGCGAAGAAGAGGAAAGTCTATACAAGCCCTCAAACACTTGTCAGCAGCATCAAACAAGAACCTGCAAAGAACAAACAGAGTCAACCAGAGAGCACGAATACTCCAACTACTAGCGTCGTGGCCAGTCCTCCTCAGAAGACGAACAACGCAACCTCTGATACTACGACCGATGAGCGACCCGAAGCTTCGAAGGAAAAGGACAAGATCAAATTGCCGGAGAGCAGGGCTGCTCGAAGTGCTAGCGTGGAGGCCGGGCCTCCTGGGAAACCGAGCGAAACAGCTCCTGACACCATTGACAGCCGCAAAGGAAAAGACCCAGAATTAGATGAGGCCGTGAAAAGGCTCGCACAGACTATGATGATAACTATGAGGCTCCAGAGGGAGGCAAGGGACAAACTTGCAAAGTCACCACCAACATCCACGCCCGTCGTGCCAGACATGGGCATCGAAGACGCTATCCGTGACCCAGTGACGGAAGATCACCAAGCGGCGGAGATATGTGAAGGTCAACAAAGCGGCCACCAGACGTCCAGAGCCGAAGAAAAACCAACAATAACCAAGAGATGCAAACCACCAGACCTACCCCGGGTGAAAAAATAGATGACAGCTGCTCAAAAGCCCTTACTCAAGAAAAAGCTCCTTCCGACAGCAAACAGGTGCATGATTCTTGTCCAGACCGGGACGGAAGAAGGGAAGAGGGAACAAAGGCAAACAAGACAGGCAACACAGCTGAGATACAGGAGAAGAGCGTTAAGATCACTCAGATGTCTGGAGGTGAGGCCTCACTCAGGGCCCTACCAGATGACAAAGTGATCAGCATCCTAGAGACAATAACAGGCAGGAGAAGCATCTCTAAAGTACGGAGGCATGAAAAGGGAGTCGTGCTATCGCTTAACAACACTGATAAGACAACTTCACTGATGACAGAACTGGAGGCCGGACCAAAAGAATTCATGCTGCCTCACCAGATTAAAGTAATGATGGAGACCAAAAAGACAACAAAGAAATTGGTGCTAAGAGGGGTGGACACAAAATGGTCCGCTAGCGAAGTACAGGGTTGCCTACAGTCTGAAAACACAGGTGCCCAGGTCATACAGGTCGAGAGGTTAAGGACATGGAATGGAAAAGATACCAATCTGGTGGTAGTTACTATAGAAGGAGAGACAAGACCTGAAAGACTGACACTCAAAGAGACATCAAAGAGGACAGAGGCATATATCCCACCGGTGATGCAGTGTTCCAACTTCCAGCAATTCTCACACACAAAGAAAACGTGCAGGAGAGATGCAGTCTGCCGATATTGTGCAGGTGGCCACCTATATCGCGACTGTCCCAAGGCGAAGGAGGACCACAACTACAAAGCAGCAAACTCAAACCGCACCTGTGCAAACTGCCTCGGACACCACGAGGCTAGATACCGAGGCTGCCCGAGGTTCCAGGAAACAAAGCGCATCCTGAAGGAAGCGGTTTCCAAAAACATCCCCTTCAAGGAGGCAAAACACAGAGTGGCTGCGGATGTAGCAGAAAAACAATGCACGATTGATAGACGTCAGTTACACCAGCTGACCGCTGAAGTCAAACAATTGAAAATGAAACTGCAGATCGAAAACAGAAGCAAGCAGTCCCCCGAAGAATCAACCGACAGTGGAGAAGATGCAATAGGTATGCAGAACATAAAACACATGATGGAAGAAATGAAAAGAATCCAGCAGCAAGTAGAAGCAGATGTCAAGAAGCTGACAGAGCTGACAGAAGAAAACACAAAAATACTCAAAAGAATAGAAGCAGAAAGAATAGCCATTGAGGAAATGTCATCAAACAGCACGCGAGAAACTAAAACGAACAACCAAACAGTAGAAGAAACGCTAGAACAGCTACTACCAACGATAATTGAAAAAGCACTGTCACAGATACAGGAGAGCAAGAAGACAAAAGCAACAGAAACTAGGAGCGTAGAAACACACAAAACCAAACAAGCCAGGAAGTGAAGCAGGACACACCATGAACGCGACACGGCAACACAAACGGACAAAGAGGCATCCAGACAGCCAGCTAGTGGTCCTTTTCAGGACCAACAACCTCCAGGACTACGAACGAGATACCAGCGAAGGCGATAACACCCTATATACCCCAATATAACCGTTTATAACCCTCCAATGGGTTTTGGTTGAACAGGGTATCACAGCCAAATAACCAGACGCAAGGAAAAAAAAAAAAAAGAACAGTGTGACAAGATAGCGACCCTGTCAGTGTGGCTGTTGGAGAATGTCTTCAGGCATCGCCACAGTATATGTATGTCTAAGCAAACTTGGTATATATGAATAAAGAAATAAAAGGTAACTAATAAAAGGAATCTTTAAAACGTTGAAAGTACATACCAACAAAAAAAAAATCAAATAAAAACAGAAATAAATCAAATCAAATGGCTGAAAGCAACAAGACACATAAAAAACAAAAGGGAATGATTGACTAGGAGACAAACCAAAGAAATCAGCAATGACACACGAATTAACTTGTCAAACTGACAAAAAATACAGAATGGAAATAAGGCAAGATGAAGAAATTTTTAAGGGAGGAAAACCTCCGCATTTCCCACATGCACACAGCAAACCAACTTTTGACGAAAGTGTATGGTTCCGTTCAGTTCCCGGGGGTATCTGATGAGTCAAAGGACTACTGCTATATCAGGAAACTCGTACAATTATAATAATTATAAATAATAATAATAATAATTATAAGAAGGCGACTAATATGAGCTTTATGCACGAGGCTGACAACCTCACCACTTAAAATACATTGCTACAGAAACCAACTATTGACGAGCATGAGAAGGGGAAGGCTTGGTGTAGGCTTCTTGCAAGAGGACCTACTGCAATGGTGGCTCCATGATCCCATAATGAGTCAATAGGACAATGAATGAAAGAATGAATGTGAAGTAAAATGTCAACAATGTGTTTTCCTAAAGAAAAACCACACACGGAGTAAGGTGTGCGAGTGACGAGTTCAGGTAAAACAGGTAACATACGGTCATTAATATAAAAGGTCAAGGTAGTCCCATAGCAGATACTGCTGTAGGGGAGTGAAGTGTTAGAGACTTCACTATACTAGGTCCAGCACTGAGAGGTGGTGTCACCAGTTCCTTTCCCCGCTGCCCTTTCCTTCCCTAACTCAGTCAGGTACCCATTTACAGCTAGTTAAGAATTAATGTTATAGTAATGAACGCCATGCAATCGTAAAAATCGATTGAGGAGGGTTGGGTACATGGCTGGTTACCCTATCCTGTTGACATTTTAACACACACACACAATTCAAGAGAAAATCTGTTGATAGTATTACAAGGCAATCTAAGGGAGCCGCGCTGGTGTAATGGTTACTACACTGCGCTGGTGATCGGGTGATCCAGGATCAAGCCCGGGCGAGCACATTTGAAGAAGTGTCGTCGCCCGGGATTTGGACTGGATTAATTCGAGCCCTGGCGAGGATATTTGAAGAAGTATCGTCGACCAAAGACTAGAATAACCTGAACGGCTCCTGAGCCGACCCAGCTGTAATGGGTACTCTCCGAAGACGGCGAGTATCTGCCTGAATGGCGAGAGGACACTTGTCAGCGTACAGGGAAAATAGGATACTCAGGTAAAATCAGTCTCAGGTTTAGACATACTAACCTGAGATTTCGCCTCCAGTAATAGCGGGCGTACGTCTAAGAAAAAAGAAAAAAAAAGACAATCCTTGTTCTGGAATTCCCAGAGTGAAAATGAATCAGAAACGAAGAGATTTGGAGACAGACGTGAAATCAGAAAGACACGGAAAGACTTTGAGCTGATGGCACAGGACGGGAAGACTGAATACGTTTGTTGAAGGCCTGTTTTCCTTAAAGGCTGAAAGGTGATAATAATATAAAGCATAATAACAGAACTACCATCATACCTTGTATCTTGATCTTTCTCGGGACATAACAAACACTCAAAACGGGACAGGGATAACTACCGCAGGAACAAGTCAATTAATAAAGTGAAATAAGACTATCAGTGCCCACGAAGAAATGAAGCAGCAACAAAGGAAGCTAGCAAACTCTTAACACCTCGGAAACTAGTGAATCTACTGCTGATCCTATATTTTGTATCTCAAAATTAAAGAGACTGAGTCCACAGAATCAGAAGTAGGTGAATTGAGAGATGACGGGCATCTTAAAGAAGCAAAACACGACAACATACGTCACAGTGGGTGAACAGGACCGGACACTGATAATCTTATATAAGACGCTTCATGGCATTAAATAGTAGATAAGAGAAGACGAAGTAACGTTGTCGAGAGTTCTGAAAATGATAAGGACTGGCGTAGGAGTCGATGTGTCATCCGTATCAGCCAGCGATAACCTGCGATTTTTGTGGGCGTTTTTTTTTCATTTCGGTTCTTTTTTGTCCTGTCTGTGATTTCAGTTTTTGGTTTTGTCCCTGAAGAAGGTCTTATTAGACATCGTGCCTTCTGTTCTGGGATCTCCGTAAAACTGTTGCATGATTGTCTATGCTAAAATTTGTTACATTAGTTAGTTTATTTATTATTATACAGTTTTATAGTAGACATCGTACCATTTATTTAACGAAGCTTACTTCTAACAAACTACATACATCCTTCATAATCAAGATGAAGATTATAAAATGTTCTATCACTGTTTAGGACAGACTCGACTGCTGCAGCAAATTACAGGTGTACCAGTTCTGTATTATTTTACACTATACTGTTTTGTTGTGGATTTTCAACGCAAGATCTTGTAACAGACATCTGCATGTGACTTCTTATGTCAGTGCCTCTTAACCAGGGTTGCATGCACCCCCTAGTGGTGCGAGACCTACCTTCAGGGGGTACGAGACATGCCAGATCTTTTATAAGGCGATTCATCATTAACATTATATATTACACACAACTCGAATGTGTTTGTACAATATAGAACACCGACAACGTGAAATCTTAGCCACATTTTGTAAATAACATTTTCCCAAAAACATACTTGTATCTATTTTTCCCATGTTTGGCATATTTTGTGAGCTAGAAGATAATGGAATGCGAGGCTTCTTAAGACGCTGTAAAAGGGTGCAAGGTTTCTTAGGATGATGTAAAGGGGTGCGAGGCTTCTTAAAATAATGTAACGGGGTGCGAGGCTACTTAAGATGCTGTAAAGGGGTGTGGGACCTCTAAAAGGTTAAGAAACGCTGTCTTATGTCATTGGTAATTTCCTGCTGTAACATTTACAATAATGCATGTTTAATTAATGTCAACAAATCTATTAGTGGTAAGTTACTTCACCACTGTTATTGGTGCATGATTATATGGTAATAATAAAGACACTTGGTCACTGCCACCACACTGATTGTTGGCTCAGTATTCAAGCTGACTTTTAAATCATGATTTTAACTCAAGTGAAATAAATTATATACTTTAATGCGGCGGTCGACAGCTGGTCGCTCGCGTTTAACTGGTATACATACCACAAAGCAAGATTTTATAATCTCTATGTCAATGGTTCTGAACGTGGGACATGCCATATTTCTAGGGGGCCAAAGTAAGATGGTAAAGTATCGTTTTTGTCCAGCTAACAGCGACTATGAGTGGGGCCACAGATGTCAATGAGGCTCAGAAGGGGGTCATGAGCACAAAAACAGGTTGAGAACCCTTGCTGGTGACAGGGGAAAAATAATAATTCGGAAGCTAAGGAAATTTCAAACTATTCCTTTCCTACCGGCATTTACCAGCGGGGGGATTTTCAGGATTAAAAGTACATTTTCTGCGATCCCAGTGAAAAACCACATGCTGGCTAACTAAAATTTACTTTACTTGTGAACTGCATAAGATATGAATACGACGTTTTCTTTGAAGTGAAGTGAACATTCGGTACACTATCGCTTAGTTTGAATTATCAACCGTTCTGTCTGTTGACAGAACTACAGACAGCAGACAGTTCAGAAGAGATAAATCTTACACATAGGCTGTACTTATTCCATATATTCTGGAACCTTAAAAAAAAACATAATTTAAACAATATAGATCTTTAGAGAGATCAGTATTTATAAAGTTGATCCTGGTAACTATGCTGTGAAAGAACAGGGCTCCAACTGCTTAGCCAATCGGACACACGAGGAAAGCTGAGTCTTAATGGGTAGTACGCAAATACATACAACATAAACAGACGAGAAAGGGATACAGACTGAGCGAGGGAGAGAGGCACAGAGAGAGAGAGAGAAGACGGAGACATGAGCTCCACACCATTTGTCTTTGTCAAGGAGAGTTGTTAATCCTAGTAGGATTTAATCGATTTTTACGGAAGAAAATCTAAATTATATGAAAATTTAAAACACAAGGGGACACAAATCTGAATTTAGTAGGCTACACTTTTACAACAACAAAAGAATGTTATGCATTTAAAATGTAGTTCTTCCCTGATGTTGTCACGTCTGCCTATCGCCAGTTTGTTGTTTGTTTTTTCTCAATCTGTTCTCCAAACCATTACAGCAGGACAGTTAGGACAAGCTGTATGAGCTGTACAGCTGTCCTTGTGATTAGTGGCTAACACACATTCTAGTGAAGGGGGTTCCCAGTTGTACTACCAAACAGTACATCACCAGCTACATTCAGTGAAGACACTGTCAATGTGTAACCACTACGGACCCAAGAAAAGAACGCTAAATATCATCACTACCCTTCAGCTAGCTCCCTGTGGAGCTTAGGCGTTCAAGCCATGCCATTCAGTCCTATGTCTTCTGTTCATGTTCTATCCATGTCTTCTTTATCACCCTTAAGTCTGTTTCTAATTCCCTTCTTGGGTTTTGGGTCACCCTTTATGTCACTTACTCTGGGGATTCCAGAATAAGCAGTGCCTTCTAATGCTATCAGCAAAGTAATAAAGAAATGTAATACTGCATACAACAACAACAAAATCAGAAATTATGCATTATCACAGATGAACAACCAATAATGAATGAAGAAGATATCAGACAGCAGATACACTAGGCAGCAGGAAATGCACCAAGACCATATAATGTTACAAGTCATATGACTATAACCTTCGATGAGTCTTTGTGGTCTTTTAATGCACTCAATGACATTTTCACAGTTGTCTCTGCACTGATATTTCTGTCTTGCTCAGTATTTTGTTTCTTCATTCACCTTGTGTACATAATCTCAAGCAAAAACTTTAGAGCTGTCTTCAAGACTTTCCTAAAAAGTGTCAAGTCGACTCTCCATTATTTTAGTACAAGTCCGAAGTCGAGTCTCAAGCTGTTTATAGTAGTTTTCAAGTTGACTTTAATTGTTGATCTCATTCTGTTATTGTCACAACTGCTTTTATTCCAACAATCCCATCAATCACTATAAATAATATTGAAAAGTAATGATCTGTATATTTGTAGTATTTTATTTACTGACTACCTTTATTATGTCAGTTTGGACAAAACCATTTTCAGTTTCTCCATATGCATGCATGATGAATGAAGACGGCAAAGATGGATCGTCAAAATTGGTAAATGTCGAGTCAAGTCGTTAAATTAAGAAAAAAAACCTGAGTGGATTCTGGAGTCTAGTCCTTGTGATGATGTAAGTCTGACTTGAGTTCCAGAGTCGACAATGCTGATAAAATTACGATCACAATTTCTACCATGTTAAGTCCATGCCATTTTACAGTGAATCTGATTACTGTTGCTGGGATATCACATAAACTGGTTTTTTTTCTTTTCTATAAGAAATGCAGGGTTATTGGCAGGCTGAATTTGTACCAGACAATCCATTTTACCAAGTCACTGAACGTGAAAATATATCAGTCTTTTTAGTTTCACACACCACTCACACACACACTTTTAGGAGCCGCTGTAGCATAGTGGTTAGTGCACTGCCTTCCTAACGCAGTGGTCTATGGTTCGATCCCCAGATGAGGTGGAAATTTTTTAGGCCACAAACGGCTCCTGGGTCGACCCAGCCCCTAATGGGTACCAGAGCAACTCTGGGAAGGTTAAGGCGGCCGGCGTGATGCCGACCACATCACCCCTAGTGCGCCGACGGTCAAGATAATATGGGCCTAACACCATATTCCCAATATGCCTCAATGGGCGTGTAACGGGTTCCTTTACTTTTTTTTTTACACCACTCATACTCCAGAGCTGCAGCTATCTTTGACAGCTCTGAAGGACAATTGATTTTCCAGGCAGGTATATTGAGACTGAGATTCAAAGATGTGTACAAGAGAGACATGAGGGCACCAGACATAAATCCAGCAACCTGGGAGGATGAAGCTGCCGATCCCACCAGGTTGCGATGCTATCTACAGCGCCACCTCAGACTGGGCGAAAATAAGCTCACACAACAAGCAGAAGAGAGGAGAAAACGTAGAAAAGAACACCAGTAAAATAAACAGCTGAGGACTGTCACCTCAGGGGCGCATTCACATAATCAGTTATGACTGAAGGAGCTATTTTTATTACTATTTTTGCAGAAATCCAACACCCAGATACTCTCAAGTAATACAAAGAAATTTATAGGGCAGTCATGAGTTGCAATTACCTTTATAAATAAATAACAGAAATAAATACATTTTATTATAAACAGTTAAATAATAAATTACATATTTTTATCCAGGGTAAAATGTAAAAAAAAAAAAAACACAAAACAACAAACACAAAAGTGATCATAAACTCTATAAATTAGAAGATTGCAGTGTGTGCTATTATTACAACAGATGGTCCAGTATTCACAATATTGTTATTTTTGATCAGAATCAACGTCACTGCACGCCGGGCAAACCCATAGGTGCTCAGTGTCCCTCAGCAAATGTCAAAGGGTATGAATGCTAATCATTCACTATATTGTCAATTATATCTCAAAATGTCTATTTCCATCAGCATGTCATTGTACTGAAGCTGTATTTTCATTACATCCCATGCTTACATTCTGACCACCCTGTACTTTATTTACTGTGAGGCTTGTTCTTTTCCTTGTGTAGTTTCTGGTGCTCTTTCAGGAGATCAAGAAAGACTAAGTAATACTAATTCCTCATGTACGTTTTATGAGTAGACTAACATGAGGTCGTCCACAGGACTGGCAATCTCATCATGTCAAACAGACTGCTAGAGAAACTACCACTGCTAGAGCACATAAATGCTGTGGGTGCAGGCTTTCTACAAGGGGCTGGGCTAGCTACAGTTGTGGCTCCATGCTTCATAAGGTGCAAAAACCAACAGACATGACAGAATGATTTCCATTTAGTTGACTTGCCAACACAAAACTAGCATACACATAAACTGAGGGCAATTCATGTTCATCTATTAGAGAATGACACTGCAGTCGATGAATCATCAAGGCTAAGACTGCTGGAGTTTGGCATCAAACGTAAGACCAGCAGGGATGGACGTATGAGAGGACGCATCCGCCGTGTATACAATCAGTGCGCAACAGGAACAATTAGCATTCATACCCTTCAACATTTGCTGAGGGAGACTGAGCACCTATGGGTTTGCCCAGAGTGCAATGACGTTGATTCTGATTAACATTAACACATATGTTTGCATGTGCTGTTATCATTACAGATCCCCCCAGCCACTGTTTTGTTGTCTGAATAGTATGTGTAAAACATGTAAATCACCGGCCAAAGCATGGCAGGAGAATAATTACTTTCTACTCTTTCTGCAGCATGTCCTTACAGATAGCATTAATTCTCCTGTGGTCATTTATCTATATGCCTTGGTTATGCTACTATGAAGCAACCCATCAAAAGATGACATGGGGAAAAGTAAAAACAAAAAACCAATGGACTGATATTTGACTACGGTAGTTAATTAATAGCTGTTTTATCACAACATGTTTTGTAAATGTATGTAAATTTGCGTTGGTAGGAATTGAAAAAAAAACATTCAACAAAGATTCAAAATAAACCTTCTCCAAAATACTCCAAAACATTATTTAAGGGCATATCGACTTGAGCAACCATATTTACCAAGTTAATGTAAATCTAACGAACAACATACATTATCTACTGTTAAATATAAATATAGGATACTTATTCAAACTTAAACAAAATATTAATGGGGGAAATTCTACAAATTGTGTCGAAATAAAATAAAAAAAAGCATGGATAATTCTGAAATGTCTGCCATTATTAAAAATGGGAACAAACTGCATATTATTTCAACAGGTGCACAATTTAGTTTCCAGGTTGTAATTTTTTTTTTAAATGTGCCACGAAGAGATTGCAAGTTTGGTGGGAACAGATGGGACAGGACATTACCACTAAGGCAATTAATATATAATGGGAGTAAGCAGCAATATGTGTGCTCAGATTTCTGAACTACTTGAAATAAAACATCAAATTCTGGACACAATTCCTACATGTCATTAAAATGACCTGAACAATGAAGAGACTAACAACCAAACTGTACTTACCTATGACCCTCAAGCCATCATTCCGAGCACAGAACACTTGTCTGGAATATGTTTGCTGATTCCAGGCTGTTGTGACCCAGTTAAACTGTGTGCAGTGCTGGGCAGTACAAGTTTTATCCTCCCATAATGTTCCATTACAGGGTTTGTTACTGGAAGATGGGTATGCCAAGATAGCTCGAGATCTGGCCTGCACTCCTATAGTAAAACCTGATGTTAGAAACCGCATAAAGTACTATAAGCATACAAAAGATGAAATCAACTTCACACAATAAAAATTACTTAAACTGTCAGCTACATCAAGAAAAGACAAAAGCAAGTATACAATCATCCTATCCCCAAGGCCAAAAATATATAAATTAACAGAAAATGGTGGGGGGAAAAAAGGAATACTGTACTTGGAAAGCATTGCAGCCATGTGCTTACAGCAGTAACCAGTGATATTAGCTATGTGTTCACACTTCTGTTCATTTCTTGTTGAGTTATAATTAGGATATATGTGGCTGTCTTCAACTGTAGCTAATAAATTCATTTTGAAAGAGCCATAGATGTAAAGACAGATCTGTACTTATGCTTTATAGATTACACCTAAGGTATCTGACAAAGTGAAACATGAGGAAATTATCAGAATGTTAGAAAACATCAACAATGATGGTAAAGACTTGAGGATAATAAAGAACATGTACTGGCAACAAGCAGCAGCTGTAAGAATTAGCAGCCAAATAGGAACGTTTCAGCAAGTAAAAAAAGGGTGTCAGGCTAGAAGAAATGCCTCTAGAGGAAATGCCAGGAATATCATTTGGTGGACATAATATAAACAACTTGTTGCAGAGAGGGGGTGTCAGGCTGTTGATGCTCTTGATGGTTGATAAGATGGCACTGACAAACACTGGATAGATCTTTACTACAATTTATGCCACTTTGTGTATCAAGCTACCGCTCAAGATGTTGGCTTCGAAGGGCAGGGTAGCAAGCACGTGAAGGTATGGTGTACTTGCACAACTCCAGGTTCTCGGGCAAAGTCTACTGGTAAATGATGGTGATTTTGCTTTGACTCATTAAGACAGGCGATCATTCTTCTTTTAATGTAATACGACATCAACACGAGAGCTGTTAGGCACTAGCACAAAACTCAGGCTTTATGACAACGATAAAAATGTTTATTTGGCTCGCTTGCCAGCTGGTTACAACAGTGGGTGATAGATGTAGCAGCCTGCTTTAACTGACAAATCTTACAAGCCTCTTAATGAATAAATGACATCAACAAATTCCTTGACGAATGCTTGTGACCCGTACACACTCAACTGACTTTAGTGTACAAAGTAAAATTCTGGAACAATAACACTGTATTCTCTACTGATCGTGGTTCTGTCGACTTCTGGTTAGGACGCTAGTTTCTATATTAGTCTAGAAAAGTTCTCAAATTCAACTTTTACTCACTGTTGGTTCAATACTCATAGGATTCTCTGAATTTCTGCTTGATCTACCGAACTGGCCTGCAGCTATAACTTTCTGCATTCACGAAACTTTGTTAGCGCCAATCCTCTTCCTGAACACTTAAGTTCCTAACCTCTCTACTCTGTCTCTAACTTCTCTCGAGTCCCAACCTCTGCTCTACTAGCTATTCTCCAACTGCCTGTGCAACTACCTGTTTTCCTATTTTCCGTTGACCGCTAAGTGTCCTTATCTTCAGATTGGTCTGGCCATCTGACCTAAGCCCAATAACTTATCTCATTTTATCCTTTATCATCAAATTTGTATTGAGCCCTGGCAAGCTCGAGGCAACGATCACGCAGTTCTGTTTGTAACTTAACCTTGCACTAACTACCCCTTACTTAAGTATTTCACGAACATTCTTATCTTAAAGTTCCTTCCTTATCTACTCCTCCCTTAAACTCCATTCCCTACTACAAACTTGAGATACACTGATGATACAGTCTTAATAGCAAAAAGTGAAAAGGAGCTGCAGGAAATGGTTGATACAATAGTGATAGAAAGTGAAAATACAGGCCTCATCCTTAACAGCAAAAAGACAGAAGTATTGGTCATCTCAAAGAAATGGACTTCCCCAGAATGCACCATCAAAGTAAACGGAACAGTTTTTAAATGGGTCAATAAATTCAAATACCTGAGCACTTTAATAACAACAGATGGAAGATGCATCTTAGAAGTGAACAGAAGAATAGCTCAGGCAAATGCAGCATTCTATAAAATGAAGAGTATTTTATGCAACAATTCTTTGTCATTGGAAGTAAGAAAGAGAGTTCTTCAGTGTTATTTAGAACCAATCCTGACATATGGGAGTGAGTCATGGACAATTAGTAAACAAGTGGGGAACGCACTAGAGGCCACAGAGATGTGGTTTTACAGAAGAATGTTAAAAATATCATGGACAGCCAAAAAGAGTAATGAGGATGTCCTGAAAGAGGCCAATGCTCAAAGGAAACTTATTTCTCAAGTTAGAAAGAAGCAATCCACTTTTTTTTATTTTGGGACATTATGAGAAGAGGAAAGCTGGAATGTGTTATAACAACAGGTAAGATTGAAGGAAACAGAGATCTAGGAAGACAAAGTGAGCAAATACTGGACAGTTTGACATTGTGGGATGAAAAGAAGTCAACAGCAGAAGTGATAAATTGTACTGGAGACAGGAAGTTGTGGAGAGACATGATCTCCTACGCCACTAGGCATAGTACTTGAAGAAGAAGATATTCATTTGTTTACTGGCAATGTCCTTCCTTATAATTTATTCTATGAAGTGAATTGGCGTGGGCTTCATTGCACAGGGGTCAACTGCAGACTGGTTCTATACTCCTCAAAGAGCAAAATAAGAAAAAGAGTATTTATCATTAACTCATTCATTCCAGAGTTATTTTGCACGCTGTGCCAGACTTTTTTTGTGGGCAGAATTTTATAGAGTGAAGTGTTCATCTTTCAGTCTAAATTTGTTTGTGAATTTTCCTTTGAACATGTACTTATTATATACCAAACTGTAGGGAAATGGATAGAGAATTCAAATATATAATGTCTGTGGTAGTATTAAAGTATTAACACAAGTATGTTCGGTATAATTTAATCATTTTGCATGTAAAATTGAAAAAAGCTAAAAAGTTGACTGTAGAATACGATCTTACCAAAGACAAATTACTGTCGTAGACAATAAAACTTTCTTTTTAGTCTTCAAACGTCAAGTTAATCCATATACAAAGTAAAAAAAACATGCTTATGGCCAAAATTAGTACATTTAGTGTTATTCGCACCAGTTTTTCCGTGGTTCTTTGTAAGAAAAAAATAAATTATGCAATCGTGCATTACGTAATTTTCAAACAAATAAATAAGAATAAAGTCATATAAATACTTTTTTACTCTTGTTTAATATTTTAATAGTATCCCTAGCTTCATCTTCAACCAAGAACTAGTGATTAGATGTTACGGTAGGTCTAGTTTTGTTGCTTTTTGATCGGCCAGAATATGACTACCCCACTCATCAACTAAATCTAGTGTGTTTAGCTTTTCTGCATATATTCCGTATTTTGACAACAAACTGTGACTACCAAACAATCATCATCAATGTCAGCAATGTTTCAAAGTAGTTTGACACAATTATTTGCTTAGGAGACTTAGAAAATGTAAATATAAAGCGTGACATATTTCTCTAGCAAAAACAACGAAAAACGTAAACACGCGAATCTTCACAAAAATTGTGATAATAACATCAATACACGCACATGTGCTGATTAACTAAAGTCAAATTAGTTGTTTAAATAGTAGCGGAAGTCATTCTACGAGTTTTAATATATGAACTGCATTAAGCGGACGATTTTTAGGGTTTATTCGTGATAAACTAAAAACCACGCTCTGAGCGTTGCTCTGGCACGGCGTGTTGAATTTTGCAACGCTCAGAGCATTGGTCTGGAGTCAAAGAGTTAATTCTCAAAAGAATAAAATGCTCATAATAGCCTGGATGACTCAAAAGAAAAAAAATTGTTATAATGGCAAGCATTTCAGATAATTTGTAACTAACTGATAAAAGAGGTTTTCCTGTCTTCCCTCTGAAACATACACTAATAATGACAACATTCACCATCACAACCTAGTTAAAATTGAGATTTTCTGCACAAACAAATGATCCATGCCTTCTAATTGAAGGTCTCCACCATTCTGGTATCTTGAATGTTTCCACATGCACACACACACACACATGTATGTGTGTATTTGCACATGCATAGATGCATGCACGCACATACACATAAACAAAGACACCACAGTAGTGCACTGATTAAGAATATATATATATATCTGTTACGGTGTTATTTTAAATGACGGCGTCTGCTGGGGTTTAGCAGTGCGCAACGTTTAGGGGTCAATAACATTAATAGAATATGTCGATATTTTACGGTATACTGAACGCGAAATATATGCTAAGATTATGACGCATTCGCGTTGGGAAGGTCACGCTTGGTGACTTGGTTACATGGCCCTTGTTACGCTATCCGTCAAGCAGAGAAGTCGTGTCTTGTATGTCTTCCAAGGAGAGGCTTAGTATATAGCCGATATATGAATTCAATATAGAACTCGGGGTCATTTCAGATATTAATCTAAGTATGAGATTATTAAGTAAATTAAATGATGGAAGGAGAATCGTATTATGATTCAATTTGTAGCTGTCAAGAACTCATGCGCTCATTTCTGGCTGTTGACTACAGCAGCGCATGTACATAGCCATGATGTTCATCTGACATATTGTTTTGACACGGACGGATACTTACTGGTATTATTTGGAATTTATTGTTATGCTGAACTGTACATGAAGTTTTGTGAATGTCGGATATCGTTTATATGAACGTCAATACATGTGGACTCAGAACAGAAGGCTTGATATCTTACTTACGTTTCGGGTTTGGTTCCACAGCTGTTAATGTTTACGTTTCTCAGCACGATAACTCTCCCACAGGGGAAATCAACTAATGTACAATATGCAAATCAGAACGTCGAAGGGATGTTCTTACGGTCAGAGCTAACCATCAATAACAAACATTAACCACGCCAAGAGAGTGACTTTAATATTCAATAAATAATATAAGATGAAGGAACCGCAACACCCGTCACAACTGTGGCCAGTAGTGGTCTTGAAACTTTTCAAAAGAGCGAACCTCAAAAAAATAAAACATTTTTCCTTTCGAGCCGAAATGGACATTATTATGTGAAAACACCGGTGACGTCATGCCCTTGACAACAGTATGAACGTTTGCAAAAGCCAGCAACAATCAATGCCCTTCAAAAAAAAAATTTGCAGCTCTCAAACAGCAAAGGAAACGAATTGCTAACGTCTTCATTATTTCAAACAAGCTTACGAGTCTGTTGGCGAAGCAGATAATGTACTGAATTACTGCCAAAAAAAAAGATAAGTAACTGATTTTAAACGTTACAATATTTCGTCCTTTTTGTCCAACCATGCCATGTTCTTTTTTTTTAGCCATGTTAAATATTGTTTCTGTCTTTTTACATGTAGTGGGAGGTAGGTTGGGAATCGGAATTGAACTTATGGCTTTTCGAACGTCAAGCTCATTTCCGATCGTTCCTTGGGGTCGTGAATTAATCGCATTTCGCGAAGAACGCGTCGAAGACATTACCGGTGATTGTTTCGTTCGGACCTGCATTAATTCACCTTGTATGTTAGGTGTGTAGTTCTGTGAAATAACCGTTGTATTTTACCGTATTCAGTTTGATTTTTATTCAGTTACAGTCATATGTTCGTAATCTATCCTGTTTATTCTAATCTGGCTATCTTTAATTTTATTTAAATGTATTGTATGACGTCACAGGAAATAATCATTTTCTATTACTGAACACTTACAGTCAATTTTTCATGAACTAGATGACAATACGGTATCTACTTGTCATTATTCTAATTTATCTGTTATACAGGAGGAAGAATCTTCTTTTCCTGAAGTGCAGATGCCTTTACCTGTACTTATTGTCCAATCTACTGAATCTTGGCGTGATGTGACCATTTCTTCTACGGTTACACCGCAACAGCATCAACGCATTGCTGATCTTCTACAATCATTCCCAGATGTGTTAACGGATGTACCGGGTTGCACATCTGTAATTAGTCACGATATTATTCTTAACGATGATACACCAATTCGTGTTCATCCTTATTCTGTACCTCTACATTTTTTGAGTAAGACATCTCAGGAACTTAAACAGATGGTATCCTTAGGTATTATTGAGACTAGTACATCTCCATTTTCTTCACCGTTAGTCATTGTCCGGAAAAAGGACAACAACATACGTTTATGTGTTGACTATAGGAAACTTAATGCGCAGACAGTACCTGATAGCGAACCACATCCTATCCTTGACGATTTACTTCCTCGTCTATCCAATGCTACACTTTTCACTAAGATTGACTTAACCAAAGGTTATTGGCAGATTCCACTAACCGATAGAGCCAAATACTACACAGCATTCTCAACTCCACAAGGTCTTTACCAGTGGAACGTGATGCCTTTTGGGCTAATGAATGCTCCAGCTACCTTTATTCGCATGATGCGAAAAATTTTATCAGGTAGATCAGACATAATTACCTACATTGACGACATATGTTTGTTGAGTTCATCATTTGAGGAACATTTTTTGGGTCTTACATCGGTTTTGGAAATATTGCAGGATAACCATTTAACCGCTAAACCAACTAAAATTCAAATAGCGTGTAATGAGATAACATTCCTGGGGCATATTATTGGATCAGGACGTATCCAAACAATTCCCAGTACGGTTTCTAAAATATTAAATTTATCTGTTCCTCAAACGAAGAAACAGGTTAGGAGTCTGTTAGGGTTAGTCCAATACTATAGCAGATTTGTACCTCACTTGTCATCCATCACGGCTGTCTTGTCATCTTTATTAAAGAAGAACATGCCGTTAAGGATAAATTGGACAGACGAATGTGACAAAACTTTTCGCACTATCTTGAACATTTTCTCATGCCCACCTGTTTTAAGATTATCAGATGCCTCTAAAAAGTTTGTTCTACGTACAGATGCGAGTAATTACGGACTCGGGGCTTGTCTACTCCAATATCATGATGATATCCTTCATCCTGTATTGTATATCTCACGCAAGCTGAAACCTCCGGAGACTAAATATTCAACTGTGGACAGAGAATTGCTCGCCGTGATATGGGCAATTACTAAGTTGGAAAAGTTTTTGCTTGGATCAACATTTCTGATCCAGACAGATCAGAAATCTGTGGCAGCATTACGTCGTTCAAACCATAAAAGTCCAAAGCTTGCACGATTTGCTATCGCGCTGCAACCCTATGATTTCGAAATAGAATCGATACCAGGAACTGAGAACATAATGGCCGATACTTTGTCAAGACATCCTACGGATTCTGAATGAATAGTACTATTTCAAGAAAATTTGCTGACTAATCAAGCATTACATTTGCAATGAACAGTATTAATTCTACTTCAGAATATTACAACACTTCAGTTGGACTTCTTACTTAAATGAGGAAATTTCGAAATAAACTATTGTGATCAAAATATCAAGTTTTACAGATCGGTTGAAAATTTGGACTTCACTTGGACTTTGCGTATCACTCATTTCGATTGCAAAATAGTAAAAAGGAACAATCTCTGATATAGACTGGACAAATACGGTGATGACTTATTCAAATTACGTTCAAAATTTCAATAAAGGAACTAACGACGATTGGATTATCATATCAGAATTGGATAAGATGAACTTTGTTTCTTAAAGAACTTTCATACAAGTCAATAGGATGTAACAACGATTGGATCTTCATGTCCGATATTGTTAAATTTGCTAGTTATTAAATTAATATATAATAAAATAAAGTTGAAGTGTGATGAAATAAAAAAATAAAATATACTAAGAAAAGATGAAACAAAAAAATATCACACCAATTAATATTTTAATTATTAAGGTGATAGATATTAGATTATGATATTTCATATGTATAGTTAAAATGTATGAATTTTTTCTGTTCTTTTCTTTCTGATTGCTTTAATTTAATTAGGTATCTATCCTTATACTTCATTTTCACACTCATTACTATTTTAATGTATACTTTAATATTTAGTTTTAATTGTCCGTACTTCTCAATTTTTATTTCGTTTTCTCTCTGATACTATTTCTCATTTTCTTTAATTAGATATTAACTAGTTAGTACCATACTTATACATTATAATTAATTATTTTAATTTTAATTAGTTAGAATAATTTTAATAACACCTCACATTAGTAGTTAGTCAATACATACATCAAATTAATTAGTTAATTAATTAATGACAGTGACATTTCTTTATTTAACTGATTCCGTACGTAATTATTTTCAGCTCTGGACGGAATTATTTTTAAGCCCCAAAAATTTACACATACATAATTTACGTTTACTGACAATGTGTGTCTAATCATGAGTTAAGTATAACATATTATATATCAAATTAAAGTACATTGGATGAACAATATAAATCCATATGCCTTTCTAGCTAATTTTATGTTATGTTTATGTTATAACAGATAACATGTACACGGAAAAAAGATAACTTAAAATTTTGAACAAAAATTTTCGACTTACGTAAGGCTTGTAACATAAATTGTTATCACAATACAGTTTCACTGCTCTCATTGTGCAGGTAATCCATTTAGAAACACAGAAAAAGTAAGAAAGTTATGGTTGATCACACAGTTTGTTCACTGTTCACATATTAGTAACATAACCTGTGTGTTTTTCGGCCATTATGGCGATACGACAAAACACGATTAAAGATGAAGATAAATGTGAAAAAATCCGTTCAAACGCAAATAAAAGACGTTGAAGCTTGTTGAGATTTGCCCAGTTTTGTGTTTACTTCCGTTCGAGATAAATTTCGGGCAGTATAAAATATCAGAATAGAAAGAAACAATGAAATAAATCAGTGTCTTTTAAAAGATCTTACGTCTACAGCGTTCGGCCTTTGCGTCTATTATTAGATCTTGCGTACGGAATCAGTTAATATTAGTTATATGTATGATATGACGTTGATTTTATTATAAGATATTACTGACATGACCGCGACACTGTTCTAGATAGAACATCGTTGGCCATACGTCGGGTTTTGTTCAATTTTTAATAATTTGATTAATATAGTTAAAAAAAAAAAAAAAATCTATCTAATAGATTTTTTTTCCCCGTCTGACAGGAAATCTGTTACGGTGTTATTTTAAATGACGGCGTCTGCTGGGGTTTAGCAGTGCGCAACGTTTAGGGGTCAATAACATTAATAGAATATGTCGATATTTTACGGTATACTGAACGCGAAATATATGCTAAGATTATGACGCATTCGTGTTGGGAAGGTCACGCTTGGTGACTTGGTTACATGGCCCTTGTTACGCTATCCGTCAAGCAGAGAAGTCGTGTCTTGTATGTCTTCCAAGGAGAGGCTTAGTATATAGCCGATATATGAATTCAATATAGAACTCAGGGTCATTTCAGATATTAATCTAAGTATGAGATTATTAAGTAAATTAAATGATGGAAGGAGAATCGTATTATGATTCAATTTGTAGCTGTCAAGAACTCATGCGCTCATTTCTGGCTGTTGACTACAGCAGCGCATGTACATAGCCATGATGTTCATCTGACATATTGTTTTGACATGGACGGATACTTACTGGTATTATTTGGAATTTATTGTTATGCTGAACTGTACATGAAGTTTTGTGAATGTCGGATATCGTTTATATGAACGTCAATACATGTGGACTCAGAACAGAAGGCTTGATATCTTACTTACGTTTCGGGTTTGGTTCCACAGCTGTTAATGTTTACGTTTCTCAGCACGATAACTCTCCCACAGGGGAAATCAACTAATGTACAATATGCAAATCAGAACGTCGAAGGGATGTTCTTACGGTCAGAGCTAACCATCAATAACAAACATTAACCACGCCAAGAGAGTGACTTTAATATTCAATAAATAATATAAGATGAAGGAACCGCAACACCCGTCACAATATATATCAACTTCAGATATAATTTTAATTTTTAATCTCCAAAATTCATCCGAAGGGATGTCACT